>JARHVA010008411.1:332500-427500 GCA_037957365.1 Torreya grandis
GGTCTTAAAGATAACCCATATGAGATGAATAATATCGTTAGTATATGTTTGGTATCAACATTTGAGAATCAACCTAAATTGGCCACATCTCCACCAAAAAAAATTCCTTTTGAGGTTGTCAAATCACCTAATTCTAATGTTTTAAACTATATTGTTCCATCTATTCCTATTTTTAAGTGCATAAAATCATCCCTTAATTTGGAAACATCAATTATTATCCAAAATGTATTTATGCCTACACTTACTCATGTTACTTACACTCTAATTACCTATTATTTATAAGATAAGACCTCTTGCATTGTTTAAATACTAAAATATTACTTATGTAATATCTCATTATATTACACTTGGAAAATACTTATCATGACTTTACCTTTTAGTTATAGACCCATTCATTTCCACAATTCTCACATTTGCTATCTCTTTATGCCAAAGTACTTATCTCTTAATCCAAGCATTATTATTATTGTGACTAGCCATCATATAATATTCAAAAAGATATAAACTCGGTTATTATCATATATTAATAGTTTTATACCTGAACCTATCTTCTAACTTCTTCGACACTTACATCAATGTAAGTGTCCACTTTTATTACAAAGTGTTCATTTCCCAAAATTCATCGAAAATTTCAAAATATATATATCCTAAATGTCATCCTAAGTGTTTTGGTTTGAGATATTTATAAAAGGGATTGGTATATATAAAATATCAACCCTCATTTATTTATCACCTAGAAATCACATACAACTTAGAAGGCCATATACCAATAATCACTCAATCAATAATTCAAGTGAGAAAAGGTACCCTATTCATCCCTATTTATATATCAATCATAAGATAAGTATTTACATAGTTATAAATCATTCCAAGATTAGTTCATGAGCCATATTATTCAGGTTACTAGTTAGGTCACTATAAGTCTTTGATTATCATTCATTTCATCCTTATGAGCACACAAGCAAACACATAGGGGAGAAATACATAATTTTGAGGCTGAAGTATTGGTTATGTAAGTAGTGTTTATTTATAGAGGGGTCTTTAGGGTAGATGTATTCTTTGATCCAACTAACCTATTTTCCCTATAGTTAATCCAAAGGTGAAGAGATAGGGTTTGATCATTTGACAAAGAGTTAAAACTTGTGTACATGATATGTATACATCAAATAAAGTTGAAAAAAACCCATAAGGATATAATTGATCACATCCATATATAATCAATATTTTATACATGACACCTACATAAAAGTCAGACATCTATGTCAATGTAATCATTTAGATCTAATGCAAGGATTTGAGGATAAAAATATAAAATTTCCATAATTTGACAACTATTCCAGTATCATCTTCCAATCTACTTCAATAATTTTCTATATTATACCTATATGCTAAGGTATACTTGTTTTCACTTCATTATTATATATATATATATATATATATATATATATATATTTCAATAGTTATACTTTAATATTTTTATTAATCTAAATTTTATAAATTTAGAATATTATTTAGCTGAGTTTTTCTATTAATTTCCATGCTAATTAGGTTAGTTAAATATCCTTGTGTAAAATATAATCTAGTGCCCCTTTAACCCTAGATAGCCATACATATTTAAATCTAGGGTTTCACACATTGAAAAAACTATTTCTAATTCTATCCCCTCTATAGAATCATTATCCGTGTTACATAGCACTTTAGCACCTAAAATTTCATATAATCCATTACTAGTTAGATTTGTAGCTCCTAAGTTGCATTTATATGAAGGAAAAATTAGTCGTGAATAAAATTTGCATTCATTCCATGCAACTTATCTAGAATATGCATATAATGAAATTTTTTGGATGATGTTATTTCTAAGGAGTATTAAAGTGTATTAAATTAAATGGGCCTAGGATCTTCCTCTTCAATCAATAAATTAATTTAATCCTTCTAAAAATAAGTTTTTAACACACTTTTCTATCAAATTTGGTGAAAAATAATCATATGTTCAAATTTAAAATCTCAAATAAGGGCCTAATGAAACCATAAGTGAATATATTATAAGATACAATAATATGACATAAAAAATGATAAATCAAATTGATTATAATGAAATCTAAGATATATTTACTCAAAGTTTTCTATGTTCACTTTAAGAGTCAACTATGTTTGATAAGTTCAAATGTTTTGATGAATTATACCATATATTCAAAGAGCATGAGGTCAAATTTATTAATTTAAACAAGCTCAATTTTACTTCAAATAATTATTATACTTAAAATTTTAAATTAAAAAACAAATCAAATTATAATATTAAATGAAATGAAATCGAGAATGAATATGACATTATAGCTAATGTTATCTCAAAACTAGTAGAAAGAATTCAAGTACAAGCTCCACCAAGGAGGAAATTTTCAAGGTTACATTTAGCTCCTCATCTATTTTTGTATTAAATACTTTAATTTAGTCTAAAATTTCTTCCTCCACTAATGGAAGTGGACATGTCTTTACCATAATGTAATTTTTTTATGACAATGTCTATTGTGACTACCATAAATATATTAGACGTTATAAAAAATAATGTTTCTATATTAAACACGATATTGAAAATATTATTAATGGAAGCATTATTCATATTTTCACACCTAATAAGGAGTGTAATAAAAAATTAAATTAAATTACAAATCTTAAAATTAACAAAGATCCTTTCCTAAATCATGAAGAAATTAAAAAGTATAATTTTGAAGTATCATTGGTATAGTTACAAGAAAACAAAAATCACCCCTTATGATCACATTTTATGATATTGAAATTATTTATGATGATTTAGATAAACATGCACTTTTTATTCAATCATATTTTAATAATAAATCCAAACATAGTGTTATGATATAAAATGGCTCAAGTGAAAATGTGTGCACCATAATGCTCCTTTATTCTCTTGGTTATACATAACAAGATGTAAATGATATACAAAGTTGTTAAAAAATTTAGGCTCAGACAAAAGATAATCTTGGTAATATAGTGATTCTTTGACAAATGGGCCCCTCATAGTGCACACTCCATTCATAGTCATACCAGACATGGGTGTCTTTGATATATTATTAGGATGCTTTTAGATACAAAAGATTAAATAAATACCTCATATAATGCATAAATGTATCAAATATATGCATGATAATCAAGTGGTTAAAATTACAAAAAAATAATATTAATATCCTTTAGAAGAAATGATCTTTACTTCTCTTACATAATAGCTTCTTGTCATTGAGAAACATGGTGATGAAATAGTATGTATAAATATTCAATAACATGATCTATGTATTATAAATCATATTGCATAATCAATTTCTACATTTATTTATGAGAATGAGATATTATTGAAATAGTTTCTCCATATACTAATGAATATTAGCATAAAGCATAACTAATATCTACATGTACTTGTGAGCATGATATACTCACACATCAAATTATTCACTTATTTACAAAGGGAATGCAACATTCTCCTAATTATAAAGTGGTACATAAAAATAAGTATTCATAGCATAAGGAACCATAGGTTATTCATAAATATTCATAATAGGTTTATTTTGATACATATTATCCTATCGTACATGAAGATACATGATCATAAGGGAATATAAATAGTGATTCAAAGTGTCATATTAAAACATATGATACTTATTCTGATTCAAAGTCATCTAAAGCTAGCAGTTTTTCTTCATAAGAAGCCATGCATTCATATCATACTAGGGGTTACATACATTCCCATCACTAATATAATTGGTTAGATACTAAAATTATATTATATACATATATTATCTTTATCAATCTTCCTTGATAATTATGATATCCCTTATCCAAGCATTCCTTTATCACTTGGATTTATTTTCACTTTGAGAACTTACCTTATTGATTTTTAAAACTAATATGAAAAATCTAAAATAATTATCTTTATGGAAGTTAACTTTTTTACTATTGCATCATACTATGGATTTAATTTAATTATATGATCACATATAATCTCTTCCCCATTTAGGAATATGTAAATTCTTATCTATAAATCATTTAAGCCACATTGTTATTAGTAATTTAAACATACATTGGGGGATCTTTGCTTCCCTTCCTTCTTGCCACACTATGCTTTTCAACCTTATTTAGGACTATTCAAATCATTCCAAATTCCTCTATTTTTTAATAATTACTCAAGTAATTTACAACTCCAATATTTTAAAAATTATAAAAACATTCAAAAATGGAATAATCCAAAAAAATAAAGATATTTTCAAAACTTGAAAATAAAGACCTAAGAGGAATTTTCAAATATTGATATTTTAACTCTTTTCGTATGATATAAATTTCATGTTTTATAGAGAACACATTTCAAATTTTATATATACACTTATTTTCATGAGTTATTTTAGTGAGATACATGACCAAGTTTTACATGGTTTTGATGTCAAGCTTCCTTATTACCCAGCAATCTTGTTAATTTGGGGGCATCTCTTTATTTTAAATGAACATTTAAAAAGGTTTTATCTATCCTTAACCATTATACCATGTTGATCTATATATCATACAAGAAATTTACTAATCACTCATACTATATATGTGTTACATGAAATATGATATTTACTAACAATGACATTGATACATACAGTGGATGTCGATTAGTCTCATTTACTTTATGATTTATTCTTTCTTATTTTACTACATAACAAGTTATAAAATTATTATTGTGTGTGGACCTTGGCCTTATTTTTGTAAAATTATTGATTGTATACCATCATCATTCCATTTACATCTGTCCCTTGTCCATGTGTGTTATGCTACATTTAAATTTCCATTGTGCGTAGAATTTAGGCCTTATGTGTGACATTATATGAAAGTTGTATGACATTTTTTATCCATTATATGTTACTATAGTGTCATGATTTGTGTCATTCATTACTCTTATTATCTATTTTTTATTAGTTTATTGATTCATATCATGCATACAATGTTTATGTTCTTCAATTTTATATCTTTATAACACATTTTTCTTATATAATTCAATTCTACATTCAAATACTATGATGAAATACATTCAAGTATTAAAATGCCATTACATGATTCTATCCTTCACATATGGTTTATTTTGAGATAAGTGATTTACAACATACACCTATAATCTCAAAATGGGGTATTAAAATAGGTTTTTATTTATAAATCAAGTATTCTTCAGTATAATTTTAGATCTATGGAATTATTCAATTTCAAAAATTATAGCATGATTAAAAAAATTAGATTGTGGGGGAATGTGATATGAATGTCCACTCATTCCTACATTTGCAAGTTTAAAAAAAATTAAAGGATTCAATAGTTAATTTTTTTTTAAATGACCTTAAATATATATTCATTATAGTATATGGGGCATGATACTCATTCACGTTTTACTTATTACAAAGAAATTTTAAATTTCATAAGTATAAAATGTTTCAAAAGTTGAAAGTTTCATTAGTTTAAAATTTTTTCAAGTTCAAAAATTAAAAAATTTAAAATTTAAAAAGTTTAAAATATAATATATATATATATATATACACACACACACACATATAAAACTCTATTATTATTATTCATGTTACAATTAGAACATGTTAGAGTCTAGTGACACTAACTATTTATGGTTACACTCTTTCTATGTTGTGAGCCCTACATTTGGTGGTTCCACCTCTTCAAAGAGTAACCTACACAATCAAATTAGAGTTGGATCATACAATATTTCCAATTCAATTCCATTCAAAGGTTTTAAAATTGAAACATCATCACTCTCGATTCCCCACATGTTTGACATTTTCTTAATGCCTCAACAAGCAGGCAAGTTATTATCCAATTTAAAGTTACATAGAAACTATTCTATACTCTTTTAGGTGTATAATTTCATTTCTCTCTTTGAAAATTAAAAATTAAAAATTTTAACTTCAAAATATGGAAAATAACTACTTTTACTGGTCTTATTGAAGGTTTTGGCATTAAGGCATCTTCTATTATCAAGCTTCACATCAAAATATGAAGTTTGTATGAACACGTAGGTTCATATTTAAATTCATATAATAATTTAAAAATTTTAATTGGTGGAAAATGTAGACACATAAATTTTATCATTGGTGTTTGACAATGTTTATTGTCGACATCTTTACCATGCTTGGTTTATTCTCCATTTTACTAACTTTCTATCTATAAGAGGTCATTCAATATCTTTCACCATATTAAATATCATATATACATCATAATGTGTCCTTATATGACCTAGAAGAAAATTATCCTATAAGACCATTTACTATTGGGACATGATTCACATGAGTTTATAAGATGTCCATTGGTATGGCCTTATCCCCCTTACACCAATGATAAATTTATTAATTTTATATGTTTAATAATGGATATATCATGTGTTTTATAATTTTGGTTAATAAAAATATTTTAAATAGTCCCCCATAATATGACATCAAGGAACTCATTTGAACACTCTAGTATGTAAAATTCAAGTTATTACACACTGAGCAAAAGAACACTATTTATTTCAATTTCAACTATGATACATTATATCATTCATAGGCCAAGTTTGAATATATTTAAATTAGTCTTTGTAAATCCATTCTTAAGCATTTCAATTAATATTCTATCTACATTCATATAGTTTCATTATAATGGATCACACAATCACCCTAAGAGGGAGAACTACATCATCCTGAGCTTGATTTGGGACATATAAGTAGTATTTAGGTTACGTAGGGTTTTTTGAGTGTAGTTCAAATATTCATCTAACCCTAATCAATCCTTTTACATTTAATTCCTATTGTGTTTATTTATTAGGAATAGGGTTTTGTGTTTTTAATGTATTCTATATGACATATCAACACACAAAGTTAAAAACTCAACTCTTTTAGATAGTCACATAGACCAAAATTTAAAATAAGGTGCATTGTTAACCAATACATAGACATAGTTAATAAGCAAGTCCATAATACAACCCTATCCTCCTTTTAAGGACTTGTCCATTAATAAGTTTAATTAATGATTTTCAACATGACATAATTTACAAGTCCTTTCAAGCATTTTTAAAGTCACAGTCAACCTGCATAGTCATCATAATATATATTTTAGGCTAGTTGGCATATCTATGGGCCTATTTACTATTTCTAATTAATTACAAATTCTATAAAATTTTATAGTATACTATATTTTGGTATCATAAATGTATATTCTTGTATTTATATTTTAATAGTTTAGATCTTTTCATGTGAGTTCACTAAATAAAAAATAGGTTAAAAATTATTTCAAAATAAATTATACATAAAATCAAAAATTAATTCAACAAAAAATCATAATCAGAACAATAATCATAACATCACCATTACTATTAAACTACTGAGAATATCAAAATTGTTATGAAAAATAATGGAAAACTTATTATGATCTAAACATATCTTAAAATCAAAGAGAGTAGCTAAGAAATGAAATTTAAGTGGTAAAAACACAATCAAATTTCTTCCCCCTCATTAGGCAAAATCAAATCAATTAGTGGGACACCTCTATTTATAGTGAACTCAATGTATTTTATTATAATAACATGCACCTCAATATTAATCAAACCACCTAATTCATCATTCACTTCCAACTTGGTTTTATTCATTACATGTGTTATCATAGGTAAGATAAAATGGATACAAGTGTTTTAGTGTCTTGTGGATGGAAAATCATGTGTTAATGAGTGGCATTATGAGCTTTAGATTTAAGTAAAAAATTATTTTGAGGTATAGATTTAGCAAAGACTATAGCTTCAATTATGAAAAGGTTCATTTAATAGGATGCAATAGTTGGTTAACCACACCCTTAAGGATGAGGCCACCAATGTTCTCCATGGGAAGATGTCCTATAATAATTGCCATGAGGTATAAAATCATTGTGGGGTATGATATTAAATACATTGAAAAATGAAGGTTCATTATCATCAAGGAGGAGAGAGACCATAGTAACATGGCTAAAACTTCATGTAAACACATTAGTTTCCATTCAATACCTAAAGAGTGTACCATAGTATGGACCATGTGCATAAAGTTTATTCTCTTTTTTCCATTTATCTCTTCCCCAATCATTATTTTTTCCAAAACAAAGTTAATCATGGCTCCAACCTAACATTTTACCTTAATTAGAAGGAAAACACAACTTATAAGGCACCATTGAAAAAAAAAATCAACATATACTAATAGAAAATTACCTAATTAATGATCAAATACACTTCATATATAAGATTATATGCAATGTAAAAATAATACTAAATAAAATAAAAAATTAGTCAAAAAACCATTTGTATACTCATTCTTAGAATTGAATCATCATTCCAGACATGAGATAAGTAACCAACAACTTATTCAATATATAAATGAGCACATATCATCCTTATTACCATTTTTAATATTTTATAAGATTTTTAATGTGTTGTAGTAAAATTGATGTTGATATTGTGTACCTCAATAAAAAAACTAGAACTTCAAGAAGTCATCTAATAAAATGAAAAATGCTTTACTAAATTTAAATAATCATTTAAATTTTAAAAAATAAGCTTATCTTTTTTTCACACTAAGTAACAAAACAATAGGGTTTTAAAATAATGAATACATTTTAAAAATAATTAAAACCATATGCATTAGAGGCTCAAAACTATTTCACTATACAACTATATTGAAATATGAAGCTCATAATTTTCACTATTAATTTATTTCATTGAAACCTTGAAAATATTGCATTAAAATAATTATATCAAATAATATTATTTCCTCTTTACCAAACCTAGATGCATTTTTTTGTTTACAATGTAGTATCTCTCACAAGAAAATAACTTAGAAATTTCCACATTGTGACCTCAAATAGTTTTAAAAACTATTGATTTTAAAACCAAAACCATAGTGTGATCACCAAACATTTAATTTCATTTAAAAAATATATCACTGAGGATAACCCATTATTTTTAATACAAACAATGTGATGTGATTAATTCAAACAAGAAACCCAAAATCTTTCCAAAAATGAAACAATAAATAATAGGATTTTCCTTTTAAATTGAAAATGAAAATGAATGCATTTATCAAAAAATAAACATCAATTGGTTTTCAAGTGAAAGTATGTGAAGTGAAAATTTCCATGTTCATTATTTCTCAAAAAGGTCTAGAATTGTCAATATTCTTCTAATTTATGGCAAACAAGGTCACAATATCCCATATCAACACTAAACTAAAAACCATTTCTAAAGAGGAATATTAAATCTATAATAATAATGTAGAGAATCAAAGAATTTAGTGTTCCCAAATCTATCATTCCATTAAATTATTTTAGCATTACTTCAATATTCTAAAATTAGGATTTTATCATAAGGAGAATAGAAAAATGGATAAAATAAAATCCTATAATCAGTACATTGATTACATATTTAGAAAAAACTCAAACTACTCAATATCTCAAAATATGTTCTTTTATCCCATAACAAACAAGAATATATATCATAAACTAAATTACATAAATCACATGTAAAAATAATATTTTATTTTATGCACCTAAATTTGCTTGTCTCATTTATCTTCAATAATATTATTATTAGTCGATAATAATTATCTATTAATTTTCTATCACATCTAATCCCATCTAATTCTATCTAATTTATTCTTACTAACTCCTTTCTAGTCTTTAACCTAATTCCCCCATTCCATATTCACCTACTAACCCCACCCCTTCCTATTTATTTATTAATTATTCTAATTAATACTATTTATATCCTAATCCCATTTAACTATTATATTATGAATTTTAGATTCATAATCCACCTACCTACCTACTCCTAGGCTTTCCTATGAGCCTACTCCCTACTCCTCAACTAACCATTAATTTAATATAGTCTAATATTACCCTAATCATCATTATATTCGCTAATGGAATCTATAACTCTTCACCAACCTTATAATTCTCTAGATAGCTCTCTCTCTAAAGAATTCTAAGTAATTTTAAATTCCTTACAATTCCCTCTAACTCTCTAGATATTTCTCTCTCTAGAGAATTCCATGGAATTGTAAATTCCATAAAATCTCCATCCCTTCTCTCTATTACAACCCACCATATCATTCATTTGTAAAAGGAGTTGAATGTGCACTAAATCCATGCTACACCAAATCCACAAATCCTTTCATAAAGGTATCATTAATCTATGAATCCATGATATCAAAGTCTTTTAATTAAGCAAATATCATGATAAAGTTTTGAGTCTATTTGTAAGTAATATGTTATTCATAATCACTTAGTCTTTTTCTTGTATTGAGCTTGATTTATGGCACTTATTTTTAGGATTGAAATTCTAGATTTGAATGTTCATTTATCCTTGCATTTATTGATCCCCTTGGATCTAGATTTTACTTGTAGATTGATATTATTATTAGATATTGGTTACATTACATAAACACAATCCATTCCTCAAATTTATCATCTCACATTTGGTGACCATAGTGGGAGCCCTCCTTGGTGCTAATATTGTGTGTTAAGTGTGATATTGTAGCTTTCAGGTCTAATAAGGCAATAATTTGGGCTCAAAATTTAAAAAATCTCATTTTCCAGGAGATTAGTGACTATGTTTTACAAAGGGTGATTTTGAAATTGCAATTTTGACCTTGACAGTGGAAATTTTGCCTTTAACAACCATACTAACTACAAAATCACCTATTAATAGTTGAATCATTGAAAAATCACATATTTTTACTTTAAACATTGTAAAATCACTTATTTCTAGTTACAACATTGTAAAATGACTTCTTACTAGTTGTAATTTTGATTCCCATCTATAATTTAACTGATCTAGTTGCAAGTTTGCTCTTGGTTAATAAACTATTTTAATCCATAGTACAAGGTGTTATAATTTGGTATTTATGATATTATGTTCTCTTTGTTTGATCTAATTTACTGAAGTAATATTTCAAGACTCTGTCAAACAAAAACCATAAGGGTGTTAACCTCAAAGTAAAATCATCTATAAGCAACAGTGATCTTGATTCTCAGTCATGGTTTTAACACTGGTAGTCATGATTTTTATTAGTGGATAATTTGTAAATATTTCAGTCAATTATATGTTTTTCTATCATCTATATATGTTTTTTGTACTTTAGGTATATATTTTCTTTCTCTTTGTAACCTTTGTCTTATAGGGTAAAGCTAAAATCTAATGTTGGGACTATCTAGTTGAGATTTCCAAATACATCTGATTTAATTATGTTTTAATTCTAGAAAAATTATGTACACAACATAATATGTAAAAATCATAGTCTAATATATCTCATAAAATCATTTACTCTCTAAAAATTTGTAAATATCTTATAATTTTTTGCTATCTTTCAAAGTTACTTATAGATAATCATGAACTTTCTTTTTGTTTATGATTTTTCACATCCCATATGTGATTTACCTACCTAACCACATGATTACTATCAAAATATACTCATAGTTTTAAAAATCACTTATCTTAGTTGTATTTTTTATTCTTAATCATGATTTTACACGTATAATAAGCAATTTTGACTAACCACCTAGTAACCGTGAAAGTCTACTTGGCATTTTGTGAAATCACTTTTCCCATCTATGATTTGACTAGTTAATTAATATTTTGACTCTATGAAAGTGATTTTAAATTGACACAGTATTTATATGTGAGGTTTTATCAAGAAATTTGTGATTTTTATCTTCATTCTTCTTCCAGATTATCTCTTTTAAGTGTTTTTTTAAGACCCTTTTTGGTGAATTATTAGTCATTCCAAGTGTTCTACAACTCCCAAATTGACCCCACAAGGGGCACTACCCCTTGACCCCATAAGGGCTTCTCCCACTTAACCTTGCATGGGGTACTACTCCTTGAACATATAGGGGTTGATTTAACTAGACCCCTACATCACAACCTCTCATTCAAAGGGTCATAGTGTAAACATTGCAAAATTTTTAGTGTTTTTATTAAGGCTTATTAGAATAACCTTTTATTCAAAATTTTATAGGGTTAAAATTAGTGGAAATTTTTTGTTGATTAATATTAGTAACATCTTTTCTTGCACATATTTGTATAAAATATTATGTTATAGGTCACATTTTTTACTTAACATCTTGTCTTGTAGGTTACCCCTCAAGATTACCAAATTGAAACTACTAATGACTTGTTTTGTAGGCCACCTATCAAATATTTTGGCATTTTATAAACTATATTTTATATATATTATATATACCACACATAATTAATCAATTAATGAATCTTTTTTCTTTCTTGATTATCACTTGAGGGCTATAATGGTGTATGATCTCCTCCTTTCATCTTATCGACAAGTCTTGGAGGATAAAAAATCACTAATAAACCCTCCCATTTTTATTTTTAGGAGTATACATGACATATAAGTGATTCCATGAACTTTTCATAGTCTTAAGGGTTGGTGAAACATATTTAATCACCACATATTCAACCACACTCTGTGTTGCATTAGAGTATAAAAATTAGGGATAGTTGTTAGGCAAAGCGGTTAACCCCATATAGGTATTTTATGAAGGGAAAGAGTTTAATCTCTAACCCAAACATTAGATAACACCCTATATGGAGTTGGTCCCCAAGTACCTATTGACTAATTTCTACCCTCACACCTAAAAATGAGTCAACCCATGGATAAAATCCCCAAAACATCACTTTTTGTCAACTTTATTATGTCCTTGAAGGGTTAGGATAGTCCAAAGTAAGGTCACTGATTATCATACCAAATGCAATAGGTCTAAGGTCTTGTCATGTCATGAAATACATAGTGGTTATCCCTACTCCATATTTTAACTTGTGTGAAGTGTCCTCATAGTCTTCAATCATATGTGATGGTCCATAATTGGCTTTGAAGTGGTCTCAAATGTCCTAAATGTGCCATGGTAGAGATAAATAAATGTTGCAACTAATAACTGATCATGAACCTATCTAGTGGGTTAAGAATATTCAAGGTATGATTTAATATTAAGTTTTATGGATGTTATCTAGGAGCATAGGAGCCTAATTTAAGTCTTTATCATGTTATAGGTCCCTTTAATAAGTATTTAAATGCCATTGAATCAAATCCTTCATTGGAAAACATGATGTATTATCTTAAAAAGAGAGTTTTTAGACTTAAATGATGTTTTTTGACCCCAAAAGGCCATTAAATCCATCAATAATTCCTTTAAGGACTCCCATAAACACCATATTGCCATGACCGAGCATTAAATATACAAATGATACCCTTCTCACAAGTTAACACACCTAATTACCACTAAATGGGACCCACACATGTGGAAACGTGTCTCCTCAACTTACCTAGTTGTAACATAAAATATTAGACATTACTTGACCCCTATTTTCCCTTTTTTAACCCTTTAATAATAGTTTATGGTCTGAAACATGAGAATACATAAGAAAATTATAGGTTGCACGAGCTTTCTAAGTGGTATAGATTTGTACAATATAGATTTGATCAGGTGGAGTTAGGGGTATGCAAGGGGAGTTAAAAATAGGCTTATGATGAATAAATCCAAGTGTTTCAAGGCCCAAAGAACCAAAAGCTAATTTAATTCCTCCACTGAGCTCATTGGTAAACATGGAGAGCACTTCAAGTTTGTGCTTAGTCTATATAGAGGAGAGAGAGAGTCTAAGATATTGGAAAAATCAAAGAGGATTGATGACCTTAAAATAATGGGATTTTTTTTGTAAATTTAGTCTTTTAAGATCTATGAACAAATGCTAAGAAGCTAAGTAACTTGGTCACCATCCTCATCTACACAAGATAAAATATGGGGAATAAGTTCATTGAATTTTTGGTTTGTTTGATCAAACTGGTGATTGTTCATGTTTCCTTCAATATTTTAGAGACATTTCATGGAATCCTCAAAATTTGGTTCACATTTTTCAGATATATGAGTGAAAAACATCTAATCTACATTTTTTATAGGCTATAAGAAAGTTTTCATTTGTTGGAAAGAGTGTTTAATACATACATCCATAAGTGCATAGTGTTTCAAGATATAATAATGGTGTCTAAAATTTTATCGTACCTCCTTTGTTCAATTTAAATGTTTATTTAGACCTCTGACTCTCCAAAATCATTCATTGAAGTGAAGATTGCTAATGGTTTTGAGTTTCACTATATGGGAAGATAATATATTATATAATGGTGGCTTGTAGATTATAAAAACATAGTAAAGGATAAGACGTGATGTTGTATTCATACCAATATGTCCTTCTATCAAGGTTTTTAAACCCTATCATAATCCCCAAAGGCCATGAAACATCCATTTACCTCTCAAATGGCTTCATAGTCTTGTGTAGAAAATGTTAAGGTTTTTAGAGGATCATAGGTTCACTTTTCCCATTACATATGCCTCATTAAGGATTCCAAAATATTTCATTTTGTTATGTATGTGTGTGGAGATGTATATGGTACTTTAAAATCATTTTAGGTGTGAGTTCATGGTTTAATCTAAACCCTCAAATAACTTATGCCATTTGACCACCTTAGCACTATAAACTTACCTCATTATTAGCCCTATTTCTATGTTCTAGAATTCATGTGACCTTGATAAATTATCCCTATATGTCACTATTGTCTACCCAAATTAAAGACATAGAGGTAGGTCATTATAACCCTATAAAGCTACCAAGAGCCATCAGTGTTATAATAAATGAGTTTGTATAGTCATAAACCTTATTACATGAGTAAATCACCACACATAGCAAATGACTTAGATTCACCTTGTAATGTCCTTAAAAGTATATATATAGTGATGCCAAGAGCATGAGAAATGAGTATGACTGAGTAGATGGATGCCTCAAGGAAATGAATTGTAACATAAGAGAGTCATAAAGAATTTAAGTATGATAATGGAGGATCTTTTCTAACTCAAGGGTTTGTTTAACAAAACTATAGGCAGTCAATATACATGGATTAGTACCTACAGTACTATTGACAAGTCTTAAGTTTTCATCTACCCTAGATATAATATAGTATATTTACATTAAGGAACCCAAATCAATGAAGGTAAGATAGGGATGTTGTCTAGGCATATCTCATCCTTCATCGTTTGATTATCATTATCCTTCATCTCATTTTTCATATCTTAATCTGGTCTTACCTTGTCTAGGCATATCTCATCTTACTTAATCTTACATTTTTATCCAACAACACATCTCATTGGATTTTTAGGTGAAACACTTGTCAAAACCATATTCACCATAGCCCCGATCATCATTACATAAGCACCCTTATATACTTGTCCTAATTTTAATCCCATGATATTTGATTCCTCCATTTATTCCCATTTATCTTTTAAAACATAATATTATATCCATCCAACCTTGAAAAAATTAATATATGGCTTGAGTTAGTTCTTTTTTTGTCTATCCATACCATCCTATCACTTTATTCATAATTTAGACCATCACCCATCATTTTATCAGATTTCATACATAGTCAATACCCTATTAACAACCTGTCACTTTGTCATTTTCAATCTAGCATCTAGTCATCCTTAATCTAATCATGTTTAATATAGTTTTCTTTCCTATTTATAAATTTCACCCATCTGATCATTGTCTATGTAGTTTGAATCCAGGCATTAGTTAAATCCCCATCCTTTTACTGGCTTGAAAACTAGCCATTATTCATAGATCATTAGCACCTATCATATTATTAATTTGAAATTTGATCATAGTCTAATATCACAATCCATTTAGTTTATCTTATCCTCACCCATCACCTACCCTACTAGCTCAATCATTTAGACTTACTTTATCCAAGGACCATATCTTTATAATCCCTACTATACCTTCACATCATCCCCCTTTTGTTATCTAACTACATTTCATCCATCACCCATTTATCATATATCCAGATTGATTTGGACCTAGTTCTCATTGAGTAATACCTATTTTCCAACAAGGATGATATAATTTTATGATCCTTAAAAATGGGTATCCACCTACCTTTAGACCTCAATCCCATCAAGCCTAAAGTAACATCCCATGTCCTTACCCAATATCCATTTACACCTATCCCACATGCTATCTTACCATGGTCATCCCCATTGTCCATTCATTATAACTATTGTTGTAAAAAACCTCAATATACAAGTGATGAGGTCATCATATTTCATGAATATATCATTTCCAATAAGGATGAGTGCCATTTACATATATTAGAGATGGGTTCCTAACTTATTAATGATTTTTAACCCCTAAGACTAAGGTCACCTACACAATAAGTGCCTAACCAACCATTATCCACATATAATTTTTTTGACAACAAAACCCATTCTAATCCCCCATCCAATAGTCCTAGTCCTAATCATGATCTTCCTAATAAATATACTAGTAAAGAGATTACCTTATTTAATAAATATATTATCACTAACAAATATTTATTCCTCTTATAGCTCTTCGAAAAGGGTACCCATGTTGCCATAGGCTTAGACCTTATTTAACTAATCTTACCTCCAATTCACACCCATCCATAGTTAAATCCACTAGTCAATCACAAATCCCCCATCCTAATAGTAAAGGAAATCCTATCTTTTCAACTTCATATAATTCCAATTCATATCCTCAATAATATCACACATCACCATCTCCCAACATCATTACATCACCATCATACAGTTCCACTCATAATCCAACACTTCCACATCTTACATTATAGACAAGTAATATACCCCTCTCCTAATATCTATAGAATCCCTATTTTATAAAATAGATGACATAAGCATAATTATCTACCCAAAAACAATACCTCTAAATTTGTCTAAACATATGCCCTAATTTTATCAAATAAAAAAAATTCTATACCATAAAGTCCATCAAAATTTTATTAATAGATGTCACCATTTTATAGAATATATCCACAACTTAATTGATAATGATGACAATGAAATTGAGGGTGAATCAATTACATATACAACTAGGAGTGTGAAAAAGGTGGTATTCCAAGAGGCACTTCTTAACCACTATCAATATTCTTCCCTCCTCAACCAAGGTCATAACCCTAATCCTTGCCATACCACAACCATCCATAATCAAACCATCCCTATTTCTTATTCACATCAAATTCCCCATTTTCAAAAATCCATTAATCTTGAAGCATCCATTCACAAGCCTAAGGGGAAGAAGATACTTGAAGATAATAATATATCTACTATTAAAAAATCATCTATCAATAGAATTACTACATCAACATCCTTATCAAATTCAACATCATAATGGTCATCTATATTAGAATCATTTTTGACACCAACTTATGAATTTGAATCCATGTTAGAATCATCATTCCTTAGAGAAAATGAAAGTCAAGCCAATAACTATCTCTTTGAGGATTAGCTAATTTAAATGTTAACTAGTCAAAAACATGACTCTTAATCCATCTCAAGATTATGAAATTATAATAAAATTCATAGATGCTTTATCATTTGAAGATCACCAAGCTATATATGAATCAATTTTAGATGTTAATTCTATAAAGAGTCTTATAGTTCATTTAGATATTATTGAGGACACTTTATATGATGTTGAGGTTAGGTCTCCTAGTAGATTTTATGAGGACTATGATACTCATTATCCCGTTAATCCACCACTTTTACCACACATCCTTAATCATCCACATCTTATTAATAATCCCTCCATCCCAATCCTTAAATGGGATAAATAAGAACATGCATTATTAGATTCTCCTCAACATGCAATATCATGTGATAAATCTACAAGTATCCAAGATAGTAATCAAATAATCAAGTAAAATAATAAAGTGATATATAATCCAAATGTATTTGTTTTAGAAAAGTGCATAAAGTTGTCTTAATCATTTCTTGGCTTATTAAAACTAGGTGAGATCATGGGAAACTCCATTTGTACTCAATATTTGAACACTTGATTACACCATCATCAATCCACATAAGGCATAGGCCTTATACACTCACCCAAAGAATAATTGAGAAGGAAGTAGGGCCCATATTGGGCTAGTTGTGCTATAGAATGAGAATTCAATTAGGGGACTTGATCAATTCAAATCAAGCTTTAGTTAGGTTAATAAGTGTAAGCCTTTCATGGACTAAGCCTAGTGTCATATAATCACTTGAAGGGTCAAAATTCAACTTTAATTGAGACTAATAATACTAGAATCATGCTCTTAATAAGGATAGGAACACTTGGAACATACTCTATACTTAGTATTTATGCAAGTTATAGATGACATCATTAATAGTTATCAAGGAATACATTAATGATGTGAACCAAAAGCATGCATGAACAATACTTAAATAAATTAAAAATATGAAATTACAATAATTTAAAAATATAATATAAATACAAAATATTCATAAACCAAACACATTATTTATTAATTCAATAAATTTGATTAATAATTATAGTTTTAAATAGAGTATATGTTCAGATCATAATACTAAAAAACCCAAAGGCCCATAAGAAAGATTGGGAACATAAAAATGGATCCTTCATGGCCTCCATAATATTCCTAAGACTAAACGTTTTCAAAGAAATATCTACATAAGATTCATTTTGATAGAGCTCAACTACAATTCTCCATCTCTCTTGCTTCATCTAGCTCAAGCTCCTTAAATAGCCTTCGAGAGCATCTTCATTAGGGTAAAATGTGCACATCAAGTGACAAGCTAAAACTTGGTGATCATACCTATTAGATATATAACCTCATGAAATATATGTTATAGTCACCATGTATTGCCAATCTTAAAAGATACTTAGAAAATATCAGAGCTAGTTAGCTACTTGCTAGCTGGCATAAGATATGTGCTACACCCTTAGGTGGTGCCAGAATACCAAAAGATATAACCACTACACAAAATGATTCCCTCACACCTATGTAGATGTTATGTTGGTGTTAATCCTTTAATAATGAGTAAGGGGCCCAACATTACCCCATATAAAAAATTTAGCCCATCCTTAGACTAGGCTATGAAGATCTTGGGAGCATATAACTCAAGTGCATTCTCCTTAAGTTCAAAACTGAAGTCTTAAAATCCATTAATAGTGATATATATATTTTTTGGTATTATATATCTCAAAGGATGTATTATTGAGGATGAACAAATCCATTTTTTCCATGTCTTTATGGAAGACCTTGACATTAGATTTCACCTTTTCCACACTCCCATCTAAGTTTGCTCCTTATTCACTAGCCTTAGTCTGTAGAGTGTAGAAGAGTGATTAAAAATTATTCTCTTGATATTTGATTTATTTACTAAGCACATTTATGGTCCCCATGATTTTTTCCTACTCTGACCTACTTGTTGAGTATACGTACACCATCAACTTCTCCTTCTCTTCCTTTATCTACTATAGGCATGCATTTATAATTGAAGCTTGGTTTGAGAAGCTTAAGAATATGGCATATACTATATCCACACCCTCCTATAGTTTAGTGAAGAGGTATTTTACCTCTTTGATCTTATTATCTAGCTCTTTCGTTATTACAACATTGGGATCTTCTTCTTCTTCTTGCACTAGCTTAGATTTTAAACTTGGGAGCATTTGCTCCGCCAACACATAAATTTTGTCAACCTCTTAAAGGTCTAAATATTGATGGTGACTATAAGAGATGGTTCAACCATATATATGCACTCATAGAGTTGTTTCATATTGAATTTGGTGGCCTTCACTTCATCCTTAGCTTTTTTTTGGATCTTTTTCCATTTCCTCACCTTGTCATCATTGATGAGGCTTCAATGCACAACTTTTGTGGAGAACCTGATCAATGCATTCATATATTAGACTAGGTTCATGTCATGAAGAATAATAAAGAAGGATTTCTTCCCTTCATCAATCTCTTCTAAACTTGAAGTAGCTACCTTAGGAGATTCTAATTAGGGCTTATCCATGTAGTGGTCTAGCATAAATGAAAGTTGTTTGCATGTCTTGGTCATGGTGGCTTAGGTGGGCATGGTTTCATACATATAGGGTTGTTAATCCACCCATACCTCTTATTCTTTCTACCTTCTATTTATTTCATCCTTCTTGATGATGGCCATTTTTATCTATACTTCCTCCTCTTCATTGGTACCACCACTCTCTTCGATGCTTTCCTCAAAGGAATCACCTATTTAATACTTGGGGGTTTCTTCCTCAAACTTCTCCATCTGATCTATTTATTCATTATGAGGTTTCTCAAAACTCATGTTATGGTCCTAGTGGGTGGACTTCACTAATGCCTCAAGGTTTTAGTATAGTGGTTTGATACATGTGGTATTAAATCCTCCACCCAAGTTTAAGTCACAGAGTGAGTGGCCACATGTAACAAATTACTACACCAAAACCTCAAGGCGTTAGTGAAGTCTACCCACCAGGACTATAATATCCCACCATGCTTCTGAAGCCTAGACTCTGGGTTAGATTTGTGCCCATACCACCAGGATTTCTTACGTGTATGAGCCCTAGATGAACATTGCCATGCCGATGTAGCCACTCGCTCTATGACTTAAACCCGAGTGGAGGCTCTGATACCACATGTAACAAACCACTACAGTAAAACCTTGAGTTGTTAGTGAAGTCCACCCACCAAGACCATAACATCCAACCACACTTTTGAATCCCAGACTTTGGGCTAGATTTGTGCCCATACCACTAGGATTCCCTATGTGTACAAGCCTCAGACGAACACTACCATGCAAGTGTAGCCACCTGCTTTATGAATTGAACCTGAGTGGAGGCTCTAATATCACATGTAATGAACCACTACACCAAAACCTTGAGGCATTAGTGAAGTCCACCCACCAGGACCATAACATCCCACCATGTTTTTGAAGCCCAGACTCTAGGCTAGATTTGTTCCCATACAACTAGGGTTCCCTATGTGTACAAGCCCTAGATGAACACTACCATGCTATTGTAGCCACCCACTCTATGACTTAAACTTGGGTGGAGGCTCTGATACCACATGTAATGAACCACTACACTAAAACCTTGAGGTGTTAATGAAGTTTACCCACCAAGACCATAACAACTCACCTCCAAGGAAATTACTTTGGCACTAGTATTTACTTTTTACTACCAGGGGTTTTCTATTGTCTATATTTATTTTCCTAAATCACTAGTATCACCTTCTTTTTCTCCAAGCACTCCTTCACTACTCGAGCATACCTCTTGTGAATCTTCTTCTACTTTGCTAGTGGGGGAACTTAGATCTTGGTTGACCATTTCAACTACTAGTCCTACACTTATAGGAACCTTTAAGGCCCTTTCTTCTACCTTGGCCAATTATTTTTCTTGGGCAAGTCTACCCTTCTCTTTAAGAACTATGTCTTTTTGATCTCCTCCTCACTCAACCCCATATTCTTCCAAACCCTTCTTCTCTCCTCTTATATTTTTGGAGGTGGTGTGGAATATTATTCATTGGATGAGGGGATATTTAGATCCTCTATTTCCTATATAATGGTGACTGTACCACTTTTTATGGCTTCTAATACATCCTTGGTGCTTATATCCTCCTTAATTTCTTTTATCTACAAGATATATGACCCTACTCTATCTTCTTTAGTTTCCTCCTCTATTTTGGGTGTGAGGGTCACCTCTTTTTCCATCTATACAAGAGTTATAGTATGGAACATAATAGGTCCCTTAGTCTTTTCCTTATGCTTCTTTCTAGAAGAAATACTCTCTTATGCAAAGGTTACATGCTTCATTGGACCTGGGGGCACAATTTTATCATCAAATGGATACACTTCATGACTTATTCATACTTGTATCCACATTTATTTTAGAGATTCTTCTCTTATATATTTGATCTATCCTTCCCATCATCATTGATTAGGAGGGTCAATCATCATCCTTTTCAATATCACTACCCTTCTTGCATGGCTTCATTTCATGATAGAGATTAAATATCCTCCCATTTATAATCTTTCTCTAAAGGAGATGGATTTCCATCCTATTAGTGTCATCTTCCTTATCTTTTGTAGCCTTAGATTTAGGGTGCATAAAATTATGCCTCATATTTCTTCTATCTTGATCCACAGTCTTGATCAAGATCTTAAGATGTTATACATTAGGGATTCTCCTTATCACCACCATGAAATACATGGCCAAGAACATGAAAGGAAATTGGAACCATCCTAATAGATTAATATTCATGAGTGTTAGGTGTACAACATAAAAGTTTTACATTACAACAAAGGTTTCCATTCCAACCAATTTTTAGGGTAGTTATTGAGGGATACACCATTCCTTACCAAAGGATTGTATATACCTACTACACCACCCTTACACCTTTGTCTTATACTTCTATGATAATATAGATGGGAATATAAATCCTTGGTAATTCATCATAAGAGACTCATGGTTGGGTGGGAACACCCATAGGTGGTTTTAATTTATATCTGACACACCTATCTCCTCCATCACTATCAAAATCAAAATATATCCCCACCTAAATGTTTCACATGTTTGATGACACTCTTACACATTATTTAAAATATCCTTATCAATGAACTTAGAGATGTTGAATTTTATCCCTTACACCATGTGCTGGGAAATGCATAACATGGTCTTGCTAATATCAAACCATCGATTTCCATGGAATAGTTTGGATCTAACCAAGAACATCACTAGCCTATTATTGGGCCCTTATATTTCCTTGATGGGGAACACAAACCCTAATTTTAGTAGACTAAGATATTTGTGACACTTTCAACCTCTACCTCATCCTCTCTCGTCTCATAGATGTTTCAACCTCTACCTCATCCTCCCTCATCTCATAGATGTCTACCCCTATGCTAGGTAGCCCCATGATTTTAATAATGAGGCTTTTTGAGATCCTTATGAACCTTATCATGAAGTAGAAACAATCACCTTGTACATGGAATAAGAGGAATTTCATCAATTCTTTTAGATTTCAAAGCTTAATAGCTCAAATAGTTTCATTACACCTATTGTTTCCAATTTGTCTCTGATAGAGACATCAAAAGTGTGGCACCCACCTTTGTATTTTTTTCCCATGTCTACCATCTAATCTTGGTTTAGTTCTTTTTCATTGCTTCCTATTTGGTGGTTGTTGTCATTCAGTTTGCACATGTGCACAAATGATATTTGTTTCTCCCCCACCATGACCTCTTTAGAAAATTTAATTTATCTATAATCAATAATTCCACTTTATTTTAGGTCTAATTATATGATGCTTATGCATTCTACTAGTTTTACCTCCCATTTTGTGATTTTCACTTCATTTACTACCCATGATTTCTTCACATCTTTCTATTCATATGATGGACATCTGCTTAGCCTATTTTCCCATTCTAAATATATTATTATTGAAGCATGATTTGATAA
The DNA here is from genome assembly GCA_037957365.1 of Torreya grandis. Classification (NCBI taxonomy): domain Eukaryota; kingdom Viridiplantae; phylum Streptophyta; class Pinopsida; order Cupressales; family Taxaceae; genus Torreya; species Torreya grandis. The sequence continues at coordinate 355,887 of JARHVA010008411.1, forward strand.
TCATTTTGAATCCTAGAATTTTTCTTGGTACTTCTTCACAGTCATGGGAAATATGATTGTGTGTTCAAATCTTGAGCTTTCTCTGATGTTAATGGTAGCCTGGTCATTCTATAGAATTCTTGCTATCATTTTATTTATCAAATTTCTCTTCACTTGATTCCTTTTCAATTTAATGTAGAATTAAATCTTCTCATTTTTCAACTATTCTTATGATCATAGGAATTTAAACAATAGAAAGAAGGTTAGATCAAGTGTTAGTTTAATAAAATAAATGAGATAAACACACAAACATGTTAACATCTCTAATCTTCGATTATAGGGGGAACTTAGTGAATAAAATACATATGAAAACAAAACTAAAATTTAAATAATGATAAATATCTTACCTTTATTGAGAGCTCCAAATTATTTGTTCCTATCTTGCTCAACTTGTGCTCAAAGAGTCTTCGACAATGGATTTTAGCTATCTCCTTCTCCCCATGGCACCATTGTGGCTTGTGGCTTGGATTATTCTTGATGTGGATTTCAAGTGGCCTTTATCTTATGATTTTGTAATTATAACACTATTTATTTAAATCTTTCTATAAAACTTGCATTATGACTTTACTCTATCCAAGATACCCAAATGATGAGGCAACGGCTTGTATTTACAAGCTTAGGAACTAACCCCAACCCAAGGTGTGTTAAGGCATAGTTTAAAAGTGGAATGGGTTTAAACCTAACCTAAGTGAGTTAATTAATGATAGTAGAGTTAAAAGGTGTCAAAATCTCTTGATTTTTAATGAATAGGCATGGGTGAGATATTTTGAGATATTTACAAAGGCTTAACAACTCATAAAAGGTAATCATGAAAAGCTAGGATATTCTTTATTTTTGAATTTCTTTTTTAGAATTTCATTAATTACTCATGGATAATTTAAATAGGAATTTAATTAGGTTTATAATTTTAATTAATTATGACTAGGTATTTATTATTTTTAAGATTTGATTTAAGTGTGCACTTGCTTCACTTAATAGGTCTATAGGCCAAATTACATGTTATGATGCTGCAGGATGATTAGAGATGAATCCATGAAAGGTTTTTATATTTATAGTAAAATAACCCACTTAGGGATGTCTAAAAATGATTATAAGCTTTGATTAATTATGCACAAGAAAATTTGGGATGTTTAATGATTCTTAGGCTTAATTTCTAATGGTTGGTAAGAATTAGTCTAAAGTCTGATTGAAGCCATTGGTGGCCAGTTTTAGGTGTCTATAGTCTACCCCTATTTTGGAAGGCATTACAAGTTATAGGCATAGTAACATCTTCTCAAATAATTAAAAAGGCTTGTATGCCTAAAAGAAGATGATAATTGAAGAAGAAACTCTAAATAATGTTTGGGAAGCCTATAATGATTCCCACTTGAGGGAGTGACCATCACACATGTTTGATGGATGGCCCCTTGAAAAGAATAAATAATAATAATTAAATTAACCCATGGGTGAGATTAATATAATAAAGATAATACTTTCATGTATTAATTTAAAAAGTATGGATTTTCCCAAAGGCAATTATAATCAGTAATAGAGGTTGAGATAATAATTTTCCCAAAGGTAATTATAATCAATAGAAATTTCATATGCCCTAGTTAGGGATGATGAGTCAAACTAATTATTTTTCCATAGGTAGTTATAATCATTAAGATGATCAGGATAAAAAAATAAGTTTTAATTATTCCCTAGTAGGGTAAATTGGCAAGCATAAATCAAGGATATAACCTATTACATAGATTAGAGATGAGCAAGTGTTTATGTAGTTGTGATGGTCTAATGACTGAAGAATACACAAATAATAAGGCACATGAGGATGCATAAAGTGATGAAATAAATGAATAGAAGAATAACAATTGATCAATGAAAATGATTCAGTTGTACCTACCAATGCATAAATGCTCATCCTTATTAACATTGATATAACTATAATGGTCAATGGGTAAATTTTTATCAAGGAGGGTAGGAGTATTTTTCTAAGGTTACCAAGGAAAAACTTCTACAACTCCATTACTTTTAAGACTTCTTGAGATAATTTTGTTGTATCACATGAAAATATGCCTCATGATAAAACACCATGAGAAATTTGTAAAAATATGTGTAAGGATTGACTTTAGATCTAAAAAACTATTAAAAATAATGCATCAATGATAAAACCATTATGACAATGTTGATGTATAAAAATGGATGGACTCAAGAATAATGTGCAAGGAATCAACCAACTAATTTGAGGCACAATACATAGAGAAAAAAATAGGCAAGAAAAAAAAAGCAAAACAAATGAACAGACATAAAAAAATTGAAAGTAAAAGCAATAAAAAGAATCTTGACAATGGATTTTCCCTAGTAGGGATGATCAAGGATGACTAACTAGGCTTAGACAAGACAAATGTTTTTAAATTTTTGAATGTTTTTAGAATTTTTAGATATCTTAACTCATTAGAGATGGATAAGATATCACTAAAAAAATGGAGAGTGTTGGCTTAGGTTGCCCATAAAATGATGAGAGTGTATGGAAAAGGGGACTGAGCTGACCTCAACATGAATCAATCATGACCTATATAGTCCCATTAGGACCTCAAGTCATAGTAGTTCCACCAACACAAAAGATAGTGAGAACCAAATATGTCACAACATGTTCTTAAATTAATGCCAAATGAAAGGAAAATTAAAATAGTAATGGCAAGGTGATGGGGCAATGGATGATAAATGCATTTTTCCTAATTTTCCCATAGGTGGTTATAATTAGGAAACAATAACATGGGTATGTGATATTAATTTAGCCATAGGTGGTTATAATTAGTAACACAAGGTGGACTAATGATTTTCCCATAGGTGGTTATAATCAATAGCACCAGTCAAATGTGAATGAAAGATATCTTTATAGATCAACTATCACACTACTTTCATAGACTATCATTTAAACATGAAATTCAAAAACTGATAAAACTAGATTGAAATCCCCTCACATAAGGTGTAGGAAGATATAAAAGAACCAAGATTAAAAAGTAGTAGGGTAGGACAACTAAAAATTGGCTTTGGTCTAATAGAGATGGCATGGTAAAATGGTATAGGTTATCATATTGTTTAAGATTAGGATAATATGATAATTATAAAAAATGGTAATAGGGTTTCCCCTAAGTGATAAGGTGAGGTAAATGGTAGGGAATGGAACGATGGTAATGGAATGGAAAAATGAAAATGACAAGGTATATGTCAAATGGCAAGGTATAGGTATGTTTTATGATTTTATCTAGGTATATGATTTTATTATTCATGTTGATGTGGAGATCCATGCCCTGGTCAGCATATCATATAGCTAGGATAATCAATTATGTCAATTAATATCCCACACCTTTTTTGAATAGCTACTCTGTCAAGAGCCTACTAAAAATTTGGATCCCAAGAATGTTGTTGTGATATTTGTTGGTCTTTGATTCTATTTCCTACAAATACTTAGATAAAGTATCTTTATAGGCTCTATAAAGTAAAGTGTGGCTAGGGATGGTAAATACAGATATATAATGGATGATAGGTCTAATTTGGAAATGTAAAGGTGGATGATAATGGAATGTATAATGGTTGGGAAATAAATCAAGATAAGTATTTTTAGGCACACATAATGTTACTGATAATGGATTTGACATAACATTGGATGTGATAGGGTAGAAGACTTCTAAATATGATCTCAGTAAGATCACTATATTTTTATGTTATTTGGGCCTAAGATTAGATACCATCTGATTATGTTGTAGATTGAAAGCTATACTAATTTGATCTTTGATAATGTCTTCATTAAGCAATGAAGGACCAGTGTACTCATCAATTGGTGCCTCAAAGATATTTTCACCAATGAAGTTTTCTTGATTGTCCCATAGTGGATCTAAAAAGGTTTCACTTAAGAACATTGACTTTTGAGTTTGATTATCTTTTAGTGCCTCTAAAAAGGTTTCACTAGAACATGTTGAGTTTGAAATTTTATTGTCTCCTAGTGCCTTTAGAAAGGTTTCATTAGGAGATTATTCTTCTTATACATGAATGTTGTCTTGGTCCCCCTCATATTATGTAAATAATATGTCACCATGAATGCATTCAACAAAGTGTGAACTTTTTAGTCCTAATTAACATTCCACTTGGGGGTGGAATGTTAATATAATGGCTAGGTTGGTTGGTGGTAATGTCACATGAAATGTTCATTGAATGAGAAGAGGCCACACAATCCTTGTAAAAGATACTAGGAGAACTTATGTCAAAGTTGAATTAATCATCCTAAAAAACTATGGAATAATCACAAATGTATTCAAACAAATTTTCAAGGCATTCATAACCAATATTATAACAACCATGAATATATTATAATTTTATAGATGAGTCTAACTCAAGGGAATCTAAATTCAATGTTGAAATTGATGTTTATTTTTCTTTTGATGATAAATTTGATGTCGATTCAATAATAGAACCTAACTTCAATGATGATTCTTCATCTAGTGTGGATGTTGTTACAATGCTATCTTATTGAATGTTTGGTTCTAGATAAGTAATGACTTGTGATGCCATAATGAGATCTATAGATATCGGTTTATCAAAGTGAGACTCCCCAATGATGGGGAAAAGGTCAAAACATAACTCCATAGAGACCTATTTTTCAAGGGGAATCTTTTTTAAAATAGGCATATGATCGAGATAATTATTTTCCCAAAGGTGGTTATAATTATTAATAAGTGGTTCAACAAAGACTATCTTTTTAGAGTGAGATTCATCGATAATGGGTATAATATTAAGAGGTGATTCATCATAGGTGTACTTTTGAAAAATAGTTCATTCAACAAAAACATCATGTATTGATTGGTTCTCTTAGCCATGGTTTATAATCAATTATAAAATACTAGTTTTGAACACCTCATGGTCTTTGAATGATTGGCTCAATTGGAGAGGTATTTATTGGCTTAGTTTGGGATGGATAATTGGTATAAGATTTATAATTTGGGGAATTGTTTGTAATAAATGAAGGATGGACATTGGTTTGATAATAATAGGGAATTATGGAGCTTGATTGCTTATATAAGCCAAAGGACAAGGTCTTAGAATGGTAATGTTAGGACATCATGGAGCTTGATTTCTCTCACAATCCAAAAGATGAGGTCATAGAATGGTATTGAAAGGGAATCATGGACCTTGATTTCTTACACAAGCTAAAGGATGAGGTTCAAGAATGGTAATGGTAGGTCATCATTGAACTTGGTTGCTCACATAAGGCAAAAGATGAGATCATAAAATAATATTGGTAGGGCATAATGGATCTTGATTTCTTGTATAAACCAAAGGATAAGGTCCTATAATGGTAATGGTGGGGAATTATGGAGTTTGGTTGCTTTCAGAATCCAAAGGATGACATCCTAGAATGGTAATGGTAGGGTGCTTCGGAACTTGGTTTCTCACATAAGCCAAAGGATGAGGTCCTAATATGGTAATGGTAAGGCATCATGGATCTTGGTTTCTCAAATAAGCTAAATGATGAGGTTTTAGAGTAGAAATGGTAGGGCATCATGGAGCTTGATTAATCACACAAGCCAAAGGATGAGGGCCTAAAATGGTAATCCTTGGATATTGTGGAGATTAGTTGCTCACATAATCCAAATGAAGGCTAACAGTATAGGTGGAGAAATGGATGCCATGATCGGTGAGAGTGAAAAGATCATACATTAACTGAATAAAATAAGGTATTACTAAACACTATACTTAAGAATCTTGGATTTGTTCACCAAATTGAGGATTGTAAGGAGTATAAGAATCCATCTCATAAACCACTTCTTCACTATAGGGGTCTTGAATAAGTTCAATTTTTATGGCCATTATACCATAACTCATATCATACTTGAATCCACCATAAGTGTAGCTAAGCATATCTATATAAATAATGAAACCTCCATAAAAAGGCCTAGAGTTATAAAAACTCTAAAAAATAATGTCTAAAGCACAAAAGGTTTGAACTTAGTCTAACTTGGTCGAAGGGTGGAGTTATATTTCCAAAAAGGTTTATGATAAGACTTGATATAAAATAGTCTAACATCAAATGTCTCACACATAGTGGTTGAATAAAAATTGGTACACCAATCTCTAGGTACAAATTGTTCCAAACAAGTCTAAATAGGAAAATATAAGTTGCTATGTCTTTTGGCCAAATGTAACATCAAAATATAGGCTAAAATAAGGCATGCGATAGGAATTTTGGCCAAAAATGGCATCAAAATCTAGACTTAAAACAAAGGAATATTTAATCTAACAAACTTGGAACACTTGGGCATAGAAATTCAAACATGAACTTGGTTAGTTGGCATAATGCATAAGGAAAAATACATATGGAGAAATAGGTTATTTTCTCCCCAATAAAAGGCACAAATAATAATGAAAACTAGGCTCCTTTAAATAAACAAGCTAGATAAAATTTTAACATAATGACACTATACAAATATCCAAGCAATAGTTTTTAAAGTTGGGTAATGAATTAAACTAAGTTGCACAACCCAGAAGATAAAGATCAGTGTCTAAGCCCCAATTAGACAAGGCATAAAAAAAATCAATCAATGTTTGAATTTAAATTTGGTAAGGTTAATTAAAAAATCAACATAAAAAACTAGGTATCTTGAAACAAACAAAAAGCTAGACAAAATAGAATGGCATAACAACATAGGATAAAGATTCAAAAGACATACATGGCATTGGTTTTGGAAAATGACATTTGGCATAAGAAAATTGAGTCTTTAAAGGAATCAAGTAGCATAATGACATTACCACACTTTAAAGATGTAACAAATAGTTGTTTCAAGACATAAAAGTCATAAAAGCTTGAAATGATTTGGGTAACATAACATTACCTATTTCAATCAAGTGACACACACAAACAAATAAGTTTGGCAAAATAATTTAGGCAAAGGTGTGTAATAAAATGTCTAGAATAACAACTCATTAAATAAAGGAGTGGTGTATAAAATTTTTTTTTTATGACATGGCATTATGAACAAATGGTTTTAGACTCAAAAGACCAAGCAAGAAAAGGATGAAATGACATAACATCTAAATGTAATGTCTTAGATATTATAACTAACAAGGTTGGTCAAATGGGGTTGAATAAAAATATAGCTTTCAAATGTCTAGATTGGTCCTAAGCATGGATAACACTATAAATTCCTCATGTAAATTGAGTTCATACTAGTTAAATTACTATGTAAGGGTCTATTCCTTTGCATATAAATTCCATACGTAGACTGCTTAGTGGAATCCCCTAGTTAACCAAACCTAAATCAAGTTTTCATTACAAAAGGAGAGGTTAGCCACTCAACCCATTGTATATATTAAATTTAGTACCCTAATTTTTATACCCCACAATGGAGCATGATTGAATCCATGTTGGGAGATGAATCCCTAGGTCAAAGCTTCCCTAAAGAACTCATGAAGAAGCTATGAACTCTTTTTCATAAGCCAAGTTACATGAAATAAATGACTAAGTAGAAAGACTTTAGAGGTTGATTTTATATTATACAAACCATACAAGTTTTTAGGAGATCCTAGACATCATTCTTTCCATGCCTTGGACTAGGTACAAATTGTAAGTGAAAAGGAATTTTTGGTCACCTGAGTTTTCGATAGGGGATGAGGGGAGAGCATACACACACTCTTCATTTTATGAAAGAAAATAAACAGGTTTAAAAAAATATGGAATAAAATGAAAATTTTCTAAAACACAAACTAAGTGATTTAAATTCCATCTTAAGGGACCAAAAATGAAATGTGTTGTGAAGTTTTTGGCCCCCTTAGCATTGGTTGAAACTTGCAAAAAAATTTAAAAACATCTAACACATAAAAAATGAATTATGTTATTTTTAAACACCAAAATATGAAGTGAGAAAGATTAAAACACATTCAAATTTGATCTTTTCTCATTTTTATACACCAAATCAAATTTTTTCATGAAGTTCTTTAGTCCCTTGGCTAATTTTCAAAACTTGTCAGAACTTTGATGACACAAACTAAGCAAAAACATCTTTAAGACTAGATCATAGGGGGAGCATAGTGAATAAAATACATATGAAAACATAACTAAAATGCAAAGAATGATAAATCCATTACCTTCCTGGATATATCTAAATGATTTGTTGATGTCTTTCTTAGCTTGTTCTCAAAGAGTTTTTAGCAATGGATTTTGGCTATCTCATTTTATCCTTGGCACCATTGTGGCTTGTGGCTTGGATTATGATTGATGTGGATTTGAAGTGGAATTTGGATTATGATTTTGGAATTATGAAACTATTACTTTAAATCTTTCTACAAAACCTGCATTATAACTTTATTCTATCCATGTTCCCCAAATGAAGAGGCAAAGGCTTGTATTTATAGGTTTAGGAACTAACCCTAACCCAAGGTGAGTTAAGGTGTAGTTTAAACATGGAATGGGTTCAAACCTAACCTAAGTGAGTTAATCAACCCTAGTAGATTTAAATTGTGTCAAAAACTCATGATTTGTAATGAATAGGCATGGGTGAGATATTCTAAGATATTTGAAAAGGCTTGACAACTCATAAAAGGTAATCATGAAAAGCTAGTATATTCTTGATTTTTGAATTTCCTTTTTTAGAATTTCATTAATTGCTTATGGATGATTAAATAGGAATTTAACTAGGTTTAACATTTTAATTAAGTATGATTAGGATTTACCATTTTTAATATTTGATTTAAGTGTGGACTTGCCCCACTTAATAGGTCTATATGTCAAATTTCATGTTATGTTGTTGCAAGATGATTAGAGATGAATTCATGAGAGGTTTTCATTGTTTATGGTAGGATACCCCAATTAGGGATGTCTAAAAATGATTTTGAGCTTTGATTAATGATCCATAATAAAATTTTGGATGTTTAGTGATTTTTAGGATTAATTTTCAATGGTTGGTAAGAATCAGTCTGAAGTCTAGTTGAAGCCATTGGTGGTCAGTTTTAGGTGTCTATAGTTCTCACTTAGGGCGATGTGGATAACTCATTTTATCTAGTAGCACTATCTAATTTTAATGGATTTGTATTTATGTAAAGGTTTTAATTATTACAGAGGTCAATAACCTATTGAATTATATCATCCTTCCCTTTATACTTTGTTTTTAGCTACCTCATTAATGTATAGAGATTAATAGATGGAATCATGTGGATTTATTGAAATATGTTAAACCCACAAAATCCATTAAAATATGATACCAACTACTCATTTAATATTGATATTTATGCTCCCACCATCATATAATTAATTTTAATAATAGTTTATTTGACAAACTGATAGGTAATTCAAATGGTAACTTCCCACCAACCATTAGGTGGGTGCTAGTTATGTCATCAGCCATTCTCTTACACTTTGTTCAACTTGGTGTGACCTTTGACCTTATTATGAAAACCTTTGTGTAGTGTTTCACATGTGCATGATTTAGTCTCCTCATTCATAGTGTTGCACTTATTTACAATCACACCTCTCTTTCTTGGTCAATTTCTCTGTTATTTCATATCTCTTGCTTGGGCCTTCCCTTACCCCATACCAATCCCTACAATAGTCCTCTTGCACTTTATTATCTTATCTTAATTTCTTGCATATAAACATCGTGTGCCCTTGTATTTTTCCAACTAGTATTTATAACTTTTTGAACCTTTCAAACTTTACACATGCCCAAAAACGTAGGTGTCTAGCCTTAGGTGCTTAAAAAGCAACCATGCTCGACTCACATAACTAAAGTTATGTGTGTAAGTGATAGAAGATTTTTATTCTAGGCTTGAAAGTGCCACGCTTATTCACCCAACATAAATAGGACAAACACAAGGAAATGTTTGGATTAAATCAAATCTTACTATGGTCAAAACCAAATAATCAACTTATGACCAGGAAGTCAGTGTCTAATGGCACAAGCAATATCCTAATGATTTTATAGTTTCAATCTATTGTCATTAAAATGCCTAGGGAGTATTTCACCCATCAACATTCATAACTTACATGTGTCAGTCTCCAATATATTATGGATGATATAAGGTTCCATCCACCTAATATGTAGCTTACCTTGGTGCTTAAGATACTTAGAGTCACATAGCAAGACCAGTCTACCTTTTATAAATATCTTGTACTTGATGTTCTTAACATGTCAGAACTTTTAGCCCATATTTTTTACCTACAAGATCCACCATGCTTGGCTATGTGTCTCATCTAGGTGATCTAATTCTTCCAGATATGCACTTTAATACTCTTGGTCATCCAATCAACCAATACATGTGATGCATAATGAGGGAACTACAAATTCTAAAGGTAAAATGGCCTCTGCATAAAACACCAATTGAAATGGTGTAACCTTGTTTAGGTGCTTATATGTAGTGTGATAGGCCCACAATATTGCTAACACATAGTCATACCAATATTTGTGACCAAAATAACATATTTTTGTGAGGCACATCCCTAATATTTTATTGAATATATCTATGGTTCCATTCATTTGGGGATGGCAAGGTGTCATTTTTTGGTCCACCACCATATATTTAATCAGCAAGACCTAAATGGTTTTGTTGATGAAGTGTGTACCATGGTTGATAGTCAAGATAAGTAGGTATTCATAGTGACTAATGATATTCTCCTACATGAATCTTATTGATGTAGTGGTTGTACAGTCTTTGGTTAGTGCTACTTTGGCCTATTTGGTGAAGTAATATGTGGCATCTAAAATGTATCGTGTGCTTATGCACCTTATAATAAGAGTAATAGGCCCAATAAGGTCAATGACCCATTTTTTATATGGTACTTGGGAAAGGATGGGAATGAGAGGCATCTCATCCCAATGGTTTGGTTTTCCCATGCACTAGTAGATATCACATGCTTTGGTTTACTCTTTTACATCCTAAAATAAAGTTGGTCACCACAAGCCTAATTATAGTACTTTGCATGCTATAGCATCTCCAATGCAATGGCCTCATACAATCCCCTAATATGCCTCTTGTAGTATCAAGCCCAATTTATTTTGTAGGACACATTAACATATGTACTCCTCATGTTTAACTTGTACATTTCCCCACCAATGTGTTGAAAAGGGGTGGTATGAATTGTGATTTTTTTCTTTTCTTCAATCATGATGGTCTAGGGTGTAGATATGGAAGTCATAAATATGGTAATCTCTACCAAGTATTTGAGGATACACTAGACCCTATAAAGTTTCACATCAGGTATATCATATTTTATAGGCATTACCGCATCAACATAATTGATTGGGGATAGATGGTCTGGACTTGAGTTTTATTTTTCAAGCTTTACTACAATAAAGAACTAGAATTTTTGAAATAAAAAAGTCCACTGACAAATGCACCCATGAAAAATGGGCTTGTTCACCAAGTATTTTAGTGGCTTATGATTAGTGAAGAAGATAAAGGGGATCTTTAACAAATATTATTGAAACTTCTAAATGGAAAACACCTCACTCTCAATTATGGTGTAGTTTTATTCTACATTGGTTAGTTTTATGATTATAAAATAAATGGGATGATCCATTTTGTATTCACCTAGTTTCAATATAATGTTTCTAATAATAAAACTAGATGCATTGATGTGGATGTAAAAGGTGTGAATCATAATCCACATTTTTAAGTTCTGGGGAAGTTAGCCTATTTGTTGATGGCATGATTGATGAGTCTACCTCCCATTCCCTAGGTTCCATTTTGTTTATTTTTAACTAGGTCTTGGCTTCCTTATACTAATGACACATGACACCCCCATGTTTATTCAACATGAAAATGTTCTTATATTACCCAAGATTAGCACCATTCCACCACATGGTGTCATGCCACTCCTTGAAAGCAAAGAGTTCTTTTGGTATAACTTATTGGAGTGTCATTGGATAATGAAATAATGAGTGGGCCCCATAGCAAAATTATATCAAAGAGGACACAAAATTTCCACATGACACCCCTATGTTCATTCTTTACAAAAAATTACTCGACTACCCCAGGAAAAGTGTTAGCTTGACATGTGGCATCACAACACTAATCCAAAGTAGGCCCCCTCTTGTCAGAACTCTTATTCATGTCATTGACCATGTAGTTACAATAAAAAAGAATCAATCCTTTCACATGGAATACTAGTACTCATCGAGAGAAATTTTTTTCTTATCAGAGCTTTAAGCAGTGCCGTTCAACGAGAAAAGTGGGTCCCTATTCTGCATAGAATTTTAGAGGTAGTTTTAGAGATACAAATGTTGACCCATTGTGCTTATTCTAAGTGTTATGGGGGATCATGAAGACATAAAAAATAGTGCCATATATAAGATCTCTATGACCAACTACAATCTTGAGCCAAAGATCCTCATTCAGTTATAACATCCTCATCATGAGTGCAAGTGCCAAGTTTTAGGTGTCATTTCCTTATGAGGGCTTTGTGCTTATATATTGAGGTCCTTTATTTTTTTATGGGGTTGGAAGGGATTAATTTTTATGTTAATCAAGAGAAACTATTATAATATTTTAGTTTTTGAATATAAATAGTAGAAGTCTTAGTTTTTCCATTCTAGAACTTTAGCAGGTGCCCCTTAGGTAGGATTGAATGTCGTATATTGTGTCTTTAAGGCCTTTTGTATTTTTTTTCTCCAACTTAAAATCAAGAGGATGTTATGTTCTATGTCAAATTGAATGAAATTTATTAATGTTTGTTGTTTATTTTCTCTACTTTTATAGCATTGGCTTTTATTATATTATAGGCTTTATATCACGCACATACTATTTTAAATTATCTATAATGTTTTAAGGTTAAAGATATATTATGTAGTTTTAGGGAAAAATACATTAAAACTTATAACATATCACCTTATCTTATTTTATTTATATTTACATTTTCCTTCTTCCCCTTTTCACCCTAGTTGATTTATAGAGCCGACTTCTAAAATTTTGGAGGTTGCTTCATAGACTATAAATTTGTCTCACATCTATAAAGCTCATCATAATAAGTTGTTTAATTAGAATGAGAGTTTTAGGCATTAACCATTCCTTCTCTATCACACTTGGTGGGACATGAATTACTAGTCTACCTGATTAAGAGCCAAAGTTTATGAGCCATAGGCCCATTACAAAGTTAAAAATAGCCAAGAATCTAAGCTTGTTAGTACCACCTCTAGTATCTATAAATAACCAAATAGATACAAGGTCTAGTGTAACACAACAACAATATAATATGGCTATCCAAGGACCACTAAGGAACTTCTTAGTGTGGAATAATGGTAGCCCACTCATCCCTCTAATAGCTCAGGATACATGGGAACCCATTCCTACTAATGCATTAAAGTCATTCCTCAAGTTTATAGGAAAGGATTTCAAAAGTGTATTGGAGCATCTTCAATATGTGACCAATGTCTACACTATACATTATGTCACATAACAAAATTTATCCTTAAGGCTACTATCCATCTCTTTCAAGGGGAAAGCTTTTGATTGGTACCGGTCCTTATCACCTAACTCCATCACCACCTAGGATGACTTGGGTGATATATTATTTGAGAGATTAAATGAGAAGGTAGATTGATCATATCTCTTATAGCAGTTTATCACCATTAAAAGGGGCATGTAAAAGGTGATTATTGTTTTCAATACTATGTTTCATAAAACTTGGTAGGGAATCTTGATAGTGACTTGGCTACCCATAGGAATGGCCATCATATTTTACCTTAAGGCTTTTATCTCAAACATAGTGTTTATGATTCAATATTTTAGAGGCTAAAGACTACCAGATGCATATGATTTATAAATAAAGCAAGAGAATAATTTGATAAATGCAAGAAACTTCCCCTATGGCCATCGATGCCTATGTTCCAAAAGATATCAATGTTGACATAAGAGGAAGTCCCAATAACATCATAGGCATCTCCATATATGTATGTATACTTACCTACTCAGACAAGTGCATTTTGTTCATCTACACTAACTATATAGATGAATGAGATGAAGAGCAGCCTATGGAATTTCCTAAATGAGATCATAAATCTCAAAAGGCAATATGATATTCCCATAAAACACCCTTACTAAAATTACTAAAATAGAAGGAAACCATATCAACACATTTAGTATCAATAAATATAGAGGCCAAATCATTAGGTGTAACCTATAAATCAAATCATCTTGATTCTTGATCCTCTATAAATGGTCATGCCAAGTTTGAATAAAGAATTGGTCACTAGCTAGAACAACTTGGTGGATGACTCCAATTCATGGTGCTTCCAATTTAATGATGTGAATATGGCCTATAACTACCTAAGAGACAATATGTAATAAAATGTGGATAAATATTGAAGATAAGGGGTCACACCTAATTTAGCTCCTTATAGATACCAATCCCTAGGTGTTGAAACTACAATCTTAATGGACCAAATGCAAGGGATGTTCTTAGAGCAAGAAGAGAAAATAGCCCTAGAGAATGAAATTTTCTCTTAGATAAAAGGCAAAGATTAATTTTATGCAAGTGAGATCACCTCATTGAGATCCCCACAAGTCTAATTAGACTACTTTACCAGATCAAAGAAGAGACTGGTTGAGGCTTTAAAAGGTTTCACAAAGCCTAAAGTGGCTTTGCTTTGAAGAAGAGCTTGAGACCTCCATCACCACCTCTAGTACATCCAAAGTGGAGAAAAATAGCCCAGACCAAGATAAAAGACCCGAGGTCTGACCATAAACATCATTTAATGTGGTAGAGTAGCTAAAAGGGCTCCAACCAATGTTTCTCTCTAGGACATCTTGTTTATCATTGAGCAGAAGTCTCTACTAAAAGAATCATTAGAAGATCCATAAAAACCTATGTAAGCTATCCTAGCTAAAAATCAAATGTAAAATAAGGGAAAGGATGCCAGCAGTAGTGTATAACCTTATGCACCATCCACATTCATCAATTCTAATACAGGGGTAAGTAAAATAAATCCTACCACATTATATTTAACTCTCATTATGGGGAACAAGTTGTTACAAAATTCTATGATTGATTTTGGTGCCAATGCCATAGTGATGCCCAAGCAAATAATAGATGCACTACAAATCCAATATGAACCCTTGAGTAAAGGGGTAATGTAGTTAGATGGGAAGAAAGTTTAGACCATTGTATTATCAAGGCTCTTCCTCTAACTTTATACTCTTCTCTCAATATCACAATCACCCAAGAAGTTGTAGTAATATACATTATTATAGTCTTTGGTTATGTATATCAAGATATTTCACCACCAAGATAGGCATATACTTATCTTTGGATTTGTCTCACTTGATCTTAAGGACCAAATATGTTTATAAATTGAAGGTGTTATTTGAATTGCTATATCTAGAGCATATAACTGATGATATTGTCATGAAATTTGAAGTTACACACACCTATTTCTAAAATAAGGAGACATATTACATAGAAATTCTCAAAGAAGAATGAGTGTAAAATGTCAAAATACTCAAGAAGGAAGTCCTCATTAATGAATTCATAGAGAAAAACTCATTCAAAAACTTTGATTCCACTAGCCTCAGAACTTATGTGATTCATGATGAAGGTCAGGCCATCCCTGAGGTCATGAAGAAAGAGGAGGATAAAAGTAAGGAACCCAAAAATAAGTCTAATTTTTTCAATCTACACTTTGATGGTGTAAAATGTAAGATCAGATTAGGAACCAATATCTCATTGATATCTCCATCTAGAGAAAAGACCCTCAGGGCCCTCTACTTCTAGTTTGCTTGCATGAATAATGAAGATGAATATGAAGTCCTCGTCCATGGCCTCAACCTTATTGATCACATAAACATGAAGTGGTTAAAAGTGTTTGGAGATTCTAAACTAGTAGTGAGAGAATTAAAAGGAGTTATGGCTACAAATAATGTTTTCATGAGATATTATCACCACTGAGTATGAGACTTAATCAAAGTATTTGAAGCTTTAATATTTAGATCATCTCTAGGATCTTGAATCCTATAGTAAATAGAATGGTGGTAACTGACTCTCAATTTTATTTAGTAATTGATTTACTAACCAAAAAGCAAGCAATGTAGTTAATTATCAAAATTATTATCCTAGATAATGATCAAAACTAGTAAGTGTTTAAAATTAATGCCTAGATTGTCATGTTCCTTTAGCAGTTTTGTGAGTTTGTAGAGTAGTTGAAACTAAATATTGAAGAAGCCTACAGGGATAAAATTAGACAATTGAAGTCTAACAAACCTCCAAAAGGGTTGATCACCCTAGATAAACTTTTTGATCCTAATGACATAAGGAATGATAAAAGGAAGTGTGCTAAAGACAAGAACAACTACTCTAAGCTTGATGTCAGACAAGGAAAGAAACCAAAATTAGGGAAAGAATTTTTCCAAAAGGGTAAGGATAAATTGATCTCTTTCTATAAATAATATAAAGGGTTTATGGCTTGGACTTATGATTATTTGAAAGGGTATTACCTCGAGGTCAGCCAACACACTTAGACCCAATTGAAGGATCCAAGATTGTTTGGAAAAATCAAAGGCTAGTAAAACCCAAAATTAAGTCTCTCATGGCTCAAGATTTAAGGAAACTGATTGACTCAAAGATCATATACTCAATCAAGCATTCAACTTGGCTAGCCAACCTAGTTCTAATGAGAAAAAAGAATAGATAAATTAGGCTATGCATGGACTTATAATATTTTAAAAAATCATCCGTAAAAGATGATTACCCCTTTCTTTCTATGGAAAAATCCCTCCAAATAGTAGCAAGTGCAGAAATGTTCTCCCTATTGGATGGATTCTTAGGATACAACCAAGTATGGGTCAATAAATAAGACCAACATAAGACCACTTTAACCACAAAGTGGGTAACTTTTTCATATGTAAATATCCCTTTTAGCCTCCCTAATGCAAGGGATGCATTTTAATGAGACATGGACATAGATTTATAGATCCTAATCAAAAAAATCATTATCATTGTCCTAGATGATTTGCCTATATTCTCTAATAAAATGGAAGATTATTTTGATCATTTGGAAAAGGTCTTCCAAAAGTGCCAAGAATTTGGGGTGTCTCTCAACCCCAAGAAGTGTGTCTTCATCATCCCATAGGGCAAGTTACTAGGATACATGGTATCCAAATAGGGTATCTCTATTAATCTAGAAAGAGTGAAATCCATTAGGGATTTGACCTTATTGGTAAATAAGAAAGGGGTCCAATATCTCTTAGGAAAGATCAATTTTATCAACCAATTCATATCTAATTTTGGTAGGCTGGTAAGGCCAATAAAATTGATGCTGAAGAAGGATCAACCTTTTAAATGTACTCCTAAAGGTACAATATCATTCAATAAGATCAAATATGTAATATCCATTTCCACTATACTAGTTAATCCTAAGTTCTTGAAAGATTTCATCATGTACATCTATGGGAGTGAACATAGCTTGGAAACTGTGTTAAATTAGAAAGAAGATGAAGGGAAAAGTGAAGAACCAATTGATTTTTATTCAATAACCTTGTATTATTATGAAACCAAGTACACTTATGTTGATAAATAGGATTTTTTCCATCATCAAGGCTGTTAAAAGGTTCAGACACCTAGTGGTGGGCAGTAAAATAATGGTGTGCATGGTGCATCCTAACATTTGAGAGTACATAATGGAAAGATATATCACTAAAAAGAGGAACAATTGGATAACAAATATCCTAGAATATGATGTTAATGTTAGGCCAACTAGGGTGATTTGAGGAATAGGGCTTTATGAGTACTTAGGCCAATGCACACACACCCTGATATATGAACAAGGTACATTAGAGATGGTTGTAATGAATCAATATGAAACTAATGGGTCCTAAGTAGCTAATATGAATAGCTTTATTCAAACTATATGATATTTATATATTCTCCCTACACACAAAATCATATTTTACAAGTTACAAGGAGCTAGCTACACACTAGTCCAAGGAGTCTTTTTCAAAAAGAACTTTGATTGGGAACTACTATAATGTGTGGACAACCACTAGGTTGGAAAATTTATATAGAGTATACATTTCACATATTTAAATGGAAATTTATCAATAAATACAACCATGACCAAGATCATGCATGCAAGATATTATTGGTCGACTATGTTTTCAAATTGTTATTAAGTGGTTAAGAAATGCCACCAATGCTAATTCTTCATAGGCAGGTAAAAGAAATTATCCATGCTAATAAATATGATTATGGTCTATGATAATTTCACATAGTGGGGCTTGGGTTTTTTTAAAATGATAATTCCTATATCTAGCCTAAGACACAAATGGATACTCATGAACATTGATTACTTAACAAGGTGAACCGAAGCATCCACTTTGAAAGGGGCACCTAAGAATACGGTCCTCAAATTCTGAGAGGAATTAGTCATGAGGTTTGGCCCCTTGAAAATGATCATATATAACAACATTAAGGCCTTCCTCAATTTTAATATTTCACAATTTTCACTCAAGAATGGCATTTTCTTGAAGACATTGTCCAAATATTAATTGCAAGGGAATGGGTTGGCCAAATAAACATATAAGAAACTCATAAGGATAATCAAAATGATGGGAACCAATTGATAGTGGGAAAGGCATATGCATCTCAAAATTAATCCCAATTTTTAAAAATACATCCCTATATGAAGTAGTATACGAGAAAGAAGTAGTCATGCCCATATCAATGGAGATTCCTACTTTACAACTTTTTAAAGCTATTGAAATAGCATAGAACAGAGTGATAGAGGTTAGGTTGGAGGAATTTCTCAACCTCCATGAGGTGAGGTAATTAGTGAGTGATGATAAGGTCATATAAAAATAAGTATTGAATTGATGGTTTGAGAAGAAAACCTCTGACCTAGGTTTCAATCTAGGATATTTGGTTCTAAAGTATTAAAAAAGGGTAGTGAAGCTAGGCTAGCATGTAAATTTTGATTCCCTATGAAGAGGACCCTTTCATGTTATCAATAATAGGTAGGGTAATGATTTTAAGTTAGAGGATGAAGAAGTAAATGACATAAATATACTAGTTAATGGAATCCACCTAAAATACTCTAAGTAATTTACCAATTGTCCCTTGTACATAGTTATTTAGTTTCACTTGTGTTAGTTTGTTTCCTTTATTTTTTGTCATTTTCATTGAAAATAAGTGTTGGCACAAATTTTTCATCCAATTTCTATGTTTTCATGCATTGGATTCCTTAATTTTGAATCATTTTCTTAAAGACTGTTATCTACCCACTCCCCATGTAAGTAATGTCAAACACTCCCAATTACACGATCTTCCATGAGGATTTCCATAAATATATTATGAGACATTATTCAAGAATGTGTTATGTCCTTAATATTTATTGGGGAACCAAAATTAAAAAATTATATGATGATCAAACTAAGAATTTGTGGCTTATAAATACCTATCTCCTAATCAAGCCAAACACTTAAACACCTAAGAGTTTCCAAGAGCATTGATTAGAGAATCTTGACCAAAGATATTCAAGAAATTAATTAAAATAATTGTGAGTAGGAGTTGATATCTAGTACCTTAATTATAAATAAAAGAGAAAATTTTAAAATAACTTGTTAGATGGAGACCTCTACATCTTCACCTGATAGTGGAGGGTATCCTTGGAAGTAGAGAACTTATGGGTTAGGTGGCCATGGGGACCTTCAACTATAATTTTCTAGAAGAAAATCATATGTGTCTACCTTCCAAAGCTAAATCCCAAGGTACCAAATGTCAAAATTATTTCCAAGGGGTATTAAAATGACTCCACACTAGCCCTTGATTATGTAGATGGGATATTTAATCCCAAATTGGCTAAGAACACAAAAATCTTGAGGGAAGGCACCCACACTCGAATGATTAAAAAAGTCCAAAAAAATGATTGTGAGTCATTCAAATATAGGATTTGGAAATATACATTGGCAAAATTCATGCTACCTCTCATCCACCCTTTTTTAGAGATCTTTTCCTCATGTGTAAATACATATGACACTGATACTAGCATGATTTCAGGCAACCACCTAAAATTGGACATCAGTGTCAATGTAGTGAGGGAGATTATTTGACTCTTGAGTAACTCCAATATAGAATTTTATAGTATGGAGAGCCTAAAAAATGTGTGGGACACTTTATTTGTAAAATATAAATTCATCAACATATCCCTCCATAAAAATTACATGGAAGTGTTTCCTCTGCCCAACACTCTCGTGAGCTTTTTGTCATAGAACATGAAAGATGCCCTATATATGTTAGAATTTATCTTCGGTATGGACTTGGAAATAAATCTCCATGACTTCCAATTGGATACAACCTTAATTTTAAATATAATAAAAAGGTAAAAATCTTACAAGATGGACTTTGTAAATGCCATTACCGATGCCATCCATAATTAGCTAGCTAATTTCTCAACCTTGAATACCTTTAGGTATTCATCCTTCATCTTCCACCTCATATTATATTAGAGATATTGATTCTTTTTGCCATACTTCACCTTCAATTCCATTGATATGGGAGCCCATCCAAACATGATGATCCCCATATTCATATTAACCCACATCTTGTGGGCCATGTAGGATTACTATGCGTTTTCAAAGTGTATCTTATCTCTGATTGTCATCGACCTTAGTTAGGAACCCATCACTTTAAGAAAGATTGACTACCATAGATCATGGATAACTAATAGTAGGATTATAATGGATTGGATTTTTGGGACCCATTTCACATTAATCTGGTTTCACATATTTAAGTAAGAGTTATTTTATCTCCCATGCCTTCTCATAGATAAGATCTTGGCCCTCGAGCTAGTTCACCAACATGATGTAGTAGATGTGGGTTTGAATAAAAAGTCCATATATGATGTCCCCTTCTCAAGATGAGCCATTATAGTGGTAAAAATGCCACAAGAGTGCTTACTAGTTCTCAACTTAATAGAGCTTGGTCTAGACCAAATTAATGACCAATGGATCTATGACTCAATTGGCCACATCACCACTTTGAAGACCACGGCCCCATTCAATCACAATTTATGACCATTATTCAAGGATAAAATGTCAATGATGGTGGATTATATCAAATATTATGTGGATTTATCTAATATCCCTTTAAACACCCATAATCCATGGGAGTCATTTTACAAACTAGTCTAGGATTCTAAACTCACAAAAAAAATGATAAAGGGTCTAAGGGCACATCTTATCTAGAGGGGATAGATCTAAGATAAAATAGATTACTATTATAAATATAGGTATGAAATTAATAAGTGAGAATTAAATTTTGAATACCTAGTCACAAATGAGACACTTAAAAACCTCTAAGATAAACAACGTGAGGAAGAAGTTCTAGTAAAAGAAAAGGTCTTAATTAGAGAAGAAGAGGAGGATACCCTTAAAAGGAAGAAGAGGATACCCATATAGAAAATAATGAGGAGGAGGTTTATGTGGTTTAGAGGCCTCTTTCATAGCCACCTTATCTATACCCATACCCAACTACCCAAAAATAGTAGTAGGCCTTTTCAAGCCATCTTGAGGCCAAGCCATCTCGAGGTGGAGTCATCTCAACCCAGCTATAGGGCACAAGCTTCCAGTTCTCCACAAAAGTGCTTGTAAAAGAAGGTACACTATTATCACCCCCTTATTTTCACTTTTGTTTCACTATTCACTCCATCTTCACCTTCCACCATTTCCTTCAATCTTGTGCCATTATCTTCCACCCATCCAATCACCTTATTGACACTGGTTTCTTCTAAATGACCAATCACCTCCCTTGTGTTGATTTTCAACCCTCTACCCTTGTCCACCACATCAACATCCCTTATGGTGAAATCACCCATCACCCCTCTCTATGGCCACCCACCTTTCTCTCCTTCCACCCTAACCCTTCACCAACTTGTCCTTGGAGGAACAACATCTATTGCTTCACAACAACAAGTGAATATTCCTTTCAGCCTTCCACAAGGATCCCCCTTCATGATGGAATTAATTCAATCTCAAAAATAATTACATCCCTAGTTGGAGACTTCTAAAAATTCCCAAGAGGCCTAGGTAGAGAAGAAGAGAGGGAAAATGGCTAAGGCCTTGGTATTTCCTCATATGTGGTCATTCTTTGAACCAACACAATAATCTCTAATGATTACACATATGAAACCATAAGTAATAAATCCCTAAGAACATAAGTAACTAGGGGATTACTTGATATAGGTCATCACCCTTAACCTCAACCATGTTAGACTAACTGGTATGGTCAATTTAATGGAAGAAACTTAGAATTTTGTTACCATGGAATATATCAAGGTAGGATGATATTTGGAAAAGAGAGAGTAAGAACTTGTAAGAGTGAAAGCTACTATTAACCACCTTAATATAGAGTCCAAGTCTAAGGACAATAGCTCACCAAAATGAGGCTAGACCTATAGAGATATGTCACCAATGAGAGATTCTATGTGGAATCTTGACAAAGGGCCCAACTATGAATTCAAGTAGCTAAATTGAAGACCTAAATAGATGGTATAAGGAAGGAAACATAGGCTATAGAAAATAAGTTTCATGAGAAATAAGTAGAGATCATTAAGACCCATAAGAATATCATGGATTCTACAAGAACACAATAATAATTATAGTAGTAGATGCAACAAGAGTCCTTGACTAAGGACCAAAAGATACAACAATTGAAAAATGACCTCATTGCTCACTCCTAAACTAGAGGTATCCTCCCCATGATCCAACCACTATATGTATCCTATTAGGAGTGAAGTTAAACCTAGAACCTAGTTTCATTATAGACTCATAGCATCTGAGCACATATATGGGCCAAGTTCTTACCTTCATGTCCCCAAAGGTTCAAGATTTGTAGCTCCTCATTCAGAAGCTTTATAGTGATACAGACAAGATGCTTCAAACAATAGGGGTGGCTGACTAAAGGTAGGTAATGATGAAGTTGAATGATTTCTTGAGCTACAATAAGGCATCTCAAAGAGCAAGGAATTTTTGCATGCCTATAAAAGTAGTCTAGGATATGAAGGGGTATATTGAACAATTAGTCTGAATGGGTCCCACTCCCCATTCTTTACTAACAACATAGTCATCATAGAGGAAAAAATAAAATACCCTTTGGAAAAAAATCAAAGTGACTAGACCATCTTTCTAGCTCTTAATCAAGTGCCAAGCATCTATGAGGTTGATGCCATTTTATAACCTCTTGCATAGCTAGAGTTATAGATGTTGGAAGTAGTTCAAGGCTTGAAAAGCATCTCTTTCAAGGAGATCATTGGTCTAGATGGAGCCTTTGAGGTTTTGAAGAAGGACACTTAGATAATAGAGGAAGAGTGGATGCCTTTGAAGGTGGCTATTTAAAATTTATGAGTTTTGTAGGCCTTACCTAATTTTATGTAGTTTTCCTTTGACTAGTCCATGAAATAAAAATTTTAGGTCCTACCATCCATAGGTGCATTCCCCTAAAATTCACTAAGAACTATGGATTTTAATCCATGTTTTGAAGTTTTTAGGTAATTATCCTATTTTTTGAGGGCATGCTTGATGAGTCTACCTCTACTTCCTTAGGTTCCCTTTTGTTATTTTTGGCTAGATATCAACTTCTTTATTTTTATACCATATGGCTCCCCCACACTCATTTAATATGAATAAGTTCTTGGATCTCCCAGGAGTAGTACTATTCTATCATGTAGCATCATTTTATCCCTCAAAATCAAAGAGTTGTTTTGGTAGAAATTCTAGGATTGCCATTGGTCGATGAAATAATGAGTGGACCCCATACTATAGTTATATCAAAGAGTACATGGAATTTTCATGTGGCACCCCTGAACTCATTATTTACAAAGAATTGATCAACTCCCCTAGGAAAAATACCAACTCAACATGTGGCATCATGGTGTAATCCAAATTAGATCCCATTTTATGAAAACTTTCAATCATGCTAGTGGTTGGTGAAGCTAGATATGGGGTCCACCATGTAGTTATAACACAAAGAAAGAAATCCTTCAATATGGAATCCCAACACTCCTCAAGGGTCAATTTTTCCCTATCAGAGCTTTAATAAATACCATTGGATGAGGGAAGTGGGTCCCCATTTGACACAAAATTATAGAGGCAATTTTAGAGATAGACACGTGGCTCTATGGTGCTTCTAAGCATCATGGGGGATCATGAAGGCATTAATAATAGCACCACATTTAGGATACCTATGACCAACTACAATCATGAGCTAAATCTCCCCATTTGATTACAATGGCCTTATCATGAGTATGAGTGTCAAGTTCTAGGTGTCATTTCCTCATGAGGCCTCTATGTCTATATATTGAGGGCCATTTTTTGTTAGGGGGATGTAATGAATTAATTATTTTATGGTTATCAAGGGTAGCCATTGTAATAGTTTAGTTTTTGAATAAAAATAGCATTAGTCTTGGTTTTTCCATTCTAGGACCTTAGTAGGTGCCCATCCTGGGTAGGATTGAATATCATATGTTGTGCCTTTGAGGCCTTTTGTATTTTTTTTCTACCTAACAATAAAGAGGATGCGGTGTTGTATGTCAAAGAGGATAGAATTTATTGATGTTTGTTGTTTCTTATTTACTTCTAAAGCATTGGATTTTGTTATATTGTAGGCTTTAAATCATGCACATGTTCTTTTAAATTGTCTATAATATTTAAAGGTTAAATATATTTTATGAAATTTTAGAGACCAATACATTAAAAATTATGATGCATCACCTTAGTTAGCTTATTTTAGTTTTATTTTCACTTTCCTTCTTCCCCTTTTCACCTCAATTTATTTGAAGAGATGGCTTCTAAAATCCTAGAGGTTGCTTCATAGATCATAAATTTATCTCACATATGTAAGACTTCCCATATGAAGTTGTTCACCAAGAATGAGATTTTTAGGCATAAATAGAATGGAGTTGCCTAGTTGAGAGATTAAAATATTATCACACTTACTAGTTTGAGCTTCATGGTCTCATACTAGTTTTCCTATGTTATGCCCCAATAGAATGGGCCATATTTTTACAAGATCCCTTCTAGTGGAACTGTAATCTTGGCATAGTTTCTTATGAACTTCTTGTAGTACCCTTATTGTCCAAGAAATGTGCTACTTTATTACTACCTTGATGGGGTCTAGAGATAAAGGATGATTTTAATCTTTGTTGGATCAATAAGCAGACCATATTTATAGATGATGTGCCTAATCAAAGTGCCAAATGGTATTGTGAAAACACATTTTTTTAGGTTAAATGAACTTTTTAATTGCTTGTATCTTTTAAACATAAGGCACAAGTTGTCATAGTCATCCTTCACTAACCCATAAACTATCCAATCATCTAATTATACTTAGAGGAACTTTACAATGAAGTCTTTGAAAGTGGATATCACCACTCAAAAGAACACAATTGACACATTCTTCAACCTAAAGGGCATAATGTTGTAAGAAAAACAAACCCATTCAATCACAAAGGTGGTTTTAGGTTTGTCTTTCTCCTTGATTTGGAATTTATGGTATCCTAAGAACCCATTAGTAAAGGTTTATATCTCATAACCTATGATGTCATCTAATACTTTGTCAATGAACAAAATTAGAAAGGGGTCAATTATGTAGGCAACAATCAATAGTCTATGTCACCATAAATCTAGATGTGCCCATCATTTTTGATGTTTATGACCATCTAGATAATACATTTATATTATTTCATGGGGTAGATGATGCTTATCCTTAGTATGTCATTGATATCTATCTTGACTTTGGCATAAAGATTTGAGTTCATCTTGTAAGGTAAATTTTTATGGGTCTTGCACTGTTGACTAGTTTTATGATCATCTTCTTAAGGGATGGGTGTGTGCCTTTAATATATTTATAGTTGTAAGGGAACAAGTCTTTAAATTAACTCAAGAGGTCCATAATATACATTTTCTCTGTGTTATATCAATAATCACCTAGAGTGATGATATTTTTTTCCCCTTCTAAATTGATATCTACCTTGGTAGTTCTTAATGGCACTTGGTAGGGTTCATTCTTATCTTGGTGTGAGTCTTCAACTTATCTACTACCCTCAATTTTTTCTATCTAAATATGGATACATTCTTCTTCTTCTAGGGTGCTACCTATCAAATTCTTCCAATTATATGCTTCCATGTGTCGTCATCTTCATTTATAGAGTCATTATTGAGAGTTTGATATTAAAATAATATTGGGAGTGATATCCCTTTTTCACCAAATATATATTTTATGCTCTCTCCAAATAATTTATTGTCCTTAAATACTAACCTTTGAACTACTTGTAGTGACTCAATCAATTCAAGGTTTTACAAAGAAAAGGAAAGGGTATGAATAAACCACTCCTTAAGGGCATCCCAATTATCTATCTCATGGTGTGTCTCATTGACTACATACTATGCTTGTGCCCAAATATTTAAGGTCCTATAGAAGGCATGCACTCATATATTCCTTGGGGAATTTTCACCATAAATAGTCCATTTTTATTCATAAAGATGTTTATTTTCTATGGGGTCAAAATCACTAGAGAAGGATGAGATGTCTAGGTCCTTGTTCCTCTTTTTGAATCTAGTGAAAATGGCTGCCTTAAAATCCTACCAAGTTGGTAAAATATAATTTTTTACTACCCACCAATGAGTGGTAGTACTCTTCAATGTAGACACTAGTGTGTTAATTCTATCCACCTCTTTTGGGATCCAAGATTCATGGTCATAGACATAGTCTTCCATTGGATTAATCCATTCATATCTTGGGAGTGATACAAGTTTGCCATTACTAAGGTGAAATACTCTTTTTACCTTTTTCTTAGTACAAAGGACCCATATTTTTGAAGTGTTCTAAATATATACCTACCCTATTTTTACTAGTTTTGTCACCTTTGTGCACACCTTAGCATTATGAACTAGTGGTATCATATCCTTCCTTGACCCATTATTCACATGCAATGTCAATGGTGTCTAAGGCTAATTTTACATCTTCCCAAGAGAGGATTCCTTGATCATTTGGGTCTAAAATCTTGGTGCCTTACATCATGATGTTATAAATGTGGTTGATCTCATCCTTGATGTCCACACTTTTGACATAGAGGGTCCTTGGTCATTTGAGAGGGGTATAACTAGCCTCTCTTTTCCATTCTTAAATGTCATGTATCACCTCTTGAAGTACATATCTATACTATTTTCATAACACCATGGCCTTTTTATAAGCTTTGGGTAGTTTTCTTACTCTACTAACTCTATTACTTCAAAGTCAACATGGAATTTGGCATCCAATATATATACAACTACACTCTTTAGAATTTTTATAGGTTATTCCTAGGTCTTATTAGCCATGAAGATTACATGAGGGGAAAGTCTCAAGATTGGATTAACTATTTTTTCTTAGGCATTCTTGGTCAATATGTTGACTTAAGAACCTATGTCTACAAGAATCTAACATATAGATCATCCATCAATAGTGGCATTCACTAGTTCTTAGTCATATTCAATATTTTATGTATGTAAAACCTCTTACACCCTTTCCATGCATTGAATGATAACCTCAACTAGATTTTGACCTGCATGATCTAGGAACAATTTCTTCAATAAAGGAAACATTATTTCTATCTACAAAAGGCATAAGATCTTAGTTAATTCATGTACTTCAAGTTCCTAGTTATCCTAATTATTATAAGAGGAACCAACTTGTGTTTCTAGGTATCACACTAATTAGACCTCCCATTGCAAGTTTTGGATGACACTCATAGCCTATTATAACATGTATTTCTAGTATGTTAGGTATGGGTATGGAGTAACTTTGTATTCAGGCCTTGTTATGCACTCATTATAACCCTTATCCTCATACTCAAGTTGTAACTCAAGTACTAGCATAACCAGTGGTTGAGTGGTGAACCCACTACATGTAGTTCCTTGTACCTTGACTACCTTTATTTGTATAGGTTATACTTTTGGATTCCATTTTTCCATTTTAAACCGTGTTTAATCATTTATGCACCCTTATCTATGTCAAGCTTGCCTTGGGTCAACTTTTTGTATAGATCAAGGCATTATTAGACCTTATGAGACCATTGATAATACCCACATGTGCGATGTGTAGGTAAGTCCCACTGATAATGATCTATTAACAAAAAATATTACATGAACATGGTGGGAATCTTCCACCACCATGTCTTCCACCTTACCCTTTAGTGCCTTGTTGAATCATAAACCCTGTGTTTTATTGGCCATATTCCTCATTACCCTAATTAGCCTACCTTGTAACTACTATTATGGCCTATCATGCACCTCTTTCCATGTTCTCATGCATTTCATCAATCACCCAACAATCAACAATGGTATGGGTGTAGGCATCACATAAATGACAATAGATGGTTTTGTTGACTTGGCTGGCACATTGCAATAAAGGGAATTTGTAGATGTCATGCACCTCTTGATAGAATTTACATCTTAGAAGAAAGATTTACACATTCCTCAAAGAGAATTTAGTCATAATATGGCCCTCTAATTAGTATTTAGTGAATCGTAGTCCACTTTAAACATCATGTGATGAGTTGGTGGTAAGCTTTTAGAGTTGGGAGGCCATAAATGCAATCTGAACTTCTATAAATGGGATGATCATAGTATATGTACTTCTGACTACCTTAGCTCTGAGAATGGCTAAAAGTACTTCTTGAGGGTATGTAAAAATATTCATGAAAATAGCTCTTTAAAATGTCATGAGTAACCCTCCAATGAACCACTATGTATGCTAGGAAGGGTGACTATCATATGGGAGCTTCGATAGGATAGTTTTTAACCTTGCATTGTATAGGCTCATGCTCTCTAAGAATCCTTGGGTAATCTCTTTTAGCATAATGATGCTTTTTTATTAAAAATCTATCATGTTAAATTCCTTCAAGAATACATCCTTTAGGGTATCATAGTCAACCATGCCCTAGTTAGGATCAAATTTCCTATACCAAGTGTGGGCACAATTAAGTAAAGTAATCACAAACCAGGTAGTTTTGCATTTTGATTGGGTTATTCCCTACATATGTCATTATATTTAACACTTTAGCACTTGTTCTATAGCAGTCTCCACATCATGACACTCTAGACAGTGCATTTCCATGTCAGAGTAGATTTTCTACATGGGTTAACTAGTATTTTAGGTGATTATCCCCTAGTATCTATCTTGGTGGTAGTCATCCCATGCCTCCATCCATAGGGTTAGGTGTTGGTCCCATCATTACTATTGGCATAGTTGATGTTGATGACATGATGTTACTTTCTTATGGTACTAAATAATTTCCTATTGGTTGTTCTCCACCTTACATTATTAACATTGACTGAGTTGGTATGCTCTAATTCAAGTTCTAATATGGTGAGCTATCACTTAATGGTATCGAGGTAGTTACACTCACATTATTGTATGGAACAATATGTTCAATCACAAAGTTACAATCAAAATCTATAAAATGTCTAAGATCTAAGTCATCATCAAAGTCAATTATTACTTATGTACTTTATTAAAGTGGGAGATCCAATACATGAGCATGCACTATAGGTTCAAAGGGGGTAGATAGGTCAAGTGTATCTATAGTCACAAAATTCTATAGGAACTTAGTGAATTACACAACTATCAAGTGTTGAACTTGATCTATCTCTTCATTATATCTCTCATCCTTATACTATTGTATTTCAAGAGATCTTACCCCATGCCTTTCTCAATCACTACAAATTTTGTCAGCACTTTTAGGGTTTAGATCTTCCATTATTCAATGTCATATCTTATTATAGGTCTATCTTTTGAGCTCTCAGGTGTCAATTTTCTCATGCCCTTCCATTATGCCTCACCCACTCATCTCCTTCTCCCCCTTTACACTGACCATATGTGAAAATACTTTATCCTTCCATCCCCAACATTTCAAAACCATTATCCACCATTAATGTTTTTATCTCTATGATGAATTACTTTAAAAACATGCCTCTAGAGTTGTGCAAAAATTGATACTTCACTTCCTCTAGGCACAAATATGTTGATACTACAAACTCAATTATGTAACTATTCAAATCTCTTTGCCACCATTGATCCACTACTCTATTCCAAGTAGCATCCAAGGTATCAAACCTTTATAACCACTCCTTTATCCACTCATAACATTGTCTATAACTCCTTCTACTCTGGGTTGAGTATACATCCAACCACTTGTACACATGTTCAGGTAACTTATAGAAAAATATCTCATTTAAAGCATCATGTAGGTTGTTCTAAACCCATTTTTTTAATTTTTTCCTTGTTAGGTTGGATGTTTTAGTGAAAATATACCTTCCACCTTTTTATCCAACACTATAAGTTTTGAATGGAAATAATTATACATCATTCTATCACACCATTATAGCAATAAACTTCAACACATGTCCTAGCAATAAAACCAAAATATTATGTAAAAGTACACAAAGTTATCTTAGTCTATTCTTGGTTTAATAAAAATATGTAAAAACATGGGATACTCCCTTTGTACTCAAAATTTAAACACTTAGTTACACCAACATCAATCCACATATAGCACATGCCTTATGTGCTCACCCAAAGTATATCTAAGAAGGAACTAGGTACCACATTGGGGTAGTTATGCCATGGCTTGAGACTTAAATTAAGGTACTTGATCAATTCAAAGAAATATTTAGGTAGGTCCATAAGTTTAAGATTTTTGTGTACTAATGCTAGTGTCATGTATGCACTTGAAGGGTTAAAAGGCTACATTCACTTAGACTAGTCATGCTAGACTCACACTCCTAACAAGGATATGAACACTTGGAATAAACTCTATACTTAATATTTATGCTAGTGAAAGATGATGTCATTAATACTTGTATGAAATCCATTAATGACATAAACTAGAAGCATTCATGAACATTAATTAACATATATAAATTAAAAATATGACATTACAATCATTTCACATTTTAATAACAATATTAAATATGCATAAACTAGACACATTATGTGTTAACACAATAACTTTCATCATTAATTATGGTTAGAAATAGAGTATATTTTAAAATCATAATAATAAATAACCCATAGGCTCATAGGTTAACTTCAACACATATAAATAAAGCCTTAATTGGCTTCCATACTATATCTAAGGCTAAAGGTTGTCAAATCACTATCTATCAAGGATTCATTTTTCTAGATATCCACTGCAATTCTCCATATCTCTTTCTTCATTTGTCTCTAGTTTCTTAAATAGCCTTCAAGAACATCTTTACTAGGGTAGAATGTACACATCGAGTAATGAGATAGAACTTGGTGATCATACCTACTAGCTCCATAACCTCTTGAACTCTACACTATAGTAATCACATATCACCAATCCTAAAATATTCCCAAAAAAATATGGAGCTAGTTAGTTTCCCACTAGTTGGCACAAGATATGCATTGCAGTCTCTAGCTTGTACCAAAATGCTAAAAGGGATAACCACTATATAAAATGGTTATTTTTCACCTATGTCAATGCCATGTTGGCATAAATAATTTAATTAATGAGTTAGGATCCCAAAAAGGATCCCCCTTAGCATGTGATATCATATGTTCAATCTATAAGGATCTAATATACTAATCAACTAATCAAGTCAAATAATAAATTCACTTATAATTCACATGTATTCAATCAAATTCAAGCAAAGTTGTGTAATAAACCAAGACAAAAAGTATAAATTCCTATTAAAAATATACTTAATGTACTATGGGATCATACCATTTAAAATAATCCTACTCAAATTATAAATTCAATTAACCCTAGTGAAGCCTAGTTAAAGGCACTATGGGAAACAAAAATCCAATCAAGTCAGTAAACCAAGAAGTCATTGTGTCTCCAGTTACCACACAAGTAAAATAAGCTAAAATTAATTTGGATAGTAATCATATTTAATATTTGAATCAAATATCTAATAATTCATAAGGTATTGGATCAATTAACCTCATTTATCATATGGCCCAAATAAAAAATGTCCCTTCAACCATATCCAATAATGTATACAACTATTGAACCCTATTTCTACTCCCCTTATAATCACATTATCCATCATAACCATATCACTCATTCACATCCTATACCCACCATTAAAATTAATACATTATCCCATCCATACCACACCACAAATCCTTAGGAAACATCATCTCTTGTAGGGGTTAGAAAGACACCTGGTTGAGTTTTCATGAGAATTTTAAATTGAGATATAGTGAAGATCACTATAGCATTAGTACCTATAGTAGTGATAACATGGTCCAAGAATCACATCTATTAATAATTAGAGTTATTTTAATATCATGAATATGTTTAAATTATTACATCTTACACCCATATCGAATAAATCAAAATGCTAAAAGTAAAAAAAAAAATCATTTATCTAATAGTGAAAACTAGTCTTCTGATACCTTGGCAAAGTATTGTGATGAAAATTGGTGTCTAACATCATGGTAAAATAATGTATTGTCTACATTATACCTCAAAATTTTAGGTTCAAATCCATTTCATCTACATAATATCCTTTTTCAATCCCATCCATATAATCCTTATCTATCTGATCCATATATCCACTGTCCCTACCCATCATCTACCATCATATATTGCATGTTATTATGTCCATCCTTTTTTCTAGTTTTGTCCTTCATAAAGGAGTGAAATATGTCTTTGGAAATGTTTTGAATCATCTTGGCATATCTTCTAATAGACACTTAGTAAATTGGATATCTTGTTCTTTCATGATGTGGTCATTGGCAATCCCTAGTCCATTCTTCCTTAGTCCTCATCCCATTTTTAGCATCACCCTCATATTTTGGTTGTCCCATCCATCATTCCAGCCATCCTTATCCTATTTTTTAGTATTGGTATTCCATTTTATATTAACCAATTTTTTATAGTGTACATATGAATCCCAAAATCCCTAAAAATTAAAATATTCCAAAAAAACCCTAAAAATTATAAAATCCATAAAATTCAAAAAACAATTATGAGTTATCTTATCTTATGTGTCGAATATCCCAATTATATTATCATTTATCCTAATTTGTCTATCTCATATTCATCCTACCTTGTCCTATGTCCTACTAGTCTTATCATTTTGTCATATTTCTTTATCCAAACATCCTAGTTGTCTTGTCTTATGTCTCATGTAGAATTATCATAATTATATTCCCTAGTATACTCCACTCCATACCTTAACCAAGTTCTTCTCTTTAATCAAAATTCACATCATCATGATAAACTTAATCCAAATAATCGTTTGATCAATCATCCCATCAACTCTCATCATCACAAAAAATAAGATATTAATCACAACTCATCTTAATGTAGATATTTGTGTATTTTACTTATATTCTCTATGTTTTTTAACATGTTTTTAAGTATTTTATCATGTAAATATATGCATATGTGTTTTTGATTGTCTACGCTTATCTTATTTTATTACTATTTTAAGAGTGTAATGAGAAAATATGTAATGATGGAGAAAAAAAAACTATAGTAATGATTTTGGATGCGCCATGTATATTTCATCATTTTCCCCTTTTATAATCATGTACTTTGGCACAACTTACTCTTGGTCATACTTATATCATGGCACATACTGCTTAGTGTTATATTTACATTGGATTGTTTAGACTATGATGGGAGATATTATAAAAATGATGGCTTAACAATAGAATTCAATCATCATTATTCCTCTCCTCTATCCCCTATCATAACATCCAAAATCCCATATCGAATCATTTATCCTAGTTCTCTATATTTAATCCAACCATCCATGTCCACTCCTATAGTATCCAATCATTCTTCCAAGTCATTTTATTATCCTATAGTCATCAAAATCTAGCATCTCATCTTCCTATCACTTATCATAGTATTTTATATTAGTGTTTAATTTTTGCATCACATCCTCTATCTAACCACTAACATGTCTAACAATCATTATCATCATCATCCTCTAGTTGATCTTATCATCTATCATCTATTTTAAACTAAATTGGCATGAGGTATTTTTATACTATGTAAGAAATACTTAGTCACATTACATTTATAAGGTTATTTCAACCACTCTCACATCTTTACCCATCATTTATCATCACATATCTCATATCCCTCATCATCCTCAATTCTTATACTCGTCAAATATTTTATATCTAATATCAATAATTAATCAATTGGTTTATTGATCAATCACCATAACTACAACCTTCTCCCTAATATTTTAATCAATTTCCCACACCTATTTATTATGTATAAAATACCACAACATCCCTCTTTTCTTCCACCAATCATTCATTTTAATTTATTGATCAATTCACCATTTAAAGTTAATGGTTTCTTCCCTCGATTAGGGAAACACTAGGAATGTAACTTTATTATCATCTCTCAATCCCTTGCATGCGTCCTTAATAGGTGCATCATCACCATCAATAAAATTATCTCATTAATTTGATGCATTTCAATCTATTCTTTCCCCTTCACCTTTTGGTCACTTGATCATTTCTTCTCTCTCATCTAGTTCAACATATTTATCAACTTCAATTATGAGATTCACTTATCATTGATATTATTAAATCATTCTTATTTTGGCCTCATGCTCTCCCATTCATGTGTATTTTCTTGGGATATGTTTATATCTCATGGTCTTATCTATTAATCATCTTGGTCTACAACTCTCCCTTGTATGTGTCCTTTCTTGGGATATGTTGAAAGCTTGTGGCCTTTTGTATTATCATCAACATGTTATGATTGATTCCCCTTTGGGATGTGTTTAAAAATATGAAATAGAAATTTATGATCCCTAGATATTTTCTAGAGGAATAATCACTTAATATCTCACTACTCATTTTAGGTTCATTTTCTTCATCATCAATCCCTCATCTAGAATCCCAACTCCTTATCCGTTCACACATACTACCCCTCATTTCTTATTTTCAAGTGGCCGTCCATATTATTATTCCCCACATGTTCCATTGATGGGGCATCATATCCACTAACATAATTAACTAACATTCATCCATGAGTATCTTTCTTATTTGAAAGACTATTACTCCTAAATCATTCAATCATAATGCCCTTTCAAAGAGGGGGAAAATGTATGAACCTAAATTTTCTCACATCATTTCTCATAATTAATAATATTATTAGTCAACACTAATTTCATCTATAAATTATCTATCTAATCTAATCATGTCTAATTATAGATAATTTATTCCTATTAACTCCCTCCTAGCCATTAGCCTAATTCCCTCATTCCATATTCAACTACTACCATTACCCCTTACCATTTATTCATTAATTATTCTAATTAATCACATTTATATCCTAATATCACTTATCTATTATATTGTGAATTTTAAATTCACAACCCACCTACCTACCTACTCTTAGGATTTCTTATAAGCCTACCCCATAATCCTCACCTAGCCCTTCTTCTAAACTAATCTAATATTATCCTGATCATCATTAAATTCCCTAATGGAAATTAGAACTTTTCACCACCCTTATCCTTCTGTAGAGAGTTATATATTTAGAGATTTATAAGGAATTTTAAATTCCTTAGAATTCTCTCCAACTCTCTAGAAAATTATCTCTCTATAAAATTCCATAAAATCTCCTCCCTTCTCTATATTAAACCCACCATCTACTTTATTTGGAACTAGGATTTTAATTTGAAATGAATCCATGTTACACCAAATCCATAAATATTTTCATCAAGCTATCAATTATCTATGAATCCATGCTATCAAAGTCTTTTGATCAAGCTAATATCATGATAAAACTCTAAGTTTATTTTTAATCAATCCATTATCCATAATCATTTAGTATTTTTCTTATATTGATCTTGATTTAGAGCACTTAGCTTGATGATTTAAATTCTATTTTTGAATGTTCATTTATCTTTGTATTATTTGATCCTATTAGCTCTAGATTTTACTTATAGATTGATATTTTGAATAAATATTGGTTAAATTTCATAATCATAATCCATTGCTCAAATTTATCATCTCACATTTATATTTTTATCCTATTAAAAAAATAATACACCTATATATCCTTGTACTTAATCCAAGACTATACTCAAATTACTTAAAACCCTCTAAAATTGAATCAAAACATTTATCTTTAATTTTTTAATTTTATAGCAAGAAAACAAACATCTAGTGATTAATTTAAGGACAACTAAATTTCTTGATAAGTGAACATCTCATAATAAAACCCCATTAAAGTTTTTTTAGTCTAATAAATTTTCTTCTACATTTCATTAACCATGTATCCCTAAGGTTAAAAATGAAACCTTTATCACAATAAACTACAAGGCTCTCTATTTTGAGTAGAGGATAAGCTATAAATAATGAGAGTAACAAGATATTTTTATATCAAAATAACATGATAAACATATTGAAAACCCATATAAATTTCACTATACAATGTAACTTAGAACTCATCCAAAATATTTCATAATTATATCATGATAATATTAATAGTCTGCTTAAATCAAACCCTAAAGGCTTTCCATTTATACAAATATAATAATATTTAAAATTTATCAAGACATTAATATATTTACATGTGTTAAAATTATAATGAATAAAATTAAAACCCAAAATCAATTTCTTTAATCTAAAAATACAATAAAAATGAACTAAAACAAACATTTTGTGACACATTGAAGAATAGATCGATTTTATTCATCCAAAACAAGGAGTTTCATATGATAAAAGTTTGAAACCTAGAAGGATGAAATCCTATTTAAATACATTGGGTTTTGTATTGTTAGATATGTGTATGAGTTCACTAATATTTTTACCATAAATTGGTTTTAAATTAATCTAATTATGATATATCTTTGAAATATAATTAATATCAATAGTTGTGGAATTCAAGCATATAATTTGTAAATAAATTATTGATCATTTATTCCTATAATTTTATTAGGGCATATTATAAATATGTTACATAATAAATAAATCATGATACTTAAATTTTATAGTTGAGTATCTGACTATGAGTTTTAACTATAAGTGGAATTAAAGAATAAACACACATGTATCTCACTTAATTTAAGAACAAATATAATATATACATTAGACCAGTTAAAAAAATATAATCTAGTATTATAGGTAGATATTAACCTTATTATTGAACCTAACCTATGTGTAAGTGTATAATAGTGACTATATGGTCACCTATGATTGTCTTTACTTTCTCTTTGTTTATGATCTTAAACCTTGACGATGAGTGCAAATATAAAAGACAACTTCCTTTGCCTTAAAACCCTAAATATGCTTGTGAGTGATATAAACATAAAAAAATGAGGGGAAGTATAATGGGGTAGTGTGATCCCAATCACACCCACCTAGTGACTTACGATTACCTATGTATCTAATACTTGAAGGAAGGAGATCATGCCACATGATGTTTTCCAACATAACATGATTATGTAATTATACTCCTTCATAATATGAATACAAATAGTGAGTGGATTTGTAGTTTAAAATGTTTGATTTAACCTATATTTTTATTAATTAATAATTTTAGTGTAACTAATCATAGTGGGTAAGATGTAAATTAAGAAAAATATAGAAAATTTATTCAAGTCATGATAGTTTATAGATATGAAATAGATATATCTCATATATGTTGTTTGGTCCAAAATTTAGTTCTAAAATACCCATGAGATTGGGTATCCTAAAAGATAAAAATGGGAACAACAATTGACTTTTGTCTTCCATTTTAGGACTGATTTGGGATCATCTTAGGTCACAATTATAAGTGTTTGAATTCACTATGGATTATAAATGAAATAATCTCCAAGAGATATAGTTCCACCACTAGAAGATCAATACAAAATTATTGGATAAGGTCTAATTTCCCAGAGTCATTATTGATGCTCATATGTTATGCTCTTCTATTTTCTAAACATAAGGGGAAGGGTAGTCTAATATTTAAAAATAAATGCAAAAAGAGAGGGGAGTGTAAGGCCTGAAAGAGTGCCTCTTGATTTAAAATTAAATTAATGTCTCGATCATAGAACCAACTAACCTTACCATAGTTATACAATATGTAGTGAGTTTCACCAAAAGTTATACCTCCAAGAATACATAATGGGAAGAGTCTAAGGAAATAGGGTCTAATGGCTCAACTACGAACCCTTACTAATTATCAGTACTAAAAGTTTGTATTAGATTACACATAAGCCTCCAAGGTAACTTGTAGACTAGCACATAAATTATCAATATTGTGAGAAGAAAATGATAGAGTTCACAAAGGGATTATAATAGACAAACACATTATCACCTTGCCATACATTTAACGGTAGGGTGTTAGCCCTATTAATATAACATTAACAAGCATTATAAATGGAGACGAAATATAATTTGAAACATAGAACAAGTATTTTTAAGAAAGATAAATTTCATTCATTAAAATACATGTGTTGTTACAATAATATTGATCATGGATAACTTTTATAGTCCAAAAAGGTGAAGGAGAAAGTAGGTGAAATCCTCACTTAAATTTGATAATAGTTTTGATATATGGCTATTATTTTTATATATAAATATGGGAATCACCTCAAAATAGTGTGAGATTCCCATTCTAGGCCATAATGGTCACTCATGGTAGTTATAATAATCATAGAAAAAAATGTAAAATTCCGCAATCTATTCCCAGAAAGATCTATCGGGGACCACTCAATTGATATATGGTAGTGGATGTAAATATTTAACTCCTCCCTCATTTGAAATTGCCTCCTTAGCTTCTAGTGTAACTACCATGAGGTCAAAATCTCATTTTAGGTTATTGAGGTTCATCAAAGTTTCTCTAAAACTTGTCTCACATTGGGTCACTAGTCTTTGGTATACCTGGAAGGGATCCTCCATTAACACCTAGACCTTAGACACCTTACTAATAATCATCATGGACTGTATTGAGAGCTTGAGAACTATTAGGGCCTCTTCTTTGTTTGCCTTAGTGACTTCTTCCTCATGACCTGGTCAAAGTGACCCAGGTGGACTCCAAACTCTCCCTTGTCTAGTAGGGTGTCATTTGGATGGATTAACATAGAGATATTATCTT
Source organism: Torreya grandis (assembly GCA_037957365.1). NCBI lineage: Eukaryota > Viridiplantae > Streptophyta > Pinopsida > Cupressales > Taxaceae > Torreya > Torreya grandis. Next base: position 395,012 of record JARHVA010008411.1, read on the forward strand.
TATTAAACTATTCCAATACTTTTTCTTTCCATCTTATAAGGGTTTAGTCATGGTTAAATCTATAGTCCAAAACTCTTCCATAGAATTTTTCATGTTCCTAGAATACATTTGATAAAATCCCAATTCAAAGGTAGGCATTAATTTTAACTCTAAGAACATGCCTTTATTGACTATAAAAAAGATCTTCCTATATTTCTCATAAATCTCCATGATCCTCTTTCGATAACCCTAGGTTCATTGGATGTGTATTTCATCTCTTTCATAATTTATACCACCTCCCCCATAATTTATATGAGTAGTAAGAAGGCATCCTTGACCTACTAAATTATCTCAATGGGGAAAGATCTCTTTAATTAGGCCTCTAAGTTCCAAACTTGATCTTATATATTCTTAAGGAGATTCTTTGACATGTAGTGGGTTAGAAAATAAAGAGTGGGTTCTCCACTACCTTTTCCTCCCTAATGGAGGTCCTCACCTTAGTTACAAATAAAAAATCCTATTAGGTCTAAAAAACCACTAGGATTCCCTCTTGGATGAATTTTTTCATGAGGGTCCTCTTCATGCTTCTTATGGCATGGTCAAAATTCCACTACATGTCCATGTCACCTTGGATTGTCATCTTTAGTACTTATGACATCAAGACTATTCCCTATGTTTTGGGAGGTGTTGGAGGAGTGGTAGAGAAGTTAGTGATGGGTAGAGGAAAAGGTGGAAGAGAGATAGAGTAAGTGGAAGGTTTGAATGATGAAAGTAGTGAAGGAGGAGGAATGTGAATAAATGTAGGAAGGATAAATAGGGAGGCCTAGAAAAACATTTGTGACTACGATTGATCTTGGATCATGTCCACCTAAGGGGAAATGACTCCAAGTATATGGGTATTCTTCATATGGGAAGAGATTGGCTGGTTGAAACCAAATCCTTGGGTGCCTAAGGTGATGGAAAGAGGGGGCTAGGGATTAATTCATTGAGTTACTATAGCTAGTGTTGGATGAACCACAGAGGCTATCTAAATACACATAATATTTTCAAAATTTTATCAAATATTAATGATTTACATATTATAAAAACCTACAAGACTCAAAATATATGAGTGCATTCCCTAAAAGGTGTATCAAAAAAGGGGTGGGAAGATATTTGGTGCTTCACAAGATTATTGTCCCTTATTTCCACATTATTACCAATCCAACTAGCTCCCAAAACCATTCCCTAAACTACTTCTCCTCCCTTGAGTATTCCTGTAGTCTTTTCCTCTTTCCATTACTCCTTTTCTTATCTTAAACTTCTTTTGGTTAATTGGTTGTAATGGATTGACGCAATAAAATTTAGGGGTATTTCTCACTTTCTTACCTTGTTATCCTTTCGATTGACCTAGCTCAGACCTAGTGAATTGTCTCTAAAAACACATTGGGTAGACTGGGTTACCCCTATACAACTAACATTCCTAGAAGGATTTAGAACAAGATTCACCTATATATACAATATAATTTTTATCATTATTCATGTGTATAATCAAGATTTATTATTCACTCATGTTTATTCATAATATACTCTTTCACCATTCTAATTGAGGAGAATTATATATAAGTCTTTGATGCTTTGGATTTTTTAGTGATCCTTACAAACCATAATAACCTCTTATGAAGCCCCTTTATCCAAGGGAGAGATTGAGTCTTGATGGTTTCACATTTAGGTAAATATATTCTAACTTGTTTCTCCTCTCTTTTAGTAGATAGAAGTAGCCAAAGTGTTGGCTCGAATAATACTATATTTCATATTTTATGTATTAGGGTTTTACTCATACTTAATTCAATTAAAGTTCCATATACATGTTTTTTTTATTTCTTCTAACCCACCCTTTGTGCCAAAAGATTTGGTGTGCACTAGATTAGATTTTACTTTCTTGATATTAATATAGAGTGAATATTTTAAACCTTAAGACTCCATTAGGGTTATTATGTAATTGTGTTAGATTGTAGGCTTTGGATCCTTTCTTAGCATGATGTTTTCTAATAAATGATCCCTTCATCAGGTCTAGTGGATCCTCATATTGGTAATTCTCCCACTTAACAAGTGTATCCCCAATTAAAAGTGTAGGTATGCTTTATCTTATTCAAGCCATGATTAATTTATAGACATAATACATTTATGATTGCATACATTATAGTGAACCTGATGTGAAACTAATCCTTGTAGGATTTCTTTCACTTTTGTATTTTTTATTAATTCTTTTTATCATATATTTTTAGATACTAGATCAATTATTTTTACTTAGCTATTTTTATTTATGTTCACATTTCCAAGAATAGGTAAATAGATCAACCTATTTGACCCATTATAGATTTATAGACTTTCAAACACCCATTTTAGCCTACTAGGTCAACCTAGTCAACTCCTTATAGTTTTAAAACTTTTTGAACAAATTCATGTACAATTTGATCAATTATAATGACCTAATTTTTAGGTTTCTCAATCATAATTTAAGGTTTTTAATCAACAATATTTCTTCATTGCATCTCTAATCCACCAAGGTTCCTTTCTACATATATGTTTCATTATTTTTTTTATCTTTCCTTTCATAGTTTGTAGTCTTCAAAACTACCCTTGTATAGTTAACTAGATCAACATTATCGACCTAGTTTTATGTTTTGTGTAATGTTTGAAATAACTAAGTCAACACTATTGACCTAGTTCATTTTTATCCCTTAATTCCATAGTAAAAGTTTGACAGTGTCAACCCTTGTCTATATTTTATGCATATAGTGTCAAAAATTATACCTTATTTAAAATTTTAATTAACCTCATATCTATTAGTAATTAATTCACTCTTTATTTTCTTGTTACTTGCATGCTTATAATAGTTCACATAATATAATTAGGGGTTTTTAATTAATCACTTAGTTTCACTATTTATATTTTATGTACACACAACCAAACCACACAAACATAAACATGTATTTTAACATTTTGTCTACCCTAGGCCAACATACATATATTTCATCACCAAGGGGGAAGTCAACTTGATGCTATAGTCAATTATAAAATGTGTTTAATGGTATATTATAGCTAAGCACCTGATACCCTTATCACTATGGTGTGTAAGTGAGGAGGTAGGCCCCAATACCAAGAATGTATCATTGTCACTATATTCCTTTTTAATCCAAACTACTTGAAACCATCCTTAGATTTATATCTAGTACCTTTCTTATAGCCAACTTATAATCACATTAAAATCCTTTTCTTAAATAATATAATTAACAATAAAGTTGACCAATTAGTTATCTTTACTTTTCAAGTTGTTTGTTTGGTCTTTGTTCAATTATGTATGTAAAAACATGCATTAGCAAAAATTAGTACAAGGTTTTGTTTTTTGTGCCTCAATTAGATTGGCCATCATTGATCTAATTAAATGTTTATTTCCTTTCAAATCTTACTTTCCTAGATTAGCTGTAAAAATTGTCTTTTTCAATTCATACTTGTTATCATCTTTTTATCTCCCTATCTATTGTAATGGATTGACCTAGTTGACCTAGTACAATTTATAGGTCCTTTTCCATATTTTTCCTACCTCTATTCACTATATTAGATCATCCCAACTAACCCTATATAGTTTATAGGCCATGTTCACTATACTGGATCAACCAAGTCAACCCTGTATAGTTTGATTCTCCTTTTCCATGTTTTACATACCTTTGTTCATTATAATAAATATACCCAGTCAACCCTATATAGTTTTTGGGCCCTATTTTTAATACTAGATCAACCCAGCTGACCCTATACTATTTTTTGTTTTCCTTGTTTGTCAATCTAATTTTTTATTCTTCCATTTTTGCATTTTTTTCATCTCTCTTCCATTAAAATGAAATCTCCTATCACAATCTTCTTATACAACTTGAATCCATTTAGATACTCTATGGGATGTTCAATTCCTCCTCTCTTTTCCTCCCAAGAACACCATCACTCTTGGGCACCTCTTTTTTTCCTTCATATATGAGCTATAACATGGTACAAATAACACCTCAAAATAAAGTTGATGGATCTGATCCTTTCTATGCTTACAAAGAAACTTCTCAAAATATTCAAACTAATGTGGGAGTGATTGATACCAATTTACCTAACAATCCCACTAGTAATCCTTCTTATATTAATCCTCCCCCTAATACCAATATGGGGAGTGCTCCTACAAACACCAACCCACCTCCTAATACAACCCAAATTTCAGCCCAAGTCATTCAACAAATAAATATTATGCAAAATTATAATACCAAGCAAATGATGCAACTTCAACAACACTTAATCAATGTGGCTAATTAACCTACAACTATTCATCCTCAAGCTAATCACAATTATATTCCTCCACCTCTTAGGGATGCCTTAGGTAGTGTTATTCCTCAACCCATAATGAATAACAAGATAATTCAAACCATTAAAAATGAGCCTTTAGATCCCTTCATTATTTCCATTGATATTTGTAACATATCTCCAACTATCAAATATGATGGGACTAAAGACCCTAGTTCATTTATTAAAGCTTTTGGAAACCATTAATAAGAGTGGATCCAAACTAATACATTTTCAACTACTAAATTATTAGTCAAAACCATCACTAGTGATGTATTGGAATGGGATAATCAAATACCCTAGCATTCTATTTAACAACTTGAAGATTTGGTTAATCTTTTGGTTAAAGATTTTAATCACAATGATCTTTCTAAAAATTGTCTTAGCCATTTCATCAATGCTAAGAAATCTCCCATTGAATTAGCTCATGAATTTATCAAATGATGGAAAAATTTAGCTCATAAATCTGATCATAACATTACTGATGATAATCTATTTAAACTCTTTACCATGGATTTAACTCTTACTCTCTGATATAAGGTTCAAACCTTTGCTCCTCAAACACTTAATGAAGCTCTTAATCAATCTAAGTGTCAATAATTTCTTATGAAGTAATTCAAACCTAATATTAAACTAATTAAAGGATCTTTCCTAACATCTAATGCTATCACTAGTAAAGCTTTGAAAACCAAACAAGGAGCTACCAATACTGATATCCCTTCACCTTCTCATATAGCCTCTTTTAGTTTAGAAAATGAAATAATTCTTACCACCCTCAAAACCTTTCATCTATCATAATGCTCAACCTAAGTGGTATGATCCTAATACATTTTATCAGTTTCATACTGACATTAGGCATTCTCATGAATCTTGTAGAGAGCTCAATAAATTTGTTTTATCATATATTCTTGGTGATTGATTCAATCATGAACCATTGATCAATCTTCATCATCAAAAATACACTTCCCCTTCCCAAAAATGACAAAATTTCAAATCTTCTACCTCTAATAGCCAAAAATTTTATTCCAATAAGCAAGAAAATATCAAGGATTTTTGTGCCATTAATGTCTATTACAACCAATATTATAACATCTCTCAATATGTCAACACTACCAAGGTCAATTATTGTCATAAAATGTCTCATAAATATCCCATTACCAGGCCTACTAAGCTATCTTTGAAGGAACAACTTCCTAAAGATACTACCGCCACTAATGTTGATTTGAAAGAACCTAAGGAATAGCTTCTCCTTCTAATCCTCCGACCACATATATACCTTATAGAACTAATTTACCTTCTAAAACTCATGTTGGTTCTTCTAAATCTCATTAGAATTTTGTTGAAGAACTTAACTCTATGCCTTGTAAGATTCCTCTTATGTATTTGGTTCACACTTCATCCTATCATCATAAATTCCTTATGAAATAAATTCAATAAATTGAAGATCCATCCTCCACAGATGAAAAACCACATTCTATTGATTCTCAACCTACTAATACCAATACCATTGAAACCTCATGTCCTTCTTCCAAACCTTCCATTGAAATCCTTGAGGAGGACATGATCAATGATGAAATTATTTTTCATGTCATTGATCTATAATTCTTTATTAAAATAGCCATTAATACCACTCTTATCTAAAAAGTCTTAGTTGATGACGGATTTGGTATTAATGTTACATCATTATGTCTTATACAACAACTAGGTTGTAAAAAATATCATCTTAAGAAAACTCATCTTACTTGCTATGGTTTTGACAAAACTAATTAAAAACCACTTGGTTGTATTTGGCTTCCATTTACCATAGGCCATAAAACCATTCAAACCAAGATTATGGTCCTTGATATCCATTTATCTTACAATATCTTTCTTGGCCATGTATGGACTCATCAAATGAAAACCATTACTTCTTCTAGTAGTCAATGTATTAAATTCCTACATAATGGAAAATGGTACAATTACAAAGTTGATCCCAATCAATGGAGTATTCATCTTACTAATCATAGACCTCAATATCATATTCCTACAAATCCTAAGATTAACAATGCTCCTTTACCCAAGTTCATCAACATGATTCCTAATTTACAAGTTACTCTTGTGGATTCCACTTGTGATGAGCCCAATGAATTGCAACACACTTGAAATACTACCAAGTTACCTCCATATATTTTTCAATGGCTTCATCCTTCTCTATTACCAAGAGATAATATTATTCCTCTTATTAATGAGATTATGAACTTTCCCCCTCCATACAGTGTTCAGGAGCATTCTTTACTAGAAGATGCATTCACTTGTAATGATTTTGGAGTGGTTAAATTATTTCAAGATCCTCTCATCATTTCTCCTTGTACATTCAAAAATATTATGATTTTGTCTTCTGAAACTCCCCTAATTCTCAAGCTTGTATGATTTCTCCAACATATGATGACAACTATATCATATCCTAAGCTCAATCTAGAGACTTAGATGTCCATCATTACCAAAAAAATTTATCCTAAATCCATGATTTTAATTAGCATGTGTATACTATTATTATGGATCATACCTTAGATCTTGAGGTTCATGTCCCTCCTATCAATCCTCCTCTTATTGATACTCCTCGGGTGGTAGAACAATTATTCCTTCTAAACTTCCAAAAAACACTACATTTCATTTACCACCAATCAATTCAATCATTTCTTCTAGTCCTTCTCCCATCATTGAATCCAATGATATACCAATCTCTTCTACTTCTTCTACTGTCAAAATTACACTTAATACCAAGGTAGCTGATGTCCATCAAATACATTCTAAATATAATAGCCATGGTAATCAAATTATTGATCTTGAATTAGATGTTTAATATTATAGTCCTCTTCCTACCCTTCCTAGTGATGAAGCCATTCTTGAGTTAATTCATGCCTATTAACCTCAACTTCCTTGGCAAGATCATAAACTTGGAAATTTCAAAACTAAAACTCCTTGCTTCAATAATTTTATTGCTATCAATGATCCTAAAACAAATCCAATTTTATCCTTACCCAACACACCATACCACTTTCAAGATGGTAATGCCATATTTATCTAATAAACCACTCACATCAAATATGGTATACCATCTTGTCCTTGATGGATTATCATCTCTCGAGAGCTTCACCTATTAAACATGATAATTTTAGCTTATTCTTTGACAAATATTGTGAGACTTTCACTTGGTCATATGAGGACATGCTTGGGATTGACCCTAGCATTATGATGCATAATATCATTACTTATCTTGATGACAAGCTTATGTGTCAAAATCAAATAAAATTTTCACATGAAGTTTCAACTCTATTTCATAAGGAAATCATCAAATTATTGATGCTAAATTTATCAAATTAGTAGATTATTCTGAATGGGTTTCTAACATTGTCCCTATTTTAAAGAAAGTCACTATGGTTATTCAAATTTGTATTAATTTTTGCAACATTAACCTTTTTTTTATCACAAATACAAATTCCCCTTACCTTTAATAAATGCCATCATCTATTCCATAACTTGTTACAAAATGTTATCTCTTATGGATGGTTGCTTAGGATACAATCAGATTCATATCGCTCTCAAATACCAACATAAGACTACTTTCACCATGGAATGGGGAACTTATTGCTATGTAAAAATGCCATTTTGTCTCAAAAATGTCAGAGACACTTACCAACATGAAATGACTCACATATTTCATGAACCCATTCATAAAATTATTGAAACCTATATGGATGATCTTATTGCTAAATCCAAACATCATAAAAATCATCTCTTTGTTCTTGCTATCATATTTTACCATCTTCTTAAATATAAATTTAGGCTTAATCATTAAAAATGGGTCTTTAGAGTCACATCTTCAAAATGGTTACGCTTATTAGTCTCTCTCTATGGTATTGATGTTGATCCTACCAAATTTAGTGCTATCATCAATATGCCCATTCCTCATTCTATTCTTAACTTTCATACTTATTTAGGAAATCTTAGGGTAATTAGATAGTTCATCCCTAAAATGGCATATAAAATTCACTCCATCAATTCACTTCTCAAGAAAATTATTGCCTTAGAATGTATGGATCCATGTCAAAAAACTTTTGATAACATGAAAGAGTCTTGACTTCATCCACCTACACTTCATCCGCCTTCCAATGATAAACCTTTGATTCTATATACTTCTTCCACACCTATTTTAGTTGGGTCAATGATTTAACTACAAGATTATACATGAAGAGAGTATGATATCTATAAAATTATCCAAGGCCTCATTAATTATGAAACATGTTATACCAAAATTTATAATGATTACCTCGCTATCTATTTTGCAACTAAAATTCTTTGTCACTACATGCTTTACAAAACTACTTATGTCATTGTTCATTATAACCCCCTTCATCATTTCTTCTTGGAGATATAATTGGAAAGTGGATGGTCATCCTTATGGAATTTTATCTTTGCATTGCTACTCAAAAATTTGTTAAAAGATAAGTCATAGTTGATCAACTTCATACAATTGTCATTCCAGTCACTTCTTCCCTTTAAGATGACAATATCATTTATATTTAATGTATTAATCAAGATATTTATCTTAAATATTATTTTAATATATTTATTATTGATATTGAATCCATTAATGTTGAAGAATATTCCACTCCCTCTGGTACTACTAAACCAAAGGTGGTTATCAAGGGTCTCCATGAAATCAATGTTTACTTACATGAGGATACTTGGACCTTTCACTTTGATGGTGATAAATGCCTCCAAGGAGATGGGTTAGGTTGTATTCTCACAAGTCCTCTCAGTAAGATCATTAATTTAGAATATTGTTTCACCTTTGATGTCACTAATAACATGGCCAAGTACAAAGCTCTTATCTTAGGCATGCAAGATGCTCTTGACTTAAACATTAAATAACTTCATACTTTAGGTGACTCTCATATTATTTTCCATAGATTTAGTGGTGATTATCAATGTAAAATTGAAAGTCTCATTTCTCATCATCGAATTGTAATCACTCTTGCTAAGTATTTTATTTCTTTCACTATTGAGCCTATTCTTAGAGATCAAAATTCCATTATTGATTCTCTTCCCTCTTTAGCTTCTCTATTTCATCCACATCAAGTTATTTTCTATCCTTATTTTCTTATAAAAATATGAAAATATTCATATTCAACTTAAGTATTATATTCACTTATTTATCATATTGAGGTTATTACCATTAGACAAAGCCCTTGGTATAAAGACATCATACAATTCTTAGAACACCAAATTTATCCTCCTAATTTAGACTCATGAAAGACATGAATTCATAAACAATCTTTCAATTGTCTATTTTGACACAACATCCTTTATTATTGCAACACTAAAGGTACCTTACTATATTTTGTTATGCAAGATGAGGTCCTTCCTCTTCTTGAACAAGCACATGGGGGAATTTGTAGTGGTCATTGTAGTAGACATGATACAACATGAAAATTCTTACATATGGCTTAATTTTGGCGTAATCTATAAAAATATCCAATTGAATATGCTACAAAGTATATTCCTTTTTAGCTTCATGATGATCTTATCTAGTCACCTCCTATCAAAAATCAAACTATCACATCTCCTTGGCCATTTCCCACATGGGGATTTGAACTCATTGGTAAACTTCCTTATTCCCAAGATGGGCATGTATTTTCATCAGTGATACTAAATATTTTACCAAGTGGGTAAAAGTCATGCCCCTCATTAACATCACTGGTCCTATAATTTATAAATTTATTCTTAACCAAATTATTTTTGACTCTGTTGTTCCCCATACCATCATTTCTAATAATGGTGGTAATTTCAAAAATAAACATGTTAAACAACTTTGTAACCAATTCAAAATCAATCACAAGTTTTCCACACATTATCATTCATAAGATAATGGTCAAGCTGAGGCCACTAATAAAGTTCTATAAAAGATAATTTTTTAAAATTGTATGGATTAGCATATACATCTTTACCCCACACTTTGGGCCTATTGGAATAGCATATGCACTACCACTAGGGCAACTCCATTTTCTCTAGTCTATGGTTTTGAGTCAGTTCTTCCTTTAGAAGTTGAGATTCCCTCTCTTCATATACCTCTTCATGGAATTATTCTTTATGAAGAGTTGGATGAATCTCACCTTCATGCCCTTGGTCTTCTTGATGAACATCATATTTTCTCCTTACATTACAACTGCCAATACAAGGCTCACATCACCAGACAACATAATAAATGTGTTAAAGTTTGCACTTTTAATATTGGTGATCTTGTCCTTAAATAACGTTACACCAAGGTAAAGAAGGTAAATACACATAAAAATGGTGGGGCCCATATTTAGTTAAAGCCATTCTTGGTCCAAGAAATTACCATCTTTAAACCAATTAAGGCCATTTTTTCAAAGAGCCCACCAATGCTCAATTAATTAAATGGTACTTTGCCTAAACATTTCCTTCTTGTCATGTTTTATATCTATATCTATCTAACATTTTTTGTAGGTTACCTAAGCACATGTCTCTCCCTCTTCAATAGTTTCATCTTTGTTACAAACCTTTAGTCCTCCCTAATGATCTTTTGGTTTCTTGATGTACCATACTCTTCTTTATCTTCTATCATTTTCTCTTATTTTTCACACCCCTTAGGTTTTTATTTTATGAGTTATTTTGTAAGACCATGGATAAAACATGATATTCCTGACAAAACCACCATCTTTTATCTATTTTTATCTTTCTTTTTTGATGCTTTCTCATGTTTTTTTAACATCATTTGGGTTTTTCTTGTGAGTTTATTTTTAAGACTATGGATAGGACCCAACATCCCTCACAAAATACTACCATTTATTTTCTTAAATCACTTTACTTCTCTTTTGCTTATAAACACCCTCATGGGTCTTGTTAATCAATTTTGACCCTTATCAATATTGGTCAACCCATACTTTTTAAACTTTGTATAATTTCATCCATGTTATATAGAGGTGTATATGTAGTCTAAAACATCTACTTTTCCATAGCCTACCCTTGCTCCAAAGTCTAGGCCTAGAGCTTGTCAAGTCAAAGAAAGTCAACTTTGGTCAAATAGAGTCAAACTTGGTAAAGGAGTGTAAATATGAATTTTATGTCCTATTTTGGTTTATAACATGTTTTAATATCATTTTATGTAATTTAATTGCATATCTCACTCTTAATGTGCAACAAGAGCTTATGGTCCCACTTTGAGCTACATTCAGGGGCTTATACAGAGCACAGGCAGCATAAGGTGAGATCCAAGTAGAGGATAAATGTGGAGAAGGTAAGAGGAAGTTGGTGGAAATTTTTTATAGGCCAAGATTTAGTTAGAAGTTAGAAAGGGTATTTTATCCATAAATTTAGGCCATTTGGGGCACTTGTATGACCACCATCATCTGATCTTCAGCTAAAAAACAAGGATGGGGGGTCTCTTCATCTCCCCACATCCATTTACATGCTTATAATTGAAGGAGAGTTCAAAAATTTCATCTGAAACTCATTTTACCATTCTCTTTTCTTGGCACATAAAGAAGGTTCAACTTTGAATGCTCACCATGGGTCATATAAGTGGAATTAGGAGGAATGGTATTGGGGTGAATAACACTCTTAGTCTACTTCAATTTCATGGAAAGAAGCATCATATTGGTTCAATATACTTTATTAATAATAAATAATAGTCTAGGAAGTTTTTTTTGAAATTTCATTGAAGAGGAGTTCTCCTTTTGAGCTAGTTTCAAATACTTTTTCTTTGATTTCATAGGTGAAGTGTTTCTTTGAGTTCCTCGGGGCATTCTTGTAGATGATTATCAGATGATGGAGAATTTTTGAAGGATGTTCTCAATGTTTTATCCATAGGAGTCATCACTTTTGAAGGATAAAATTGCATTTGAATTGATGGAAGGTTTCTTAACAAGCATGCCAATGCCCATTTTGGACTCTCACTATCTTGCACCCCAAAATGTGCATCTACAAGTTCATGATGGCATCACCCTACCTTGGGAAGGATATTGATGAGGTTTTTAAACTATTATAACCATTTTAATTATGGTTGATGATAAAGGAAGAAGGTCCAAGGCCTAGTTTCCCACTATTGTTCACCTCCTTTTCTTGTTGCCTTTATACACAAAATTCATGCCTGTTAGCAGTCAATGGATGAATAAAGAGGCTATGTAGGAGATAAAAGCACATGATAGGATCCATTTTGAAATAATAATATTTAAAATTCATTGAGAAAATATTATTTTAGATTTCAAGGTAGCACACAAGGGTTACAATAGGCCAAGAGGAGGTGATGACTGAGTTTTGGGCTCTCAGTCCCTAAATGTAAAAATAGAGATCCTAATGGTGTTTTCAACTAGCATATGTCATTATATACTCTTATTTAATCACTTATCCTTATTTTTTTGTGTATCCCTACCGTCGAAGAACAACTATGAAAAATTTAAAGGCAAAATGTGGAGTTGAGTATTGATTTCAGGAACCCCTAAAATTGTAAAAAATCACTGAATTACGTCAATGATATCTACAGGGTTCAAATAGGGAATGTCAACTTTCAATATGTGATAAGGTCATAGGATTTGTCCAATGATGGTAAATATTCCCAAATGGTACAAATGACATTCTTGAGTAGTTGGTTTCCTTAGGAGTGATAATCATAGAAAATGACTTTGGAGGTCATACCCTATTTGTACAAATAGGGGATGGAGGCTAGTGAGTGTAAAAGCTTCAAATTACTTAGGTTTCCATTTGTTTGACATGGATACAAATGGGAAACAAGGATTATTTTATTTTTATCAAATAAATAAATAAAGAGAAGACATAATTCCTTCCATTATACCCCAAATCAACAAAAAATCACCTATAAGGATGACTAAGATAGGCAATCTATAGGTAAGGAGGTAAAGTTTGATGAAATGGGTATTCACCATAAATGAGATGAAGGAAGGTTTGATGGTTTGTAAGAAAAAAACACCTACATGACATAATTTCCATTATTAACAGGCTCACCTTGATCTAGAAGACATCTACAAGCAAATAATGAGAGGAAAATGACCACCTACAGCCAACCTAATTGGGAAACAAACTCAGTCAATGAGGTTAGGGGACATAGGTGTCTTAAAGCCTATGAAAGGGTATCAATATGATAAGATGGTCCAATAACATAAATTATAGATGATTATATTCCAATAATATTCAAAAGACACTTTAAGACCATTCTCATATATGCATACTTACCACAATCTGTACAGTTGGTTTGCCTAGGCCTCATTTCGAGGAGTAAAATGGAGTTTTCACATGAAAAAAGATCTTATAGATGTTTTAAAAGATCAAAAATATTTAATTATACATGATAATAATTTTAAAATAACACAAAACATAGATAGTTTCATGGAATTTGAGGTTATAGGCCAGTATGGGTGAAATCATGTAAAAATGGGGTTTTTGTAACCTTTTTTGGGAAGATTGAGATGGTTTGGGTAGCTAGACTTGGAATCTAGTCAAAAAAATTGGTAAAAATGATAATAATTACCTCCTATAGATTAAAAAATATTCAATTTTCATGTATGAATATACCTAATACCCACTACTTTGTCTCAAACCTACCTCAGTCCATACATGCAAGAAAGGGACAAGTTTTGGGAAATATTGAAAATGGAAGGATTTTACTAATTATGAACATAATATATGATGTATGCAGCTGTAAGACACCTAGGGTAACCTAAAATAACAAACTATAAATTCTGTAAATCAGTTTTTTGGTCCACACAAGGATCTTTGCATGAAGGGCTAGTGGGAAAACATGTTTTCCCAACCCCAAACAAGGTGTCAAATCAAAATACACACCTACCATGTAATTATAATGATTTTTTTCATGTTTCTAGGGTCAAATAGGATGTTATCAGACTCTATGGGTCAATTTAAGAAATAAATTTCCATCTTTTGGTTAACAAAGGGTAAGCATGCTACTTGGCAAGGCATGACTCTTCCTCCAAAATAGGAGTGACTTGCACTTTGGGGTCTTTTAGAGATATAAAAAGGATTTATACATGTTTTTAGGAAATTTTAATAATTTTTTGTGATTTTTTTAAACATGGAAACACCATGAGAATCCAATTTTATGTTTAGGTGTGTTGGAACCCTCATGGAATGTAAGAATTCAATTCGAAGGCCACTCTCTTGTGATTATATCCTCTCTAGATATTTGCATGAGAATTTCAGAATTTTAGGAAATTTGAAGGGGTCCTTTAGGTGAAAAAAGTATAATTTTTAATAATTTTAAATTTGGAATGGCTATGAACAAATGCTAAGACCAAAAAGCCTCGTAAACCCTCCTAAAACCCTTTGATAGACTTGATGGTGAAAATTAGTTCAAAAGTGAAACCAAATGAGAAAATTGGACTAGGGGTATAAAATTAATTTTTTTTAGGACATTAAACATATTCCACACATATAAATTTCATTTAAGGATCCATAGAGAACAAGGGATAAAAGGTCTTATTTCTACTATTTTTGATGGTATGTGAGTTGTAAAGAGAGTTTAAAGATGAAATAAGATTTGAGAGTAGTATATACACTTTAGATAACTAATAAACATAATTTAAACTCATGAAAATTATTCTAAGTGTCCTAAACAGGTCTCCACATTTGGCCACTCTAGTAAGTCAAGTAATGAACTTTGAGGCAAAGTGATGAAAAGTTGTAAAGAGGGTCTTTTAAAGACTTATTATTAAAACTAATGTTTTTTAAGGCCTTGAAAGGTGTCATAAAATTTATTGTATGAATTTTTTTCAGGTTTTGGAATTTTTGGAGTGCCAAATGATAAGGGTGAATGGAAAGAGCACTTTTAAAACTACCTAAAATGATTATGTATGCCAATAGCAATAGGAGTGACAAGATATCAAACTAATGAATGGATTATGTTTTTGGTAACCCCTATTATCCTTTATAGTGATCATAATTTAGTATTGTAGATAAAATAGGAGTTTTGGAAGGCTATTCTAGTAGGCAATTTTTTGGGAAAACTTAGCAATTTTGTGCCACTTTTCACCTTCTTTGTGACTTGTTTGGAAAAGTGTACCTCTTAAATTGGCATTGATC
Organism: Torreya grandis; assembly: GCA_037957365.1. Taxonomy (NCBI): domain Eukaryota; kingdom Viridiplantae; phylum Streptophyta; class Pinopsida; order Cupressales; family Taxaceae; genus Torreya; species Torreya grandis. The sequence continues at coordinate 410,465 of JARHVA010008411.1, forward strand.
ACCTCAATAATGTTTCACATGAAAATTTAACTCCTTTTTTCATATGGACACATGTACAAGTGACCCTTGGACATCCTCTTACTTATTCTCCCTTTTTGGGCTATAAAGATGCATTATTTTGGCTTATTCAAGTAGCCTCAATTGGTTGATGGGGAAAATATAGAAAATTTTGTACATGAATAAATATTTAATAAATAATAAAAGTTTTAATTCCATTACTTCATTGTAATATTGTGTCATGACATGAATCATGTGGTCTAGTTTAGTGAAGTTATCTTTGCTAGCTTTGCACTCTTGATGGTCTACCAAGTTGTAGATAGATAGTTTTTGCAGGTCCTTACTAGTATTCCTTATAGGTTTAAAACTATCATAATTTATCCATTAATGTATTCCCTTGGTGTCTTTTAGTTCCTTCATGAGAATTTTTTACCTTGTTGAATCTAGTTTGTGAAACATTGATGCAGTGAGATCTCTAAAGTTGTGAGTCTTGTGTAAAAGCATATTGTTCATTTTCAATTAGTATTTTCAATAAAGTCTGAGGAAAAATTTACATTAGTGTATAACCTCTTAGTTTTTTTCTATTTTTTTCCTTAAACTCTTTTCATTATCAAGTTGTTATAGTAGTTTAGAAGAAGTTCAAGAGAAATCTAGGGAGATAGCCCTCATAATCTTAGAAATTCATCTCTCCTACAAGATCCCAAAAGATTGAGAGATTATTAAATGTTTCATAAAATATTAGGAGATGAGATAATGATCCTATGGTGCATAATTTTATGCTAACATTTTTGGCACACCTGGTGGGACAAGAAGTCCTATAAAATTGTCTAAGATTGGTGTTGGTCTTGGTATAGTTCAAGATAGAAACAACATCCACATTTAGTAATTGGTGACTAAATTGAAGATTATACATATTTGGTTTATGATCAGTCCCAAAATTCCATGAAAAATTTGACTACAAGGCCTATTTCTAAAGGAACACTTTTTGAGTTTTTGCAACTACCCCCATACTCCATCAAAAGGTTTAGGTTTGTGAGTACTTATCCTTATCAAAGAGAGTTAGTATTTAAACCTTATGAGTTTATGTTGCATTAATTTAATAATATACATATTAATCTTTCTAAGATGTCTAAAAGGTAACCCTTTGTGTCTTACACTGGGGCATCTCCCTTACAATTTATCCAATATGACTAAATTCTAGGAGCAACTCTTAAAAGTGTCCCATATTTTAGTGGTAATGGTCCTATTACTACCATTGAGAATATTAGGAACATATAAATTTTTTGTAACATTCATAGCATCACCTAATAAAATTTATCCATTAGTTTTTTGGCCTTTTCTTTCAAAGGAAAAGTATTGGATTGGTATGGGACCTTACCAGTGAACTCCATTGGATTATGGGACGCATTAGGAGACCTTTTGACTAGTAGGTTTGGAGAGAAAGGTGATAATTTATCCCTAGATAATAAATTTAATACCATTCAAATTTAACCTCATGGAAAAACATGGGATAGAATCCTAGCCCTTGTGAGAGCCACCCTAAACTATGCATTTCTGTACTATTTGAAGGCATTGAATAGTGATATTTCCATGATGATTCAATCTATGGGTGGGAATAAATTGATTTTTTTCTTATGATATATCCATAAATTCTAAGAATTAACTTTTTAAAGTGAGAAAGATATCCCATAGACCTCCAATGCCACTATTCCTTGATTTGTATCCTCATAATCAAGGTGTGTTGCCTACTTTAGCCCCTTTACCAAACCAAGAAAGCCCTGTCATTACTACCAAAAATGAAATCCATGAAGTGAAGAGATTGATTAAAAGTGTTAAAAATGAGTTATTTTTACTCAAAATACAAAAGTATCAAGGTTATAGGCCATATCAAACATATAATCAATTTGAGAAAACAAGCATGCCTCCTATCCAAAATAATGCACAAGAACAAGGTCAAATCACCCATGTTAAGAACTACCAAAGCTAAAATCCAAATGATCCTTAAAACTAAAAATATATTGTTCCCATTAAAATTAATTTGTTCCAATATCAACCCTATTATCCATATTTTGAACATGGTCAATAATAAGTAACTTATCCAAGTGAAATGCAAAATCAGAACATGGCAATGCAAGGTGATTGATATTTTCAATTTCCAAGTTTTGAAGCATATATGTAAGGTGATATTGGAAATTGAAAACATCAGACTGATTATACCCTCATAAATAATTTAGAGGGTGAATTTTGTGCCATTAAATATGTGGGAAATACAAGCAATCAAAATACTAGTGTTGCCTCCAACACTAGGTCCAAAAAGAGGGCTATTGAGGAGACTCAAGGGGCCAATAAAGGTCCTATTTTGAATAATTCATCAGATAAAATGGGAAGTGTGCATAATTAATCTTATAAGTATTAATAAATTCAAATATTAAAAAAATTAAGAAATCTCCTATGCCTCCACGTTCACAAGCTACATCACAAGGTGTTAGTACTCCTAAAGAGCTCCCTAAAGTAAGTAATCCTTCTATCAATGTTGTAGATCAGATGAAGAATATACATATGAACATATCATTTTGTGATTATATAAAAATACCAGGGTATAAATATATATTATAAAAGGAGGTGCATGGTTTGGTTAAATAAGTTGTCCTACCTAGGAATGATAATGTGGTTCTAGTCAATGGAACTCAAGCTATGGATGGACAAGTAAATAAAGATGAGAAAACTCCCCCTTTATATGTGTCACTAATTATTGGTTATTTCTTAGTCAAAAATTTCATAATATATAGTGGATCAATTACATCAATTATGCTTAAGTGTATAGAGGACAAGTTAGGCCTCAAGTATGAGCTTATGACCAAAGGAGTTTTACAATTGGATGGATCACCAGCTAAGACCTTGGGGGTAGTCAAAGGTTTGAATTTGATCCTTAATTCTTGTAATAAATTTAAAATTACTCATGATGTAATGGTGGTATATTTACCTCCCTATTTTTCTCTTTTCTTGTCAAGGGATTTCACATCCAAGATTGGAGGATACTTGGCAGCTAATTGGTCCTACATGGTATTTAAGATAAAATATGGCACGAAAGTGAAAATTGATTTAGAGAATATTCATAAATATCACTTAGATCCATACTCACACAATATTTTAAATGTTATTTATGCCATTATTGATGAGGAGGAGATTCACATTGACCTATCTCCATCATCATCTCTTAAGGGAGTTTCAGATTTGTTCTTAGATGAATGGGGAAATGAGCACTATGAGCATGATCCATACAAATTAACTGAGGAATCTGGTCTTGGGGTATATTAAATGTATTAGAAATATTATTTCATGCCAAATTTGATGAATTTACATGAGGAGGTGAATGGTTTATGGCAGTTATTCTTTGATGGATCTAGAAGCAATATTGGGGCAGGTGGTGAAGCCATGTTGGTTTCACCCGCAAAGGAAAGGTACTACTAAAATTTTAGATTTAAATTCTCATGAAATTGTAATATATCAGAGTATGAGGCCCTTATACATTTCCTTGAATGGGAAAAAAAGAGAGTGATTAAAGAGCTTCAAGTGTATGGAGATAGTGAACTTGTGAATCAAGTTAGGGGGCAGAATTTGACCAAGAACTCTTTACTTAAGTGTTATAAGCATAAATTTTGGGATATTGTGGAGTAATCCATGGATTTTAACATGAAATCTATTTTAAGATAAAAAATAAGCATGATGATAGGTTGGGATCTATCAATGATCAATTTGATGTTCCAAAGAACATAAAAGAAGAGAAGAATCATCCTCATCTAAAGGTGATTGTGAGGCATTCAATACTAGATAATGTCACCAATTGGAAAGTATTTGAAAGTGATAAAAAAATATCCCTTTTCCTACAAGAATAATCTGAGTTTTTCATGAAAAATCAGTCTAAGCTATAGCAGCAATATGGGGGGCATAATGTCCAATTGATGTCCAATAAGCTTCCTAAAGGCCTAGTGACCCTTGAAAGCATTTTCAATGAGGATGATAAAATAAATAAGGAAAATATAGGTATGTATACTAAAAAATATAACTATGAAAGGGTGGAGATCTTTAAAAACAATCTACTTGCACTTGGGAAGGTATGCACTAACCAAGAAAGGCATGACTTCATTGAATTATGTAAAGAGTTTAGTGATATTTTTGCATGGGAGTATAGTGACTTAAAGGTTTTCAACCCTATCCTAGCTCAACACACCATATATCTATATGATAATTCTAAACCCATCAATAAAAATAAAATACCAATCAACCACAAAATTAAGCCCCTTATGAAGAAAGAGCTTACCAAGATAATTGAATCTAGAATCATTTTCCCTATCAAACATTCCTCTTGGTTGGCCAATTTAGTCCCTATTAGGAAAAAGAATGTGGATATTAGGTTATATGTGGATTTTAGGTACTTGAAGGGTGACTTTGAAATATCATTATCCCCTCCCATCTATGGAACAAAAACTACAAGTTATGGCTGGTAGTGAGAGGTTTTCTCTTCTAGATGGGTATTCCAGTTATAATAAGATTTTAGTGAAGGAAAGTGACAAATAAAAGACAACATTCACCACTAAATGGGGTACATATTCCTATATTAAAATTACATTTGGGTTGTCTAATGAAGGGGATACCTTCTAACGTGCTATGGATATGGCTTTTCAAGGACTAATTAATGAGATTGTATTGGTATATCTTGATGATGTGATAGTTTTTTCCAAGGAATCGAAGGATCATCTAAAACACTTAAGGTAAGTATTTTAGAGGTGTAGAGATTATGGAATCTCTCTAAACCCAAAAAAATGTGTGTTTTCTATCTATGAAGTCAAACTACTAAGGCACATTGTATCGAAAAAGGGCTTATCTATTGATCAAGAAAGAGTGAATGCCATCTTGGCATTGTTTTTGCCTAAACATAAAAGGGTTTACAAAGCTTATTTGGTAAGATAAATTTCATTAGGAGATTTATTCCTAATATTTCTAGTTTTTTCAAACCTCTAACATCTATATTAAGGTAAGATGAAACATTTACTTGGACCAGAAGAAGAAAGGAAAGCTTTGAAGAAGTCAAATAATCTATTGCCCAAGCTCATACTCTTGCAAGCCCAAACTTCTCTAAAGATTTAAATTTTTACACTTTTGGGAATGAGTAAGTGATTTATACCATGATTTCTCAAGCCAATGATGAAAATTTGGAGTAGCCTATTGCTTTCTTTAGCCAAGATTTGGAAGGGTATGAGGTGAAGTATACATATCTAGAGAAACAAGTAATTTTAGTTATTAGGATCTTGAAGAAATTTAGACATATGCTATCAAATAAAAAGATTAACATATTTTTTCCTCATCCTATTTTAAAGGACTTTCTTTTGAGTAGGGACTTGAAAGAGAAGAGGGCAGGTTAGATCACCAAAGTGATGGAATACGATGTTTATATCAAGATAACTAAACTAATAAGAGTTAAAGGGCTATGTGAACACCTTGCTTTAGATTTGAAGGAACAAAGAGAAGTTGTATTATCACTCAATTATGATCCTAATACAACTTCAACATCATCCATGGGATGTTGGATGAAAGATATGATTCACTTTTTCTAAACTGGTGAGTGTCCACAAGGTTTTGATAGAGCTAGAAGAAGGTATTATAGATTACAATCTATTCCATATTTACTTATTGATGGTTTGATATTTAGGAAGGACATTTTAGGTGTTATCTTGAGGTGTATTGACTGTATTTAGGTTGATAAGGTATTATTTTAACTCCATGATAGACCAGCTGGTGGTCACTTTACTCCTAAAACCACTACTACCAAGATCATGAGAGCTAGATACTTTTGGCCTAGCTTGTTCAAGGAAACTCATAATTGGGTATGAAAATTTCAAAAGTGTTCCCTTTTTGATGGAATTTTTTTTCTACCCTAACTCTCCATCTAATTTATGTTAATCAAACTTTTATGTAGTGGGGTTTGGATTCCATATGCCTAATCAACCCTCCTTCTACCACTAGTCATAAGTGGGTGTTGACTGCCACTGATTATTTTACAAGGTGGATAGAGGATGTAGCTATAAGGGATGAAAATGAAAGTGTATTACTTGACTTCTATGAAGGTATTATAATAAGGTTTTGGGATCCTTCCACAATTATTTTAGATAATGCATTGGCTTTCCTAGGAGTAAGGACTAGTGAATGGGCTTTAAAGCATGCAATCTACCTTGGTACCTCCTCTAACTACTATCCAGAAGGGAATGGAATATTTGAGTCCACAAACAAGAATATAATTAGGATCATTAAGAGAATAATGGAGGAGAATCAAAGGACTTGGCATTTAAAGTTAAATATATCCCTTTTGGGTTGATAACATCACCCCAAAGAGAGCAATTGGAAACTCACCATACACACTTTTATATGAAAAGGAAGATATATTTTCTATTTCACTTGAGTTACTAGCCTTAGACCTCACCTATCATCTATAATTAATGAAGAATGAGAGCATGGAAGTTAGGTTGTTTGATTTCATGGAGCTTGAGGAGACAAGAGATCAACCTATCCAAACTATGACCACTCATCAAGAGCAAGTAAATAAGTAATTTGATAAAAGATCTAAGCCAAAAAATTTCAAGGGGACATTGTTTTAAAATGGGATGAGGACAGGGAAAAACATGGAAAACACATAAATTTTGATACTTTGTGGAGTGGCCCATATTTGATCACTCAATGCAAGCCATATAATTCTTTCCAACTTTCAAAGGTGGATGGAAAAGAGCTTCATATACCATTTAATGGGATACACATCAAGCATTGATACTAAGGTTATATTATCCCCTTGTAGATAATTTCTTGCTTTCCTTGTGCATTCCCTAAGTGCTTATGGACACATTTATGTTTTCTTGCCTTGTTTTGTGTTATTCTACTTAGTCTTGTTGTGTTGAGTGGAGTGTTTTATTTAAGTTTATATTTTTTCATATCCTTGTGGTCATATTTAGGGTTACATTGAATCCATTGGCCCTTAGTAGGAAAAGGCTACTATTCTTTAATATAGACAAGCATACTACCCCTAAGAGTTGCCAAAAATGTTGATCAATTTTGATCCTTAGTCAAAATTGGTCAACCCATACTTTTTTAAAATTTTATAATTTAATACATGTCCTATAGGGGTGTATATGTAGTCTAAAACATATACTTTTCCATAGCCTACCCTTGGTCCAAAGTCTAGGCCTAGAGCTTGTCAAGTCAAGGAAAGTCAACTCTAGTCAAATAGATTCAAGCTTAGTCAAAGAGTATAAATATGTATTTTATGTCATTTTTTTGTTTCTAACATGTTTTAATATAATTTTATGCAATTTATTTTCATATCTCACTCTTAATGTGCAAAAAAGAGCTTGTCGGCCCACTTTGATCTACATTCAGGGGCTTACATAGAGGGAAAGAAGAATAAGGTCAGATCCAAGTAGAGTATAAACGTGGAGAAGGTTAGAGGAAGTCAATTTTAGGTTTTGGTAGGCCAATATTTAGTTCTAAGTCATAAATGGTATCTTTTCCTTAAATTTAGGCACTTTTGGGCACTTATACGGTCACCACCATCTAATCTTCAGCCAAAAAGTATGGATGGGGGGTATATTCATCTCCCCACATACATTTCCACACTTATACTTGAATTATATTTCAAAAATGGCTTATATAACTCATTTTACCATTCTCTCTTCTTGGCACACAAAGGAGGTTCAACTTTAAATGCTCACCATGGGCCATACAAGTGGAATCGAGAGGAATGGTCTTGGGGGTGAATAATACTCTTAGTATAATTCAATCTCATTATAGGAAGTCTCAGATTGATTCATTATAATTTATTAATGATTTTTAACACCCCATGTAACGTTATTTTAAATTTCATTAAAGAGGGAGTCTACTTTTGAGCTAGTTTCAAATTTTTTTTCTTTGATTTCATAGGTGAAGTGTTTCTATGAGTTCCTCAAAGCATTATTCCAAATTATTGTCACATGATGGATAATGTTTCAAGGATTTTATAAATGTTTTCTCCATGGAGGTAATCCCCTTTTAAGGATATAATTTCATTTGAAGTGATGGAAGGTTTCTAAACAAGCATGGCAATGCCCATTTTGGACTCTCAACTATCCTACACCTTAAAATGTGCATCTATAGGTTTATGATGACATCACCCTACCTTGGGAAGGATCTTGGTGAGGTTTTGAATTTATTTTAAGTATTAGAATAATGGTTGATGGTCAAGGAATAATGTCCAAGGCCTAGTTTCCCACTATTGTTCACCTCCTTTTCATGTTGCCCTTATACACATATTTCATGCCTACTAGCAATCAATAGATGAACAAAGAGGATATGTTAGAGATACAAGCACATGATAATATCCATTTTTAAATAATAATATTGAAAATTCATTAGGAAAATATTTTTTGGGATGTCAAGGTAGCACAAAAGGGTTAAACTAGGCCAAGAGGAGGTGATAACTGAGTTTTAGGCTCTCAGTCCCCAAATGTAAAGACAGAGATCCTCAGGGTGTTTTCAACTATCATATGTCATGATATACTATGACTTCATCATTTATACTTATTTTTTTTGGTATCCCTACCACAAAATAACAACTATGCCAAATTTCAAGGCAAAATGTGGAGTAGAGCATTGATTTCAAGATCCCCTAAAATGGCAAAAAATTACTGAATTACATCAGTGATATCTACAAGGTTTGAATAGGGAATGTCAAATTTCACTATGTGCTAAGGTCCTATGATTTTTCCAATGATGGGAAACATTCCCAAATGGTAAAAATGACACTCTTGAGCATTTTTTTCCTTAGGATTGAGAGTGATATAAAATGAATTTGGAGGTCATACCCTATCTGTATAATAGGGGACAAAGGGTAGTGAGTGTAAAAGCTTCAAATTATTTAGGTTTCCATTTGTTTGAGGTGGATACAAAAGGGAAAATGGTTTTTATTGATTTTTATCAACTAAATAAAGAAAGAGGAGACATAATTCTTTCCTTTATAATCCAAATCAACCAAAAATCACCTATAAGCTTGACTAAGACATGCAATCTATACGCAAGGAGGTAAAGGTTGATGAAATGGGTATTAACATAAATGAGATGAAGGAAGGTTTTATTGTTTGTAAGAAAAGAAACACCATCATGACCTAATTTCCACTATGAACAGTCCCACCATGATATAGAAGACATCTACAAGTAAACAATGAGAGGAAAATAACCACATACAACCAGCCTACTTGGGAAACAAACTCAGTCAATGAGGTTAGGGCATAGAGGTGTCTTAAAGCCCATGAAAGGGTATAAAGATACTAATATGGTAAAATAACATCAATTATATATGATGAGATTAAAATAATATTTAAAATACACTTTTAGACCACTCTCACATATGCATACTTGCCATATTCTATATGGTTGGTTTGTCTAGGCCTCATTCCAAGGAGAAAAATGGAGTTTTCACATGAAAATAGGTCTTATAGATGTTTTTAAAAACCCAAAATATTTAATTATACATTATAATAATTTTAAAAATCCCCAAACATGGATATTTTCATGAAAGTTGAGGTTATAGGCCAGTATGGGTGAAATAATGCAAAAATAGGTTTTTTGTGACCTTTTTTGGGAAGATTGAGTTGGTTTGGGTAGCTATACTTGGAATATATTAAAAAAAATTGGTAAAAATTATCATAATTACATCCTATATCTTAAAAAACATTAAATTTTTATGGAGGAATATTCCTTATACCCACTATTTTGTCTCAGACCCACCTCAGTCCATGCATGCAAGAAAGGGACTAGTTTTGGGAAATCTTTCAAATGGAAGGATTGTAATAAGTATGAACACAAGATATGATGTATATAGATTATATACACCTAGGTTAGACTAAAAAACCAAACTATAAATTCTTTCCACTAATTTTTTGCTCCACACAAGGAGCTTTGCTTGAAGGGCTAGTGGGAAAACATGTTTTTCCAATCCCAAACAAGGTGTCAACTCAAAATCCACACCTCTCATGGAATAATAATGATTTTTTCATGTTTTAAGGGTAAAATATGATTTTATCACGCTCTAGGGATCCATTAAATAAATAAATTTCCATCTTTTGGTTCACAAAGGGTAAGCAAGCTACTTGGCAAGGCACGATTCTTCCTCCAAAATAGGGGTGACTTGTAATTTGGGGTATTTTAGATCTCTCAAAATGATTTATACATGTTTTTATGATATTTTAATAAGTTTGTGTGATTTTATTTATCATGGATACACCATGAAAATCCAATTTGAAGTGTAGGTGTGTTGGAACCCTTATAGAATGTAAGAATTCAATTCGAAGGCCACTCTATTGTGGTTATATCTTCTCCAAATATTTGAATGAGATTTTAAGGGTTTTATTAACTTTTAATGGGGGTCCTTGAGGTTAAAAAAGTGTAATTTTGAAAAAATTTCAATGTGAAATGGCTATGAACAAAGGCTAAGACCAAAAAGCCTCTTAAACCCTCTTAAAACCCTTTGGCAGACTTGATGGTGAAAATTATTCTACAAGTACAACCACAAGATAAAATTAGAAAAGGAGTATAAAATTAAATTTTTATATGACATTCCTAATATTCCACACATATAAACTTCTTATATGGATCCATATATAATAGGGGATAAAAGGGATTATTTCCACTATTTTGGATGGTGTGTGAGTTGTAGAGAGAGTTGAAAGATGAAATAAGATTTGAGAGGAATATATAAACTTGAGATAACTCAAAAAAATAATTTAAACTCATGAAAATTATGATAAGTGTCTTAAAAAGGTCTCCACATTTGGCCACTCTAGTAGGCTAAGTAATGAACTTTGAGGCAAAGTGATGAAAAGTGGTAAAGAGGGATTTTTAAAGACTTGTTGAAAATGATGTTTTTAAAGGCCTTTAAAGGTTTCATACCATTTATTTTATGTTTTTTTTTTAGGTTTTGCAAGGTTTGGAGTGCCAAGTGGTAAGGGTGCATAGAATGAGCACTTTTGAAACTACCTAAAATGATTGTGCATGCCCTTAGTAGCATGAGTGACAAGAGATAAAACTAATGCATGTATGATGTTTTTGGTAACCCATCCTATCCTTGGCATCCATTATAATTTAGTATTGTATATATAATATGAGTATTTGAATACTATTCTAGTAAGCAATTTTTTGTGTAAAATTGGTGGTTTTGTGCCACTATTCACCTTCTTTTTGTCTTGTTTGGGCAAGTGTACCTCTTGAAATGGAATGGCTCACCTCACTCATGTTTCACATGAAAATTTAACTCCATTTTTTATATGGACACATCTCCAAGTGACAATTGGACTTCCTCTTGCTTGTTCTCCCTTTTTGGGCTATAAATATACATTGTTTTAGCTTGTTCAAGTAGCCTCTGTTAGTTGATGGGGAAACTCTAGAAAATTTTGTACATGAATAAATATTTAATAAATAATATAAGTTTTTATTAAATCCTTAAATTGAAATATTGTGTCATTATTTGAATCATGTGGTCTAGTTTAGTGAAGTTATCTTTGCTAGCTTTGCACTCTTGATGGTCTACCAAGTTGCAGATAGATAATTATTTTAGGTCCTTACTAGTATTCCTTCTAAGTGTAAAAATTACATAAATGATCCATGAATGTATTCCCTTGGTGTCTTTTAGTTCCTTCATGATAATTATTTACCTTGTTGAATCTAGTTTGTGAAACATTGATGTAATGAGAGCTCTAAAGTTGTGAGTCTTGTGCAAAAGCATATTATTCATTTTCAAGTAGTATTTTCAGTCAAGTGTGAGTAAAAATTTACATTGTTATATCACCACTTATTTGTTTCTTCTAGTTTTTTTCCTTAAAATATTTTCATTATCAATTTGTTAATATAGTTTAAAAGAACTACAAGAGAAATCTATGGAGCTAGTCCTCATAATACTAGAGATTCATCTTTCCTAAAAGCTCTCACAAGCTTAAGAGATGATTCCATGTTGCATCAAATTTTTTGAGATGAGCTAATGGTCCTAGGGTGCAAAATTTAATTCTAACAGGTCTTTGTTTTATGAGTTGGTTTTTTAAGATCATGTATAGGACATGACCATGCTCATAAAATTACCACTTTTTCATGTTCTTGATCCTTTTTTTCAACTTTAGATTTTGATTCTCTTGCTAGATGAAATTCTCACAATAATCTATGTTACCATGTTTCATATATTTCCCTCTTTCTCATGATAAATAATCACACCTTTGTTGTCATTTTATCCCTCTTTTCCCTTTTTCACATTTTTGTGATTTAAAGTAATTCAAGTAATTCGATGTGTCATTCCTCTTGATTTTCCATTTCTTTTCACTTTGGATTGGATAAAACAAGGTTGTAGTCAAGATATAACTTTTATATCACCTATATTTATGAGACTCTTAGACCCCATGCTCTTTAAACTTCTCTCTCTTAGCAAACTTGTCCCAAGTATTCAAATGAATGTCATGTTTAGCACCCATGTTTGGTTCATAAAATCTATATGGAGGAGGAATAGAAAAATTCATCAATAAATTTAAAATCCAAATCATTTGAAATAAAAGGATATTATATCTAAAATATAACATATAAATCTCAAAAGTTAGATTCATACCAAAAAATGTGATTACAAGAATATCTCCTATTTTAATCAAAGCTTAAACTCCATAGTTGGCCTCACATAGATCTGAGGTCCTTTGCAGTGTGATAGGCCAATAGATTGGAATAGGGTATTTTTAAAAAATATATATGGTTCTACCTACTTTCTCATGTAAGTACCTAATCTTCATAGTAGACCGATGGATTTGTAATGGGTTCTAAAGAACGGGGAACACGTCATGGGGAGGTATGTCTATTTTAATTTTATTTCTTTTAGTCTTCATGGGATGATCTATAAAATCCATTTTTTGACATAAGACTTATGTCACTAAGAGAAATTCTCCATATTCCTTAAGGTCAAAACTCCTCTTATTTTAACAAACCTAATTTGAGTGTCTTGACTTTGATAAAGAGTTCCCTTACCTTGGTTTTTCATTCATTCTCCACTCCACCCATTTGATTTTCCCTCCTTGATAGACAAATTGTGATTCCAAATCTATTTTCCCTTCTTCTTTATTTCTTTCTTCTTTACCTCTTAAAAATATACTAGCATAACATTGTTTTAGTTTTATCTATCCTTAGAGCAAAACAACATGTTTGAGTAACTATGGATTCTTTCTTATTTATTTTACCATAAACTTACATTTTTACACTTAATTTACTTTCCTATTACCATTTATCATTGTTTTTCTATCTTTATATTATAGACACCTGAGTTCATACCCTTTTTCCATTGTTGAGTTTGGTTGGCTTGTTACTTCTCAGTCATCAATGTTGTTTTCCCTTTTATGCATCCTTTTTCCATTGTTGAGTGAGATGTGGATTTTTACTACTCACTCATAAATGTTGTTTTACTATTTTGTTTACTCCTTTACAATTTGTTTTTGTTTTACCATCTTGTTAGACATGTATCCTTGGTTTGCTTTTCTTACTTAAGGATAGCTTATTTGATTTTTTTAGTCTTTAGTAGCCTTGGATTTTTGGTTATCAATTTACTCTTGTTGTTTGACTTGGTAATTTGGTCTAACATAACACCTATCACCCTAGCTTGCTAAATTTCCCAAGTACATCCTATCCTCATAACACTATCTATCTTGTCTTTTCTTGTATTTTTTTTTCTTTTTAGTTCTGTATTCTTGGGTTTGTCAAAAACAATCTCTACACCCTCCACAATAAAAACTAACAACACAATAGACAACCATCTTATGATAAATGTAAGTTAAGGTACCCATTACATTTACTTTTCAATTATTTACTTTTTAGATTAGTTTCCCTTATAGTCATTTACTTTCATTTATTTTTGCTTTAAAATATTGAAAATTTTTTTAGCATCATCATTGTGTGTTACTAAGTTCTTTCTCAAAGCACCATCCCTTGTTACACCTTACTGACATGTGATGAGCTTTGAGTGGGTCATATGTATAAACATAATATTTTCAAAATTTTATGAAATACAAACATTTTAAATCTTATAGGAACCCATCGAGACTCAATCTCTGTAAGTTCACACCCTAAGTGGTGTATTAGGAAGGGGTGGGTAGACCTTTGGTGTTTCATAGGATTATTATCCCTTATTTCCAAATTATTACCAATCCAACTAGCTCCCAAAACCATTACCTAAGCTGATTATCCTCCCTTGAGTATTCTTCTAGTCTTTTCCTCTTTCCATTCTTCCTTTTCTTATCTTAAACTCTTTTTGGTTAGTTGGATATACTGGGTGGATTGGGTTGACCCAGTACAATTTACGAGTACTTTTCACTTTCATAACTTGTTAGCCTTTCAGTCGACCTAGCTAAGACCTAGTAAATTATCCCCAAAACCATACTAGGTTGACTAGGTCAACCCTATATAAATGATGTTCTTAGAAGGAATTACGGTAAGATCCACCTATTTATACAAGATCATTTTGGTCATTATTCATATATGCAATCAAGAGTTATTATTCACTTGTGGTTCTTCACAATTTGATCTTCCACCATTCTATTTGAGGAGACTTAGCTTAGGTTTCTTATTTGGAAAACCTAGTCTCCTAGATAAGTCTTGGATGCTTTGGCCTTTCTTATTTATCCTTACAAACCACAACAACCTCTTATGAAGCCCCTTTGTCTAAGGGAGAGATTTAATCTTGATGGGTTGACATTCAAGTAAGTATATTCTAAATTTGTTATCCTCTCTTTTAGTAGATAGAAGTAGCATAAGTGTTGCCTCAAATAATACTATCTTTCATATTTTATTTATTAGGGTGTTACTCATTCTTAATTTAATTGAAGTTCCATATACATGTTTTTTTATTGCTTCTAACCCCCATTTTGTGCCACAAACTTTGGTGTACACTATATTATATTTTACTTTATTTATATTATAATAGATTGAATGTTTTAAACCTTAGGATTCCATTAAGGTTGTTGTGTGATTGTGTTAGACTATAGGATTTGTAACTCTTCCTATCATGATGTGTTGTGATAAGTGATCCCCTAATCATGTCTAGTGGATCCCCATATTGATCATGCTCTAACTTAAAAAGTGCATCCCTAATCGAAAGTATAGGTATGCTATATATTCTTTGATCTAGGATTAATTTATAAACATCATGCATTTTTTATTACATACACCATCATAGGAGGTTAGTATAGAATGGAAGGTTTATACAATGAGGCAGGAGGTTGAGTCACCTTTTACTTATTGTTGGCTCTTTTCCTCAATTCAATGTTAGGTGTTGTGGTAGAAGTAATCATAGAGATATTAGGAGCCATAGGAGATGAATATAGAGGCTATTGGATTGTTGAAAGAGGTTTTTGGATGGTTTTGACTGTTTGATTTGAACTCCTAGAGTTTTTAGTTATGTATTATGAAAGAGGTACACCTAAAAGTACTTAGACTTGAAGCATACCTAATGGAGGTATTAGGGAGGTTCTAGGTTGGGGAATAGATAAGGAAAAAGGAGATGAAGAAATGAGGATGCTCAAGATGATTGAGGCTAGATAGAGAACAATATGGAAGAGATGGGGCACTAGTTAAGTAGCCTCTAGAAGTGGTGTAGAACTGAGTGGTATCATGAGAGGGAGATGAAAAGTGGTAGGAGTGAGAGGAAGAACCTATAAAGTAGTAGGAGTGAGTGAAAGAACATGGAAATTAGTGAGAGTGAAGGAATGAACCTACATCATCACTTGATGAGAGCCTCTCTTTGGGCTTACCTTCAGGATATTATTGGCATGTGTTTGTGTAGATTGGGGTTGAGGAATGGTTATTAAGACACCTATGTTTGGGCTACCTAAAATTAAGTTATGTGAGTCTATCTTGGTTGGGGATACACTACCTAACCTATTAGAGGAGGTGGTGGAGTGAAGGCATAAGGAGAAAACATCTATAAAGGATAAGGATGTAGATATAGGGCACAAGGAGTAGGCACTACTGGAGGAGGAACTAGATATTGGGCATGAGATACATGTGCTCATGGAAAAAAATATATTTGTGTTTTTCTACTTGAATTAAACCATAGTAGATAAGGAAGAGTTTGGAGTCCACCTAGGTCACTTTGACCAAGTGATGAGGAAGAAGTTCACTAAGGCAAATAAGGAAGGGGCCTGATAAATTCTTGATATCTCAACATAATTAATAGTGAGAATCATCTAGGTGTCTGAGGTGTAGGTGTTGATGGAGGATCCCTATTAGGTATACTAATGACTAGTGACCCAAGCTAAAATAATCTTCAAATAAGATTTAATTAACCTCACCAATCTATATCAAAATTTTGGCCTCATGCTAGCCATGTTGGAAGTTAAGAAGGCAAGTTAAAAGTAGATAGGGGCCATCTCCTCATAGTCACCACCATGTATCAATTGAGTGGCCACCCATGGATATTTATAGGGATGGATTGGGGTATTTTTCCTTTTTTATGATTGTAATCACCAAGAGTGGTCATCATGGCCCAGGATGGGAATCTCATGATATTTAGAGGCGAATCCCATCCTTATCTATAAAAATCATAGCCATATTATAAACAAGAATTGATAGATATTTTCTCAAAAGTGATATTGGATTTAATCTAGGATTTCACCTACTTTCTCCTTCACCCCTTTGGATTATGAAAGTTAGACATTATCAATATTGTTGTAACAACACTTGTATTTTAATGAAAGAAATTTCATCCTTTTACAAAATGCTTGTTTTGTGTTTTAAATTATCTTTCATATCCATTTTTCATGATTTTCAATGTTAGATTAAATGTATGCCAAAATTATAATATGCTTGTATATTATAATCCCTTTGTGAAATATTTTATTTATTTTCTCACAATATTGATAATTAGTGTGATAGTTAGCAAGTTACCTTGGAGGTATATATGTAACCTAATAAAAAAATTTAGTAATGATAATTAATGAGTCTTTATA
>JARHVA010008411.1:432500-495106 GCA_037957365.1 Torreya grandis
TATGTTGGTTATGACCTTGTATGTTTGATATACCTTAGTTTTAGTATGGGGATTATTTATCAAATGATTGTTGTTATTGTTGACACTTTAATCATTATTATAGGCACTATTTTAATTAGGATGTATTTGTCATGTTTAGAAGATGTGGCCCTAACTTACTACTATGGTTAACTGGTTAATTATTTCAACTTATGATTACGCTCAGTTTATGGTTGTAATATTTAATATTCTATTAAATTAGAATTTTATTTCTATTAATAGTTTATGACTCATGTAGATATTGTTTATGCCTCATTTCGGTGAATGTAGGAACCTAAATGATCATCTAGGCTCAATGGTTATCTCAACCAGTAGATTAAAGTGAGAGTGATGTTAATATTAAATTAGGTGTGACTCAAATAGATAAAATGATAAAATAAGAATTACTAATCCATTGGTTTATTTGAGTCTTTTATCATCACTCTTAGTTTGACTTCATTACTACTCTCCTAGTTTTATGTGTTGATTGTCTTTATTATGTCATTGAATTCTTTTTTATCCTCTTCACCAACCCATTCCCATGTGTCTAACTTCCCATATGTAATCATTATGAATCTCAACATCTTCATGCCTTCAAGGTAGCCTGGATTGACTTCAATGGAAATTTGAGGTCATGGGTGAATGGTACCAACTATGGCACATTACTATATATATATATATATATATATATATATATATATATATATATATATATATATATATGTATGTATATGTATATATATACATATATATATATATATGTATATGTATATATATATATATATGTATATATAAGTATGTATATATATACATACATAAATATGTATACACACACACACACACACGTGTGTGTGTGTGTGTGTGTGTGTGTGTGTGTGTGTGTGTGTGTGTGTGTGTGTGTGTGTGTGTGTGTGTGTGTGTGTGTGTGTGTAAATTTATGGTGGATATCAACAAAAATAGTATTTTTTAGTTAGTGTCATTCACCCATGACCTTGAATTTCCATCTCAGTCATTCTAGACTACCTTGAAGGCATGAAGAGCTTGAGATTCATGAGGATGACATCTGGGAAGGTAGATACATATGAATGTTCTGGTGAAGAGGATAAAAAATAGTATGATGACATAACAAATACCATACACACATATATGTATGTGTGTGTACATACATACATACATACATACATACATATATATATATATATATATATGTATGTATATATATATATATATGTATGTATATATATATATATATATATGTATATATATATATATATGTATATATATATATATATATGTATGCATGTATGTATATATATATATGTATGTATGTATGTATATATACACATGCATACATACATATACATATACATGTGTTTGTGTGTGTGTGTGTGTGTGTGTGTGTGTGTGTGTGTGTGTGTGTGTGTGTGTGTGTGTGTGTGTGTGTCTATGTGTGTGTGTATTAAAGTGGGGATTATTTTTGTATATGGTTATAATATTAAATCAATTGGTATAAATAATACTCATAGCTTAAAATATGAAGATAAAAATAAAGATTCATGTAGGTAATTAATTGGAGGTAAAGTTAGTTAGCCCCAGTTACATTTCCATGACTTTAAAATGTTTTAAATCACTCTACCTTGGTTTCTAAGGATAAATTTATTATGACCCACACTAAAATCAAAAACCAATAATTAGAATGCCGTAAAAAGTCATGGAAGATGATTCTAGTGGCTGGGTACATAGTTTATAAGACCACACATGTTTTTAGGAACTATGCTCTTTTCGAAAGGAAATTCAAACCATTTTGGTAGGGAGTTGATAAGGATAAGATAAAGGAAGCAAGGTGTGGCCATTCTTTGGCTAGGTGGTTTACAATGGAATGAAGAAGAGAGGGTTGACATGGTGAAGGAGGAAAGAGAGAGTATAGGTGAGTTGGGTGGTTTAGGACACAAGGATTTTTAGGGGAAAAGAAAGGAATAAAATAATGAAGGAAGATGGAACTAAAATATGAAAATATCTACTTATATTTCATTAATTTCCATGATGGATACATTTTAAAACTTGAGATTCAAATTTTTTCAAAGGTTTTTCTTGATGGTTGTTGTCTTAAATAGTATATTTATGTTGAATTTGTTTTGCAATTTGTAAGATCCATATGGTACCAATAATGTACTATATCCATACCTTGTTTGAGAGGGATTGAGAGTAGAATGTTTTCTTGAAATGGAAAAATATCACTTTGGTTTTAGAAATTAAAAAAATTAATTAACTATTGGGTAAAATTTAAAACCCTTCCTTATAATATCAAGGCTTCTTATTGGTTTGATTCATATGTGTTTGATTTGATTGCATAGAGGGAAAAAAAAATTATGAGGTTTTTCACTAGGTTCACACAAAAATGAATCCATTTATGGTGGATTTCTTTTAGGGGATGCATTTTAACTTTGTTAGTTTGGGGTGTAGTCCATGTTGAGGAACTTCAAATGCCTAAATGGTTTTTTAAATGATTCAACACTGTATTGTATCCATTTTTTTAATTTTGATTGGGAATGGGTTTATTTCACCTATAGGATGAATTGAAATATTTTATCTTCAATCACTATGAAGGGTGAATTCTGTTACTTATCCATTCAAACTATTTCTAAAATAAACCCTACAAAATTTTACATTATATTTATTATGTCATGGCTTTAATTTTTTCACTCAAGAGGATTATTGGGTTGTGTACAAATATATATGGGATGAGGGATGAATTTTTTATTGAATGCAAGAAAATAATGAGTTGTACAATTTTTTGACCATCTCTATAAGGAAGTTGTTGATTGGATTATTTTAGTGGATTGACTTATATTAAGAAAGGTTATTTTAAATTATTGTTTAGAATTTGATTTATATTATTAATATGATTGGTTTTCTTTACATGCTTTGTTTTAGGTAGTCATTTATTGATTCATGGATTTGAAACTCATCACTAATGTTATTGTTTTGTCCATGATTCATTGAATATCCTTGAAGGCCATTTGGAGTCATTTACTTCCATATATTGTTTTTATGATAAAACCAATTGAATATTAATTTACTTAGATTATTGATTTATACATATTATAGATCATCCTTACTTCTTAAAAATAACCCTTGGCAAAGATGGACTACCTACTTTGGTTCTAATCATTCCCCTTTGGAACTTATAGATTCGAGTCTACCTTAGATTTGTCTCTAAGCCTCACTAACTCCCAAGAGGATGTTTTGAGTTGTTAGGATTATTATGAGTTGATTAATATTATTTTGGTGTTCATTTGGGGTTGTGACTATTTTAGTTTTTCCGTTTGTTTATTGGCTTATCATTTTGAGGTAAGTAAGTGGATTAGAATCCCTATTGAGTTTTGAACCTCCTTGTTTACTCTACTATCGAATCCACCATATAGGTGATGGATGGGGTGGTTAGGGCCACCATATGGTTTGGATCATGTGATTACATACATGGGTTTGACTTCATGTTATTTTATGTATCTATCTATATATAGGATACTTGTGTTCATGGTACTCTTTTAGATGGTAATGGTAGCTACATTAATTCTTAATTTTGTATTTGAATAAAACAATGTGGTTTTTCATGTTGTAATGACTTTCTTTAGATGCTCTTTAATTATGAAATTTGATCTCTCCTAATCAATTACCTTCAGTTGCATTATGAGTATGTTGGTGTACCCTTAAGAGTTGATAACCTAATGATATTATAGTATTAACTACAAGTTATTATTTTTCTCAGATCATGATTATAGTGTTCTAAATATTCATGTTGATTAGTAGTTGAGCTAACTTGATGATATTATCTCTTGTAAACATGTATCTTTTCATATTGATAATGGATTAGCTATAATATGAAACCACTTACATCCATGTCATGTATTTCATATATTACAATGTGATAAAGGATGTTATGTGAATCCATTAAGAGGTAATTATATGCATATGCTATAATACACATCACTTGATAGTAGGACAAGGGTACATGAAGTAATAAATAAGGTTGTTTGATGCATTGATGATATAGGTTATTTTACAATTTGTATCTTAAATGAATATAATGTATGGGTTGTAAGGGACAAATCCTACAACCAATATTTGTGTTCTTATATTCCCATTTCCAATGTTTTGAGAAAACATATATCCATTAAGAGGCTTCTCAAAACTCTTGTTGTATCTTCATTTGATTACCTTATGTTTTCAAAGGTTGGGATTGGCCATAATAAACAAATACATAAAACTATGATAAATTTTTCTTTTATTAAATGACATAAATTAAAATGAATATACAACCATGTAGTGGTTATCTTAAATGTACATTCTATCATCACTCTTTAACATTTGGTAGTATTATGCTGAAATTAATCATATTATAGTTTATCAAACTTATTATTATAAGTTTTGTATAAGAAATCCATTCTTTTCATTCACTTCCATGTTATGCTTTGGGAAAATATATTGTTACATATAAAAACCATTCTTTTATTGATTATACTAAATGATTACAAATATTATACATGTTACTATGACCATGGTTGAAGTGGGTAATAAGTCATATTAATTTTAATGCATTTTCTCACTTATTTGGTATCACTTGGAAGTAATTTTATGATTGATTCATATGGAATTAAGGAAATTTAATAACATTTAATGTCTTAGGTTAACATAGGTGAATAAATGATTGTACAAACATGCTTCTTACAGCAATAGTTATGTTCTTCCATTGTATGAATAAATGGGATATCTATTAAGAGTTATATTGTTTGCTTTTTTATTGCCATTCCATTTAGTTAAAAAGGAAAGACATATAAGGAACATTGATGGTTATAATCATATTGGTAATAGATTTATGATCCATTTCAATAAAATTCAATTATTAGTTATTTGAAATTATTCTACTTTAACTTATAATGAATAGTAAATGGTTGACTTACCAAATGAATTTATGAAACCATGTGCCTTACTTCTCTTAGCCCATTTACTTGAATTCATAAAACTTTGTTATTAGATACAATTTATTGATTAAAACAAATCATACGATGCAATGACCCAAGAAATGGAGGTTAATTTATAACCCATTGGGTAGCATCATGGTAAGAAGCTCTTACCATGCATTATATAATAATATTATTTATGATGATGTAATATTGAGTTGAATAATTTATAAACCATGTCATAAGATAATGGATTAATGATACATATACTTAATTTATGTTATAACTCAAAGGATGTGAATTCTCCCTTGACAAGAAATGAAAACCTGGAGTTATTTCAAATAACTAATGAGATGATGGTTATCCTTAAACAAGAATAAATTGATAAGTTAGATTTTGATATAAATTTCCACTTATAATATTAAATCATTTTTGAATTTGTTATGTTATTTACCTATGGTTGTAATTGTTCAAGTAGTATTAGTCTAGCTCACATAGATCTGGGTGTATGCATATGTGTGTGAAATAAATATGTTGTATGTATTAACTAGATGTGTAGTGGAACCTACATTTTGTTGGTTGAATATTTTGTCGATCAGCATACTGATAAACAAAATAGGTCTGATCAGCCAAAGTAGGAATATTGGTCATCCAAATGTGTAGGTTCACCACATCAAAAGGGGACTAATCTCTCCTCTCATCAAAGGGGATGTTCCCTATATATATATATATATATATATATATATATATAAAATAATACTCAAGGGTAGGATAAACCATCCATCTCTCTTTTTTTAGAGATGATGCGTGCAGATCAAAGGAAAAATCTTAGGGATAATGATAAAAAGCACTCCTTTTTTTTCAGAAGTACTATTCAGTAAACCATAAGAATATTCCTAGTAGTAATTGCAAAATGTAACCAAAGACATAGTAACCAACAAATTGAGATGTAGCACAAAGTCTCCACCTCAATTACCCAAGAGTGAGATACGAAGGACAATGAGGGCATAAAGTCATCCCAAGGTACTATACATATAAAAGAAAAGAAAACACACTAAAGGCAATTATGGGGGCACAAAGTCTCTCCACAGTGGACTTCAGGACACCTTCCTGACTACTTTCACTAATCCTGCTTATTGAATTAAAGGAACAAAAAATATATTAAGGAAAAAGGCATAATAACAGTTTCCATAACAACAAAGATATCACATCACAAAGTCTAAAAATTCACTTGCTTTCTTATTCCAATAATAAAATATGATCAACAATGTGAGCTCAAAGTCTCAGTAATGCCTTTCAATTTGGGCAGAGTTTAGTTTCTAATAATCAGAGAGAGATCGATCCACAATAATAAGAGAGTCCCTTATATAGCCTCTTCAAGAAGGACTTGGGAATAGTAACACATCATGTTGCATTGAATTTTATTAAGAGGACATGCTAGAATTTAGGGGAATTTACCCATTTGCTTTTTTCAATGCAGAGAAACGTGTCATGCTATTGAAAGTTTGCATCCAATATCCACTTGGTGGTCTACTTCTAGAAACATATCTAATGTGCAATTATTTTTGGTCATTCTTATTGTTTACACTCATCTCAGTGGTTCTCCCTTTTGGCCTTGGCCTTAAATCCTTTGAATGCATTTGGGTCCATGCTTACAATTGCAAGGATCAATGGCTATTTCATTGTTATGACATTGACATCTACAGGCATGTCACTTTCCTCAGTAATTCCTTCAATTTTATCATTTGATCTTTCCCAGAGGGGACTTGTCCTTTGGGGTCTTGAGAAATGGTCTGCTTTGGGTTGGGAAGAGCCCCCCGCAAGGGTATCTACCCTTTGGATGGTCTTCAAATGGCCTTAGGATGGCCTTTGGGCTTCTTTCTTTCAACGAGCTTTATCCTTTATTTCCTTTGGACAAAATGTCTAAAGGAATTCCTTTAGTTAATTTGTCTAAAGGAAATCTTCCTTGCCTTGTCTTTCTGCTAGGCTTTGCTTTGTTTTTTGGGTGAATTCCTTTGA
The DNA here is from genome assembly GCA_037957365.1 of Torreya grandis. Lineage (NCBI taxonomy): Eukaryota > Viridiplantae > Streptophyta > Pinopsida > Cupressales > Taxaceae > Torreya > Torreya grandis. Next base: position 439,499 of record JARHVA010008411.1, read on the forward strand.
ACAAATTGTCTAGAGGATTTCGCTTTGTCCTTTGCCTTGTTCATTTTCGTGAAGGAATTCACTTTGTCTACTTTTCCAAGGGAATTTTTTTGAAGGAAATCCCTTTTCTCTTTTGGCCTTTGAATGGTCCATTTGTCCCCTTTCTACCCTCTGCAAGGGTTGTTTGAGCTCCAAATTAGCATTTCAAGTTTTTTGCAATGGTTCACTTTGGTTTCTGAGTGTCCTCTGCAATGGTTGTTTATCCCTTGGAAATTTTCCTTAGTCAATTTTATGTGAATCTCAAATTGTGACATGTGGCAACATCTGCTACTCTTAGAAACAAAGTGAAATGAGGCTCATAAGATGACACTTGGTAGCATTCGCTAAGTTCTATCAAGTTTTTGTTTCCTTCCTTAATCACTTTTGCCATGGAAATTCCCTCCATAAGGGCACTTGTGTCTTTGACATTTGGGGCACTCCTTTGAACTTGTCGCTTAAAGCGACCGATTGAACCAACTTTGGTTCAATGGTTCATTACCTTATTTCTATTGACCGCTTGAACCAGGATTCTTTGAAACAAGCCTCATTGAACCTGTTGAACCTTGAACCAAAGTGGTTCAATGGTTCAACAGTTCAATTGTTCAAGCCTCAAAAACTTGTTCTTTGGATTAAACCTACCTATAGAAGCCTTTAAACTTGTTAAACCATTAGTCTATCACTTCCTTGTTCTTTCTAAGCTCTTTGATCTTCATTGCACTGGTTGAACCTTTGAACTTGTGAACTCATTGAACCCTTTGGTTCAAGGTTCAACAGTTCAATCAGTTCATTCTATATGTTTGGCTAAGTTCCTTTGATCTTTTTGAACCAAATTCATTGAACCATTTGTTCATTGAACCTGTTGAACCATTGAACCCATTGAACCTTTTAACCAAAGTGGTTCAATGGTTTAACGGTTTAATGATTCAAGCCTTCTTCTTTTTGAGAAGTGTTTTAAAGTTGTTAAACCTTAAAGTGCTTGAACTTTAAACCTTGAAAAATGTGATTAACTCTTACTACTAATGTTGAACCTTTGAACCCATTGAACCCATTAAACCAAAATGGTTTAAGGTTCAATGGTTTAATCCTTGCTTAGAAGCTTGCCGATGAACTCTTTTGGTTGAACGTTGTCATTGAACCAACTTTGAAATTGCCTAAGTGTTGAGAGCTTGCTTCTTTCATGCAGAGTTCATAAAAATCAACCTGTGAAGCCCATAGAACTTGGCCTATAGAGTTCATAGATTTCATTCCTATAGAGTCCATAGATTTATGCTTGTAGAGTCCATAGATTTAAGCCTACAGAGTCCGTAGATTTTCTTCCTATAGAGTTCATAGATTTCTACCTGTAGAGTCTGTAGATTTTTGAGAAGCTTGAAAAATGAGGAATTTTAATGCTCAGAACAAATTTTGAGAAGGGAAGAGTTTATTTTGGTCTGAGGAACCAAAATAGTTCACATGTCCCAAAAAATGAGAAGTCTATTTTTGGGGACAATAGCTGGCTCCAATTAGGGAACTTCTATCAATTATAAAAAAGAATTAAAGGGAGTAGAATCTAAAATCTCCAGTGTGTACCATTGGGCTATGGAGACATGTTAGCCAGAAATGGAAGGCATCAAAAATGGAAATAAACAAAACAAAATAGAATTAAAAACTATACAAATATACATATGTACAGATGTAATGATCTGATACTTCAAGAGTTGAAGTGTTTCATGTTGCTTCCTAAGAGGTAGTGAAAATAGTGCTCTATCCTGATAAACCAACAAGAAGACATTTTGTCCCCAAAAATGGTGACGGGTGAATGGAACTCTCCACCAGGAAACTAATTTTTTGCATCTTCTTCTTGGTTTTTTCTTCTTCTTGTGCCATGGTAGGATGTGGTCTTCAATTTGAAAACCATAACTCCTTGCTTTCTTAGTGAAGGGTTCCTTTGCCTAATTTTGATTTGTAGTAGCATGGTCCATTACCATAATTGGTTATTATTCTGGTTCAATCTAGCACATGATTGGATTGTCCACATCAAATTCTTGTCAAACTATCAGCTTAGCATCTCCTTTGATGTGAAGGAGTTTGATCTCTTCATCTTGAGCGATCTTCAATTTGAGAAATAGAGATTCACTTCTAGCTGTGTTGTTGGTGTTGATAAATTGCAAATTGCATGAAGGAAGAATATCTCTTTCAGGAGATATCAACATAGTCCCAACTCCATCATTAGTGGAAGAATTGCTGCCCTCAGATTCCAGGATCCAAGCATCATCAAAAGTTGATCTCCTGTCAGATTTATCTTCATTAGATATGGAAGATCCTTCTTTATTTATACTATGCCCTACTAATTCTCCTAACATCTTGTTTGGATCAATTCCTAGATTTTCAGCTACAAGAATTTCATTTATAGAAACATGAACATTCTCTATGGTCAAGAAATAATTACCCCTGCCTGAAGACTCAAACAAAATTTGTGCTGCAGGGATTGACATTTGTGTGACCACATATTTTGCCTCTTTTTTAGGGAGAAATCTCTTCATTACACCTTGGATAGGGATCCTTGCCTCAGACAAGTCCATGATTAGTTTTCCTCCCACGTCCTTGCAGAAATTTCATCCAAGTAAAATGCCATAGGATACAGGGACATCAGCCACCAAGACAGTCATCTTGATTCTCTTGTCTAGAAACATTGCAAATGCAAATTGGGCATCTTTGATTTGCCCCAGCAATGGTACTTGCTTGTTTTCCATGGAGAAACATCTCCCAAATGTTTTGGTCAGTGTGAGACCCAGAGACTCAACTACTTTAACAGGCATGACATTGTTAGATGCCCCATAATTAATGATGCAGTTATTGAGTTGATAACCATTTATCAATAAGGAAACATAGAAAGGTTCTATTTTCTTAGGGGAAATTAGAGGAGTAATGACAAGTTTATTTGAAATGGGAATGTTCTTTGGGGAATCAAAAATTATTTTTTTAAACTCTTGTCTTGCAGGGATGGTTTGGTTCTTTACACATTGGACCAACTTATTCAATTGATCAAGATTGAACTGTAAATATTCAAATTCAGACATTTGAATTTTGGTCTTCTTGACATGATAAATTATGTCAAATGGCTAAATTAGACTAAGAATAGAGGAAAGCATTTCAACCTTTTGGGTTTTATGAGTGATGGGAGGAGGGCTGGTTTGTGAAATTGAAGTAGAAAGTGAAGGTGAAATTGATGTACTTACCTTTTGGGTGATCACCAAATCCTTTGACTGGTAAGGCAGAGTGGTTCCACGCTTAGCAATTTTAATTGTTGGTTGAGGTTGCTCCTCTGTCTTCCCTTTATCAAATTGCTAGACTAATTGGTTTTTGGACCTAGTAAACACTAGATATGATCCATCAAAAGCTTCTCCTTTGCTTCTGGGTTCATCCTGGTAGTTTAAGAAACCAATGTGGGAGTCATCAGCTGATTCTTCTTAATTTTATACAAGGAGATCATTGTCATTTTCTTGATTCAATTTAGGCTGGAAAGAGAACTATGAGTCTGCTTCAAGATATCCCATTGTTGAATTGGTTAGAGGAGCTTCTAGGGCAAGTTTCCCTTGTGGGGAAGGAAGATGATCTAGCTACCCTTAATTCCTGGCAGTATTGCCTTGATATGATTGATTTGGAAATGTCCTTTTTTTCATATCTTTATATGGAGTAGAAGACATACTTGTGCCATTTGTCTTTTCAAGGCTAGCAGTTCATTTGCTAGCTTTAGCACCATTGGATCAGTGGTGCTTGTAGATGAATATTCAAAAGATGATGAGGGTCTATTCTTATTTGGATTTCTTCTTATCTTCTCTACTAAGATGAGATCATCTTCTACCTCAGTTGCCGAAAGTTGAGCTGTAGCAAGATCTATTTGATTAACATGTCTCAAAAGAAAACTCACTTTAGGTAACTAAGAATTAATGAATAAGTATTTGAGATTCTCAACTGTAGTTCGAGCAATTATAGGAATTTTGTTCCTCAGTTTGTCAAATTTGGCTATGAATTCTCTCATTGGTTCATGAGGCTCTTTCTTCATCTATGTGAGTTGAGCTAGAAGGGCATGTGCATCTTCTACAGGTTTGAATTTGGATTCAAACTTAGCTTTGAGGGTATTCTAATTAGTTACTGACCGAGCCTGTAGATGATAAAACCAATCTATGATAGCACCTTGTAATGTTTCTACAAATATCCTAACTGCTACATCTTCAAATTCTACTCAAATTATGCAACAAGCTATGTTGAAGGCTGCAATGTGTTCATCAGGATGAACTTTCTTGTCACCATAGAATTTGGGGAAATTCTTCCTTGAACTGCATGAAAGCTCATGTAGAGGTGGAGTAAGACTGAGAGGACCAAAATAATTACCCTAGGGGCCTTGAACTACCAATATATGACTATGAAAAGGAGGAATAACAAATCTTAGAGGGGTAATTATTGGTAAAGATTTATCAATAGCAGAAGTGGATACTTCATTTGGCAATGGAGACCTGACGTTAGTAGGAGGAAAGCTCTTGGTTCGTTGGAGGTGAGATGGTGAAGGAAATAGATCAAAATTACTTTGTTATACTAACTCAAATATAGGGTCAACAATACCTTTAGCCCTTTGGCTTTATGTATACCTTGAATCTGCTAGATTGTGAAACAAAAATGGAAAAGAATTGACCTTATTTCAGTTTGAAGCTTGAGGCTTTAAACTACACATTCTTTCCCAGTTAGTGTGGAGGTGAATGGTAAGGTTATAATAGTAATGGGTAAAACACAAAAATGGAATGGAATCTATAATGGATAATGGTAGAGACTGATTTCATCTAAAACTTGAGGTTTTAGAATGCACATAACTATCTCCCCAATGGAGTCACCAAAAACTATTGCACGAGGCTAGGAGGAAAATTTTAACAATGGGAAAGCACTGGAGCAGTTCATTTTTCCATAGTAGAGTACAATGGATAGGTTATAACAATAATGGGTTATATCCCCAACGGAGTCACCAAAAACCATTGGTTGAATATTTTTTCGATCAACGTACTGATAAACAAAATAGGTCTGATCAGCCAAAGTAGGAAGATTGGTCATCCAAATGTGTAGGTTCACCACATCAAAAGGGGACTAATCTCTCCTCTCATCAAGGGGAGGTTCCCTATAGATATTCTATATATATATAAACATAAAATAATACTCATAGGTAGGATAAACGATCCATCTCTCTTTTTTCAGAGATGATGCATGCAAATCAAAGGAGAAATCTTAGGGATAATGACAGAAAGCACTCCTCTTTTTTTAGAAGTACTATTTAGCAAACCACAAGAATCTTCCTAGTAGTAATTGCAAAATGTAACCAAGGACATAGTAACCAACAAATTGAGATGTAGCACAAACTCTCAACCTCAATTGCCCAAGAGTGAGGTACAAACAACAATGAGGGCACAAAGTCATCCCAAGGTCCTTTACATAGAAAAAAAAGAAAACACACTAAAGGCAATTATGGGGGCACAAAGTCTCTCCATAGTTGACTTCAGAACACCTTCCTAACTACTTTCACTAATTCTACTTGTTGAATTAAAGGAACAAAAAATATATTAAGGAAAAAGACATAAGAACAATTTCCCCAACAACATAGATATCACAGCACAAAGTCTGAAAAGTCACTTGCTTTCTTATTCCAATAACAAAATATGATCAACAATGTGAGCTCAAAGTCTCAGTAATGCCTTTCAATTTGGGTAGAGTTTAGTTTCTAGCAATTAGAGAGAGACCCATCTGTAATAACAAGAGAGTCCCTTATATAGCCTCTTTAAAAAGGACTTGGGAATAGTAACACATCATGTTGCATTGAATTTTTTTAAGAAGACATGCTAGAATTTAGGGGCATTTACCCATTTTCTTTTTTTTAATGCAGATAAATGGGTCATGCTATTGAAAGTTTGCATCTTTCAATATCCACTTGGGGGTTTACTTCTAGAAACATATCTGATGTGCAAATGTTTCTGGTCATTCTTGTTGTTTACACTCCTCTCAGTAGTTCTTCCTTTTGGCCTTGGACTTAAAGCCTTTGAATGCATTCAGGTCTATACTTAAACTTGCAAGGATTAATGGTTATTTCATTGCTGTGACTTTGATGTCTGTGGGCACATCACTTTCCTTGGTAATTCCTTCAGCTTTGTCATTTGATCTTTCTCAGAGGGGACCTGCCCTTCGAGGCCTTAAGAAACAGTCCACTTTGGGTCGAGAAGAGCCATCCACAAGGATATTTTCCCTTTGGGCAGTCTTCAGATGGCCTTCGGAAGGCCTTCCAGCTTCTTTCTTTCATTAGGCTTTATCCTTTATTTCCTTCAGACAAAATGTATGAAGGAATTGCTTTAGGCAATTTATCTGAAGGAAATCTTCCTTGCCTTGTCTTTCCACCAGGCTTTGCTTTGTTTTTTCAGGCCAATTCCTTTAGACAATTTTTCTGGAGGATTTCTCTTTATCCTTTACCTTGTACATTTTCTAGAAGGAATTCACTTTGTCTATTTTGCCAGGGGAATTTTTTTGAAGGAAATCCCTTTGCTCTTTTGGCCTTTGAATTGGTCCATCTTTCCCCTTTCTACCCTCCATAAGAGTTGTTTGAGCTCCAAATTAGCCTTTCAAGTTTTTTGCAATGGTTCTCTTTAGTTTCTGAGTGTCCTCTGTAAGGGTCGTTTATCCCTTAGAAATTTACCTTAGTTGATTTTATGTGAATCTCAAATTGTGACATGTGGCAACATCAACTGCTCTTAGAAACAAAGTGAAATGAGGCTCAAAAGATGACACTTGGTAGCATCCACTGAGTTCTATCAAGTTTTTGTTTCCTTCCTTAGTTACTTTTGCCATGAAAATTCCCTCTACAAGGGCACTTGTGTCTTTGATGTTTGGAGCACTCCTTTGAACTTGTCACTTGAGCCAACTGATTGAACCAACTTTGGTTCAATGATTCAATGGTTCATTCCCTTGTTTCTATTGTCCACTTGAACTAGGATTCTTTGAAACAACCCTTGTTGAACTTGTTGAACATTGAACCCATTGAACCTTGAACCAAAGTGGTTCAATGGCTCAAGCCTCAAAAACTTGTTCTTTTGATCGAACCTGCCTGTAGAAGCCTTTAAACCTATTGAACCATTAGTCTGTCACTTCCTTGTTCTTTCTTAGCTCTTTGATCTTCATTGCACTAGTTAAACCTGTGAACTCGTTGAACCCTTTGGTTCAAGGTTCAACGGTTCAATCGATTCATTTTGTTTATTTAGCTAAGTCCTTTTGATCTTTTTGAACCAAATGCATTGAACCATTTGGTTGTTGAACCTGTTGAACCATTGAACCCATTGAATCTTTGAACCAAAGTGGTTTAATGGTTAAATATTTTAATGATTCAAGCCTTCTTCTTTTTGATAAGTGTTTTAAATCTGTTGAACTTTGAAGCAATTTAACTTTGATCCTTGACAAATGTGCTTAACTCTTGCTATTGATGTTGAACCTTTGAACACATTGAACCCATTAAACGAAAATGGCTCAAGGTTCAATGGTTCAATCCTTGCTTAGAAGCTTGCCAATGAACTCTTTTGGTTGAGCCTTGTCATTAAACCAACTTTGAAATCACCTAAGTGTTGAGAGCTTGCTTCTTTCTTGTAGAGTCCATAGAAATCAACCTGTGAAGCTCATAGAACTTGGCCTGTAGAGTCCATATATTTTCTTCCTGTAGAGTCTGTAGATTTTCGCTTGTAGAGTCCATAGATTTAAGCATGCAGAGGCCATAGATTTTCTTCCTATAGAATCTGTAGATTTTTGCCTATAGAGTCTATAGTTTTTTGAGAAGCTTGAAAAATGAGGAATTTGAATGCTCAGAACAAATTTTGAGAAGTGAAGAGCTTATTTTGGTCTAAGGAACCAAAATAGTTCACATTTTGTCCCAAAAAATGAGAAGTCTATTTTTGGGGACAACACATTTATTCTTTGTTTATAATCTGATAAGTAATCCCTTGATTTTTTTTAGGGGGGTTATTTCATCTACTATAAAATCCTATACTTTAAGAGTTTCTTAGGAAATGTTTCTTTAACTAAGAAAATATTGGTGTACTTTGCAAATGAACTATGTATTATTGATAGCAAAATTCTTGTTTAGATGTGATTAGAATGGGGAGTATTCTAATAGGTAATCATAAGGTGTTAGATGACACCGATTTAATTTGAAATATTATGGGATCTTAAAGATTCCCTAACTATAATTTGTTTATCTCCATGGCCTTGGTTGAAGTCAACCCTTTCTAAAGTTAGGTTGTATTAAGTTGGACATTCACTTTACTATCAATATCCTATATGGGTGGTTCAATAAGAGTCAATGTGATATAAGTACATAAATGAATTTTTTTTAAAGTAATAATCAGTATCTATTGGTGATTTATGTGATCAATTCAACATAATATGCTTAGGATATTAATTACTTGAATAGATTAAGTGTGTGAATTATGTGTCAAAGATTGTTTGAGGAGAAAATAGTTGACTCACTTGGGTAAGTCAATTAGTTTTGAAATATTCATTGGTAGGGGACTAATTTGCTCTTTTGGGTTGCTAGACAATAATGGTTGTGACTAGTTTTATTGGTCCAATGATAAGATTATTATAACATCTCCTTTAGTGAACTAAATATCCTAATTTAAATTATTAAAAAGATATCAAATTCTAAAATTATAAAGTGGTATGACACTCTTATGATGAATGGTTTTAAGTTGAGTAAAATATCTCAATAGGTTAAGCTACTCATTATTGATCAAAGATGTTCCAAGGCAAATATACCCTTGGAAGGTGGTGTAATTAAATACTAAATGAAAAAAATAATTAAGAAAGCCTTATAAGGTAATGTCAAAATTTATAAAAATGCTTATAAAAAGGATACTTCTATTATTGTTGATGTACCTTGGATAATTAAAAGGTAATTATTTATATGATAAAAATTAGTTATTGATTTTATGTAGGTATATTTGGTGGCATCCATGTAAAGTAGTTTTATTCCCTTGCTTGACTTTATGTGTCACTATAGGTGAATGGTTACAACTATGCAAATTTTATAAGTAATGTGACTAGTTCTTGTGTAACACTATTTGGTCCAAACTTTGTGGAGTTATAAGCAAAGACTAGGAAGGTTTTGCTAGCTAAGATGTTAATATGTTTGGATTTTTAAAACCATTATATAACTTGAAAGTGAATAAGTACTATGTTCTATGATATTTAGGGCTAGAAAATCTATGAATTTTAACTAAAATTAATGATTGTGGCAAAATATAATTTCCATGGTAATAATAGGACATTCACCTTAAGCCATGGTTGAATCCACCCTTCCTATGACTAATCTACATACAACAAACAACACTAGTTAACCATTATCTTATTGGGATGAGCCAATTAGGGGATTAGTGATAAAATATTATTGTTGGAAATGAGGGTATGAATATCTAGTGTCTAATGATGGTTTTTTCAGATGGACCCTCATATGATACTTGAGGTATGACATCCTTGGGATGATTGAGGGTGTAACTCAAGCAAAGAGGGCCAAGTGGGGGTGAAGGTGACTAACTTGTTTGGCTAATTTAGAAAGTGTTAGGAAGTTTATGAATATTTTTGATAGCTTTCTTCCCTTGGAATTATAAAGGATCAACTTATGCTCAAAGACACTTGAACTTGTCTATTGGTCACTTTCATAAGTCCTTGAGATGTCTTGATAGTCTAAGAAAGCATCATTTTACTTAAGATTAGAAGCAACATGTTCAAGTAGTGAGCTTATGTCAAAAAGTGTTGTGGCTATCCTTATCTCACATTGTTTGAATTTGTGTCAAGGTTCCATTTTGTGTTGATTTTATCAAGTCTTGAAGTGGTCCTTATGATCCAAAATATCTCATAAAAGAATGACCTATGATGTTGTATCCCAAAGTCAGTCATGTCTATATTTAAAGCATGCCAATAACCTATATAATGTGGTAGAATTCAAGGAAATTAGGGGCTAATATGAGTAAGGATGGTAAATTTGTTTGAATCCTTATCACATTTTAATGTTCATTATCAAATGTTAAGGTGATTCCTTCAATTAATGTTTCATTTGAAATCACGCATATATTTCCTTCTAGGGCTGTTCAAACCATGTGAATAGTGTTATTATGGCCCTTAAGACATCATTAAGTCATTTTCAAGGGTAAAATTTCTTCAAAAGGGTCTCACTTTCATCATAAAATCATTTTAAGGAAGTTTTATATGTAAAAGGTCTTTTTAGAATCCAAACACCTTTCATTCACCAAAAAGGGGCCTACGTGATTAAAAAAATGACCTTTCAGCTTCCCTTCATCCATACCCTTTGATTTGAATGTACATTTAACTTCCAATTTACCTCCTCTTGTCCTCCAATGGTCTTTCAAGATCTCAAACCTAAAAAATTTTAGATAAGTGATGTTTTAAAGGTGTTTCTAGGAATTATATGAATTTATAGAGATATGTCAGAGTTAGAGGAGGTAAAATTTTTTATGGGGATCTCTTTTAGTCACCACAAAGAAGAATTCATGTCTCAAATATGTAAATAAAGTTATAAAATGAAGTGGAATCCCCATAAAACTCTTGACTAGCTCATAAGGGCCAATTTTAGTTGAATGGTATAGTCTATACAAGGGAAGTTAGAGCCCAAGCTCTTGGCCAAAGGTATAGTCCCTAGTGGGCTTATAATTAGTGAAATTGTTTTGTAGATAAATGCCTTAGGATTTATGAATAATCACTAAGATCCCTATGTGGTCTTAAGCCCCTTGCAAACCCCATGAACTCACTTGTAAGAAGTTTTGTGAAAATTTTAAGCTCATTATGATAGATCAATCATGGGGAATGGTATCCAAAGGTATGTTAGGTGTCCTAAATTCCTCTAACAATGTTTTTATAGAAACTTTTGGGACAACTCAACATCTAATTTCCCTTGATTGATAAATTGTAGGTCATGTGAAATAATTCTTGTGTTTCTTAAAGGAATAGAGCACAAGGATGTTCAATGCAAAGTTTCCATGTTTTTAACATATTATTCACATATTTTACCTAATCACCATTTGGTCATGATAAATATCCTTCAAGTTCCTCAATGCCTACCATGTGAGGAAATAAGAAAAGCTCCAAGAATAACTTAATTTATTGTTATGGCAATCAATATCTATGCTAGAAATATATGAGTGATGTCTCCTTCAGGTGGCAAGGGTAATTTAAGAATGTGAAGGATCTCCTGTTTAAAAATAAACAAGCTTCCATATTGTCTTCAACACAAACACTCAAAAACTAGCTCTAAATGCATTCATAAGCCTTTAACATAGTTTAAGGTTATTTAATATTTTTTAAGGTTTTTGAGGCTTCTTAGGTTTCATCTTATTCATTAGGATTCCTAATTCACTAACTCCAAATGCATTACCTTATTGAGTATATATATTGTGTATATTTAAGTCTTAATAGATTTTCCTAAAAGGAGAGTTATCATCTATATAAGGTGTTCACAAAACATTTGCTTCATAATGATTATATGAAGCCATTTTCACCTCATAATGGGCTTTGGATTCCAAACTTAAAACTCCAAAAAACTATTGCTTAGGTTTTCAATTTGATATTTAATCTTGGAGGAAGATGGATAATACAAGTTGATTGAAGGATTAATTATGATGAGTAATGAGATGTATAAGATATTAAAGAATAGAAAAACCTACTCACAAAATAAATGATCATCTAGAGGTCCATATTAGGCCTGAGGTATCATATTGGTCTGTGTATAGACTTATCAAAAGGATTCATATCTTATGGATTAGATGCATGCATTAGGTTTCATGAACCTAAAAAATCACACCCTCATTAGAGGATATAAAGACCAAATATTCTAAAGTATTGTGACAAAGAGGTTCCCACTCTAAGGATGTAGTGATAACCTTGAATGATCACCTATAATTAAACCTATGCAGATGTAAGAAATGATTTCATGATTATGATCATGACTATCTTGGGAAGGTCACTAGATTTTAAATGAGGTCAACTAAGTCCCCTATATGGTATTAAAAACCTTCCTCTATGTCATTTACCTATATAATGGCTGAAATTGTATTTAAGTACTCCTAATCACCATCCAGAAGACTATAATCAAGTTATCTCCAAAATTGGGACTAAGATGCCACATACACATTGAGGTTAGAGATAAATGAAATGAACAAGGTATATAAGATATTAAAATATAAATTAATTTTAAAGAGATACTAAAAAAATATAACTAACATGAGCCTCTAACTCTACATACACAATTGAATTAACACATACATGTCTGCCTAGTTAAATTGGAATATATAATTGGTTTGAAGTATGCGATATGTTATAAGTAAGAAACCATATGAAATTGACCCAATTTATAGAATAAAAATGACTAAGTTGGGGTAAATCAATCTTCAAAAACCTTTCTATCAATTCCACTAAAGCATTTACGAACACTCATTTAAGCACATGGACCAAATAATGCATAAGTAATCAACTATATAGGCATAAAACATAAGAACACAAATTAACACAACTTATGTGTGGGAAAAACTCAAGGGGATGAAAAAGCACTAATATCTATAAATTTAATATAATAATAAAATATAAACATGAAAATTAGTGAATCACTAACTTCGCATGGAGCACAAACCCAAAAGATTAATGCACCAACTCAACTAGGCTTTAGCAAACACCCACTTGCAATGAGGCACCAAACCCCTAGATGAATCAAAACCAAATAAACCACATAGAACAGTTAATCACATTTATAATATTTTTTTATCATACAATATATGATTTTATCATTCCTTATCTCTTCACACACTTTTATCCCTCTCAAACTAGCCTCTAGCCTTCTTCACTCAACTAGCCCTCTTCTTGGCTTGATTAGGTCATATGACCTTGATCCTCATATGTAGAACCTATATAAAATATTCATCATTGATCCTATATGATCATTTAATGGTTTATAATAACCTTTTTTTCTCACCAATGTGTTATCTTATTTTCTTACACTTTTACTATTTTAATAGGCCTAAAATTGCCTAGTATTTATACAAGTCACATGTTCATATCCTTCTTAGCTGGAAAAACACCCTTAACCTCTTAAGTATAACATGAAGTGGATCTTAGGACATCCTAAAGACATGTTAGATTGTTTTAAATGTTTCCATGATGATTTCATGGAGGTTTCTAAGTGATTGGATGATGTGCCTTGATAGTCTAAGTGACAATGACAAAGTGTGCAATGTGTTTGTCCTAGTATGCTTGAAAGAGACTTGGTTGATCTTCAATTTTTACATGGTTATAGATGTTTAAAAATGATTATGGTGATTTTAGGATGTGTAAGGGTTAATATAATAGGTTAAGGATGATTTTAGTGCTTGTGTACATGAGTGTATTTCATTGGTTAATCATTATTTTCAACTAGAGATTTTGGGTCTAGTGGAAGAAAATTTGAGTAGGTAGTTTGTTGATATCATCATTGCCATGTGAGGATGATTTAGGGGGAGTTTATCATATGTTTATGATCAAAATAGTCCTTATTTTATATTCACTATATTTTAGGTCATGCAACTAAGCATGACAAATTATATGAAAGTGCAAAGTTGGACTCCTAGGTAGTTTGATAGTGTTTTCCCATACTTAGCCAAATTTGCATCAGTCAAGAAGGAGTCAAGTAAGTTGTTTGGTGATGGAGTATCTCATACATGTGTATGTTTAAATATAAGTTTATCATATGGATTTGTTTAATTTTATTCTTATTTTATTTTTTATAAATTTTAGGTCATGTAATGAAGCATATCAAAAGATATGCATGTGCAATGTTGGCCTTCCATGATAGTTCTTGACATATTTAGCTCTGTGGCTAAGAAATATAAGTGAGAAAATTAATGGAGTTATATCTCACATGTATGAAGGTTTAAAGAGTATTTTGACACATGGTTGGATTATCCTATGTGAGGAGATCATATGGTCTAAATTTAAAATCAAGCATCTAAGCAAAACAAAAGTTATTGAAGTCCAAAATTGGCCTTTCAAGTAGATAGCAATGGTCCCCGTACTTAGGCTATTTTTCACAATGTTAAAGATCAAGACCAGATGGAGATATAATCTTTCATGGGTGATCATATATATTGAACTAATGGTTCATATTGAGAGATATAATTTCAAGGTTTATAATGTTTAACATAGATAAAGACTAAGCTATATACCAAAGACTAATGGAACATATTTATTCCAATATGTGAGGATGTAGTGAGATGGTGATAAGTATTCAATGTTTAACATTGATCAAAGATAAATATCAAGCCTCTACCAAGGATTAATGGTGAGTGAGTGTTTGTATTTATCAATATCAATAGCGTGTATTAAATTCAATAAATCAAAGTGATAGTTTTCTAGCATTGTTAAGCAAGGACAATCTCAAAGAGATTGACAATGTGTGTGATCAAGATAACAAGATTACAAAAGATGAGGCTAAGTGTTCAAAGTTTAACATATGAGTAGTAGCAAAATATGAGTTAAATTTCAAATAATATCTATAGTTTATGATTTATCTAAGCAGTGGAGACATGAGATGATAACATGGTGACCAAAGTTTAAATGTGAACATTTGATTTCAAATATTTAAATTTAATAAAGGAAAGACCAATGTCTAGTTTTTGGGCCATATCTTTTGATATATGCATAATTTTCTCATGATTTAAAAATATAATTTGTATAGAAATCCAAGGATCATCTATAAATATAAATTTAAAGGATTGAAAGTGTGTGCAGTCAAAGTTATGAAGGTTAAAATTTGATTATGTATTTGCCATTCATCTATTAAGAACCCAAGAAGGATGTTTGAGCTTGTGTTGATGTTGTTTCAATGTATCATGATTAATTATATATTATAGATTATTTTAGACTCTATTAAGACCATATGTGTGCATTATGAAGGTTTGAACAATTATATGTAGTATGAACAAAGGATTAGAAATTGACTATGTTTTTGTTCATAATGACTGTGTGTATAGATAAGTGTTTGAGATAATTGGGAGTTATAAAAAGAGTGATATGATGGTTTTTGGCACTTAAGAAGGACCTATGAATCATGTAGAATAGGTCCATGAGTTGGAAAGTGTTCTTGTGTTATTAGTTTTCTTGGATAAGTGTCAAAAAGGTGAATGGGTCATCATAGGACCTAAAAGGTGTCTTAGGCCTATTTGAAAGTGTGTTGTGCTTATGTGTGACCCATGTTAGATGCCTTAAGGGTGAAGGCATGTGATGTGGTGAATAGGAAATATTTTTTAATTGATAATTCATGAATGCTCATAAATAGTGAAATAAAATGTGATGGAGTTAGACTTGTGAAAGACTTGGGTGAGGAGTGTATGTGTGAGAGTTTTGGAGTGAAGGAGAGGGAGAGTCCATAATAGATGAGTCGATGAGAAGAGAAGATTGAGGATTATATGTATGACATGTGGGTTATTTTCTTTATGTAAAAAGATTTCTCTTGTAGGTCTAGGATGAATGAAGAGGTCTAGGGTGATCTAAAAGGACATTTTGGTTTCTTTGAGTGTGCAAAGTTGAATAGAATTGATATGCTTTGTATCTCCATTAGATTTTTAGGCAATTAATGTTTAAGAGATGTTATGTTCATAAGTGTTATTGTAGCAATTCAAAATATAGGGGTTGTATCCTCCTTTCAAGGTGAAACTTGATAAAGGTCTACTTATTGTGGTAGCTCAATGAGATAAGTGTAGTATCACCTTGTGGGATTGTAATCTAACTAAAATAAGGGATGGTAGATCCTTGATCAACTATAACTAGTATAAATTGTTTTTTTTTATTATAGGATAGTAATACAATTACAAGTTAAAATGGGTTTTCTCGTAGAAAAGGGTTTTCCACATGTCTTGTGTTATTTACTTGATCTTATATTGTCTCTCTTCCTCATTACTATGAATGGTGTGTATGCTTCATGAATGCTTGTAGTAATTGATTAAGATTTTTAAAGGATTTAAATTTGAAGTTGGATTATCTAGGCTCACTAATTCACCCACCCCCCCACCCCCTTAGTTATTTTACCTCTAATAAGACATGTATCAAACATGATTTGAGTCCATTTAGGTATAACCTATCTAAGTTAAGCCTAATCTCATCTTTAGGTCTCATAGAGACCTAATCTCATTAGGTATATTTTAGCACACACTACACTTTGTCTTCCTTAAAACACTTACAAACTAAAAAAATGGTAGGAAAATATCATAAAACACTAAAATAGATCCATTCTTATCTCATCTAATATTCATAAAACTTTTTAGTTCAAACCACTACTTGGATCACACCATTAGTAGTTGTTCATACTAGGCATGTGCATACCCAGAAAGTCTATTTTTAATAATTGAAGCATAAACACAATTTTTCAAAAAAAAATGTAAATAAATCACATATAAAAAATTTACATTACCTCAAGGTCATCACTATATTCTTTAGGCTCCACATTTTATAGAATAAGTACACAAACCCTTCTATGCAAGTAGCCCACTCAGAACTGAAAACTAGCCTCAAAACACAATCATGGAAACCTCAATCTTAAACATATAAAAGAGAAATTATCATGACCACCTACACCTTAAAAATATTATGTTATATATGTATATCATTATTAATTACAAATATCACAATGTCTAATGTAAAATATTGCTCTTACAAACCAATATTTTATCTTCAGTACACATAGTCAAGCTTGAACTAGTCTACCCGTTTTGGATTTATAATGGATAGGAATACATGTCCAAAAAAACAAAATCATATGAATTGGATGGTTCATCTAAGGGAATAGAGCCTCAAACTCATCATTGGAACTTACCCATAATTATTAGTTTGCCTAGAAGACCAATCATGGTGATTGTGACATTCAACACCTGTATGACTAATTCAAAATATTTATGATGCATGTGGATGATCCTAAGTGATCATTATACCATTATAAGATATATATATATATATATATATATATATATATGATCAAATGAAAATATTGGTCTTGCAAACCAATCTCACAACCATACACCTTCACTATCTCATCTACACTAGACAGGTCAACTTATGAGAAACATTTTCATCATATCCACTAACCTCCAAAACATATATATAACTTTAAAATGTATTAAAAGTCTTGAAAAATTATCCATTCATTTGGAATCATACCTAATTCATGATAACACATCCCTAATCAACTTCTCACTTCTACCTGGTTTTATCATTATTTTCACCATTAGGCCTTTTAGTGATAGGTCAACCTATAATACTGATTTATCACACATAAAAAGGATATAAATTGATCAAAAACCACCATGGACATAGAATACAAGTATAAATCTTCAACCTTCATCCATTTATCAACTTTGACTTGGTAAAATTTGATTACTCCATCAAGTCTTTAAGAAACAAACACTTTCTTATAGGGTCCACTCACTCATCTAAAAAACCAATCACACTTGGAGGTGCCTAGGAGGGTTTATTACATGATAAAATATCTTAACTAGTTTTTAAAACTCATTATGAGCACTTTAAGACAAGATCATTTATATTGGGTCATTATTAGGGTTTTTTGAGGGTTTAAACCATCTTCCAATCTTAATGATCATTCATAAATCATAGCCCCTCTTTATATAAACCAATGCTTATAAAATTGATCTAGGACCCTTACCCATCTACCATGAATATCCTAAGTTCCCATGTAGAGGTTACACATTCCAATGAACACTTGAAAGTTCTTCTCAAGTTGAGAACCTTTCATTTTATGTAATTGAGAAACCTCAAGGCCACTTTTCATGCCTTTTATTGAAAATGTGGAATTTATAATTGGCTAACACACCTAGATAAATATTAAATACTTAGTTCAATGCTCACATACTCACACTTGACTTGGAAACTAATCTTGATATCCCATTTGGTCACCATCTCTCTCTTTATTATCTAGGCCTTGACCTATAAGTCACATTAGACCTTAAAAATGACCTTCTATCCACTATTCAAGATGTTAATACCTAGTATAAATATATTAAAACCTATTATGATTCTCAACCATTTTCATAATTTATTCATATTCCTTTATAGTACCTCATGACACCTTATTAGATCAGACAGGGTCTAGAACTAGTCTAGGTGCATACTTGGGCTTAAGGTCTTACTCTTGTAGGATTACCTTAAAACAATCCTAAGTGATCCAAATCCTCATATTAATGATTTAAAAAACTCATATAACTTCATATGCCTCTATACATTCATATTACCAGGACACCATGCTCATATCTTCTCACAGGGTCTCTTCATGTTATGACTAGTGTCATGACTAGGATTCTCAAGTACTTGAAGCTTGAAAACTGACCTTCAAACATTCCATGATTATACACCTTTCTCACATGCCTTTCATGATCCTTAGACAATATCAAAACTTTTTACATACCTTTCCATGCTCATCATACACATGCTCATGATATGACTATGCTTCTCAAGAATCTTGTACTGAAGGACTGGTACTCAAACATACTTACCTTGTAATGAACCTTGAAATAAACCTTATAGGAATCATTAAGTTGCCTTAAAATTATCTCTTAATAGAGATACAATAGGTTTCCTTAAAATTATCTCTCACCACAAGGATTCCTTATCACATACTACTTTACCATTCATTTATACCAGATGTACCTTGACATCAATGACATCAACCTTGACCTTGACATCAATGACAAAAATTATCAACAAACTCTCCCTTTGTCATTGATGGAAAAATATTCAACAATTTAAGCACTCTCATCTACCCCACTCTATTCAAACTCCCTTTTTGAAATTTCTCCCCATTTGACATTAATGACAAAGTGTCTTCAACAAACTACCATTTGTAATCATACCATCTTACAACATAGAATATGAAGCAACACATGAATATGCTCCCACTTGCTTCATGCATACCTCATTTAGATGAAATCATAACACAAGTCCACTTCTAAATATATATCAAGCTTGATAAATACCCTGAATATATCCACCTTAAACCAAACATCCACCATGCTTCTGCTAACATAAGAGTGTCTTCATGAAGCCTAATGAAGTCACCCCTTTCCATAGAGAATTAAAACAACACTAGTTTATAAGATTCCCATATCTCCATACTTTCACAATAATAAATGTAATTCAATATTCTTTTAGGCTTGATTGGTACTATAGGTTTGATCTCTTCATCAATCATTTGATCATGAATGTAAGCTAACAATAGGCATTCTTGACTTGACTTTACATATGAAGCATACTCTATCACAATAAATAGTCCACTTGATCTTCTAGACTGATCATGACTCATACTCTCTCTCTCTCTCTCTCTCTCTCTCTCTCTCTCTCTCTCTCTCTCTCTCTCTCTCTCTCTCTCTCTCTCTCTCTCTCTCTCTCTCTCTCTCTCTCTCTCTCTCTCTCTCTCTCTCTAGGGGTTTTAAACCCCTATTATGACTTTATGACCTTTTAACTCTATTAGGAAAAAAATCTTTCAATGTGTCCTACATTATGACAACTATAGAAACCAACCTTAGACATACCATTTGACTAATTTGAATTATAGATTCTTCCATAGTCCCATAGGTACTTATTATTATAGGGTCTTTTACACTCTCTTGCTCTATGACTAGATTAACTACACACAAAATAGTAACCATTGAATGAATTGCCATACATTACAATATTGGGTTGTTTGATAGGTATTTTCATGTTGATCTTATTGTCTTCAAAAATATTCTCCTTAATTTAAGGTCCCTCCTTTTCATCTTTTTTGAAACCAATACATGTCTTCTCACTTATAGAATTTTGACTACTGAATATATCATCTAAAGCCTCAGTGTTTTTTTCAAAATTCACAAATGTCCTTACCTTGATAGATGACTGATTCAACTTAGATTTCAAGGATTCCACTTTAGTTTCATACCTAATGCATTCTTCTTTTTTATCCTTTAGGCTTGAATTGACTGTTTTCGTATGTTCTTCATTCTGATTGATTATCTCATCTTACTCCTTGAAATTTTTACTTAGTCTTTCCTCAAACAAGCTAATTTTCTCCTAATAGCACTTAACTAATGATCTTAGTTTGTGATTCTTTCCCCTTTGGAAATTCAATTCCTCTAGGGTGATTACCAATTTTTCCTCAAGGTTCACTTCAGCTTATTCTTCATCTAATTCTATATCAACCATAAGGCCTTTCCCACTTGAGCAACCCTCATTGTCTAATTCTGTGGCCATGAATAAGGTTTCATTATTGTCATGTTTAGGCTTATTACTATCATCATCACTACAAAATGTACTTGAGTCACATTATAAGAGTTATCTTGTTTAGTATATATTTTATTCTTATTCTTGAAAGTCCCTTTCCTAACTTCATACTTATTAAAGTCCTTATTTTTGTCAGGCTTATAGGCCATCTTGTCATCTCCATGATGCTCATCATATTCTTCATAATGCTTAGATTTATCCTTTTTGGGACACTTCTATGTAAAGTGACCAATCTTACCATAGTTTAAACATTTTAAGGGTAACATACCTTTATACTTACTAGATCCAAACCTTAACTTCCTTACAAATATGGCTATTAGTTGATCATAATCAAAACTTGAGTATTCCTCATCCTTGACAATCTTGGATTTTGACTTCTTCTCAACTTTAAAATATGGTTACTTATTGGGATTATTCTTTCATTAGTCCTCATCTCATAGGCAGTCATGATTCTATGAAGCCCATCCATCTCGAGCTTATCCAAATCTTTCATCTCTTCTACTAAATACACCTTAGAGTCAAACTTAGGAGTTAGTGATCTCAACACTTTTTGAACAATATTATATTATTTCACTTATTCTAAAAATACTCTAATGATATTGACAATAAGATGCAATGGTCTCATCTTCATTCATCTTCAGGCTTTCAAATTATCTTCAGTGGGTCTAAAACTTGGCCATATTCACCTTGATGTCTCTTTCATAAATAGTTTAATTTGTCACATATCTCTTTAGTTGATTCATAGCGCATTACCTTCACAATCTCTACCTATGATACACCATAGAGAATAACATTCATTTCTTTAGAGTTGTTTCAACTACCTTTCTTACCAGTTGCATTAGTTGGTGGAATAAGAGGATCACTATAGCCATCCACAACTAACTACCATAGATCATGAAATTGAGACATAAAATATATCTTCATCTTAACATTCCAAAAGGCATAATTTGATCCATTGAATAATGGAGCCTTTCTAGTGGAGAAACCACCTTGAGCTTTTTGACTATCCATCCTTACTTCTAGGATCTTATTTAAGGTTTTAGACATGATTCAAAGGACTAGGATATGATACCAAATGTTGGAATAAAAGTGAATGAGAAGGGGGATGAATCAGTCTTCAAAAATGTTTCTATCAATTCCACTAAAACATTAATGGACATTCACTTAAGCATGTGAACCAAATAATGCATAAGTAATCAATTATATAAGCATGAAAGATAAGAACATAATATAATATAATTTACATGTGGAAAAACCTAAAGGGGATGAAAACCCAATAGTATATAAAAATTTAATAAAATAGTACAATAAAAACAATAAATTTAGTGAAGCACCAACTTCACATGGAGAGTTAACTCCAACTAGCTAAGCACCAACTCAGCTAGGCTTTAATAAGAACCCACTTGTAAGGAGGTGTCAACCCCCTAGATGAATTAGTACAAAATCAACCACATAAAATAATTTAACTTAATAATAAATTATTTATAATATAAAATATGATGGTATCCTTCCTCAGCTCTTCAAATACTTATATCCCTCTCAAACTAGCCTCTAGCCTTCTTCACTCAACTAGCCGTCTTCTTGACTTGCTTAGGTCATATGATCCTAATCCTCATATGAATATCCTCTATAAAATATTGATAATTGATCATATATTCTTATTTAATGGTCTATAATACCTTATTACTCTCACCAATGTGTTATCTTATGCACTTATACTCTTACTACTTTAATAGGCATAAAATTTCCTAGTCTTTATACAAGTCACTTGTTTATATCCATCTTACTCAGACAAACACCCTTAACATCTTAGGTCAGACATGAAATTGATCTTAATACATATCATATAAATGGATAAAATTTACTTTGAGTCCCTTTAGGTCTAACCTATCTCAATTATGCATAATCTCATCTTTAGGTCTCATAGAGACCTAATCCCATTAGGTCTATTATAGGACATGTTACACTTTGTCTTCATTGGAACAATTATAAACTCTAAAAATGGTAGGAAAATATAATAAAAAAACTCAAATATATCCTTTATATTTTCATATAGGCTTCATAACAATTATTATTTCAAACCACTACTTGGAGCACACCATTAGTACTTGTTCATATTAGGCTTGTGCATACCCATAAAGTCTATCTTGAACAAATGAATCGTAAACACAATTTTTCAAAATAAACATGGAAAAAATTAACATATATAAAATTTTAATGACCTGAAGTTCATGACCATATGATTTATACTCCACATCTTATGGCAAAAGCACCTGAACCATTCTCTGCAAGTAGCTCACTCAGAATTATTAACTAGCCTCAAAACAAAGGCATGGACAAATTTAAATTAAACACCTAAAAGATAACTTATCATGACAAATTACACATTAAAAATATTATTTTACATTTATATATCATTATTAAGTACAAATATCACAATTTATAATGTAAAATATTGGTCTTGCAGACCAATATTTTGTCTTCAATACACATAGTCAAACCTGAACCAATCAACCCTTTTTGTATTTATCATTTCAAAAAATTTCACTAACTCTAAAAAATTATTAAAATAATTGATATGAAATAAATTTTAAAAAAAAAAAACATCATATGCATTGTATGCTTCATCATAGGTCATAGAACCTCAAACTCATCATTATAACTTGCTTACATAGAACTGCTAGTTTGCCTTGAAGACCAGTCATGGTGGTTTTAAACTTCAAAAATTATATTAATAATTTAAAATAATCCTAATTAATTTGTATTATCATAATTTATAATTGTACAATTATCAAATATATATATAATATGATAAAATGATGATATTAGTCTTGCAAGCTAATCTCATAACCTTACACCTTCACGATCTCATCTGCACTAGATAGGTCAACTTATGGGTAATATTTTCATCATATCCCCTAACATCATATCCCCTGACATCCAAAAAAAATTCATAAAGGTATTTAATTTTTTTTCCATGCATTAGGATTCATTCCTAATCCATGATAACACATCCATAATCAACTTCTCACTTTTGCCTAGTTTTCTCACTATTTTCACTATTGGAATTTTTAGTAATGGGTCAACTTGTAACACTTGTTTGGCACACCTAGATGTTATAAAATACTAAAAACCCACCATGAACATAAAATAAAAGTCTCAATATTCAACCTTCAACCATTTATCAACTTTGACTTGGTCAACTTTGAGTACTACATCAAATGTCAAAGAAGTAAGGCCCTTTCTACAGGTTCCACCCACTCACTTGATAAAGGAAATCAAAACTAGATGTTATTAAGAGAGTTTAATACATTATTAAATATATTAAATATATTTCTAAATTAATTATAATAACTTTAGGACAATATCATTCATATCAGGTCATTTTTAGGGTTCTTTGATGGTTTAAACCATCTTCCACTGTTAATGATCATTCATAAATCAGATCCCATCATACTAAAAACCAATTATTATAACTTATATATAGGTACATTTATCATATAACTTTAATATAATAGGTTATCATGTAGAGGTTACACATTCCAATGTACACTTGAAAGTTCTTATCAAGTTGAGAACCCTTCATTTTATGCACTTGAAAAATCTCAAAGCCACTTTTCATCCCTTTTATTGCAACATTTAACCTCAAAATTGATCTAAAAATATATGAAAACATGAAATAATTATTTAAATTATCACATAATCACACTTTCCTTGGAAATTGATCCTAATATCCCATCTGGTCACCATCTCTCTCTTAGCTCTATATGCCTTAACTTACATGTCACATAATTCCTTAAAACTGACCTTCTAACCACTATTAAAGCTATCAATACCTCATGTAAATGTCATAAAAATTATTTACATGATAAAAAACTACCATAATTTCTTCATATGCCTTAACAATACCTTATGATACCTCATTAGGTCAGGCAAGGTCTAGAACTAGTCTAGTTGTATACATGGGATTAAGGTATTAATCCTGTAGGATTACTTAAATCTCTCTTAAGTGATAAAAAAAATAATATTTATGATTTAAAAACCTAATATATCCTCTTATTACTTTATTAATTCATCTTACTAGGACACCAAGCTCATATCTTCTCACAAGGTCTCTTCATGCTATGACTAGTGTCATGACTAGGTTTGTTAAGTACTTGAAGCTTGATGAACACTATTTTATGATTATAAACCTGTATCAAATGAATTAATTATCCTTATACAATATCAGACCTTTAAACATACCTCTCCATTTTCATCATTCACATGCTCATGATATGACTATGTTTTATATGACTAGGATTCTCAAGAACCTTGTATTCAAAGACTGGTACCAAACATGCTTACCTTATAATAAACCTTTAAATCAACATCATAAGAATAATTAGGTTTAATTAAAATTATATATAAATATAGAGACAATAACTTTCCTTCAAATTATCTCTTGTCACATGGCTTTCTTGTCACATACCAATTCACCATGCATCTTTACCAAATTCACCTTGACATCAATAACATAAACCTTGACCTTGAAATTAGTGATAAAACTTATCAACACCTATATTTTTGTATTTAATATATAAAATATTCAATATATTTGGAGGTAGAGTCAAGTTTAGAAGAGTTACCCAGGCTAGATTGAGCATTCACAACACATAGTCCAGTGCGTGTTTGGATACAAGAGTATGTTTATTGTATGTAAAGGGATAACCAAGCTTAAAAATGTGTTTATAAATCATTTATTAAAATAAATGAGAGTTAAAACTCCATAATTAGTGAGTAAAATAGTAAATAAATACCACATATATCTTTGACATCAACTAGTCTAAGCACCTAGTATAGGGCAAGGATGGCCATATCAGAACTAAAGGGGAAGAATGAAAGAGGTATGGGTATGAGACATTATGAGATTGTGTAAAATTTATATTTTATTATAAAAGGATTCTGATAAGGTCATTAATTCACCACAATAACCTATAGGTGGCCTTGTACCTTGAAGATCAATTAAGGCTTATAAGGCCTAAAACCCTACTTAATCCTTCAAATGCCCAACTTTATTCTTGTGATAAGACAAGATCTTAATATATATGTAAGGCCATAAAATATTTTATGATGATTTTATAAGTCTTAAAATGGGTTTAAAACATAGGGGAAGATAAAAGGAGTGCCTTTTTTTCCTAAAAGCCTTTCTTGAGTTCTCTCCTCACTGTGTGCTAGTTCAAGCTGTAAGTTTGGATGCTTATATATTATAATAGGAGATCCATGGGTCCCAATGATGTTATTTTAATTTTATTAACCCTATGAACATAAAATCCATGGAGGATAGAGATAGTTTTAGGGTGTTGTCTCTATGAACAATCCTTAAGACCATAAACATGCCTAGACTTCCTAGTGGAAACTCAAGGGCTACCAACCTTTACTTAGATCTCACTATATAGGATGTAAGTGAATAGGATATATTATGGATATTTTAGGGGGTATATGTAATTAATATTATTTTCCTTAAGTTTTTAATCCAAGGCCTATGAATTATGAACCATCATTAAGATGGTATGCCACTTTAAACCCTCTAAAACCCTCATGAAGAAACTAATAGACATTAAACCATTCATGATGATTCCAATGACCATGAAATACCATGAAAACATCATGACTAAAAATAAAAGTCATGTTTTGTCCCTATACTCTATAAATTTGGCATGTGTGAGACAAAATGTGTAGGAAAATGGATTGTGAGGTCTAGTTTTGGGTTTCTTTTCATAATTTCCAAGCATGTTAAAGTCCATGAGTGAGTAGAAAGGCCTCTTGGGACTATGAATAGGTTTAATAGTTACCAAAAAACCACTCTTAAACTCCCCATAGTATTACAAGAAAACCTAATGACTAGATTTTAAGGTAAGGAGAGGAAATAGTCATCATTTGCATTAAGGGAAGAGTATTGTAGGTCTACTCACATGATGAATAGGTTTGATAGAACAAAATAGACCTTTTGTAAAATTTTCCATGCCAATATAAAGCTTAAAACATGCTTCAATATTCCTAATTATCATGTCTCTCACACACTAAGATGATAAATGCATTGAATGGGTTGTGAATGGCATGAAAAGTGGTCGTTAGGTGAGTAGTGACCATTTTCAAACAAGTAGCTACCTCTCATAATAGGTGCATGACCTCTCACTACATGTTAAGGTGTGATGTATTAGTTTCAAGGTACATTATATCTTAATGGGGTCAACTATGACCAAAAATAGACAATCCACCACACTTCTATGCCCAAGCGCTCATTAAAGGACATTATACAACCAAGGCAACAAACAAGAGGATTTATAGGACTATTATTAATCATCATTCATGCTTAAAATTGATTATTTGATGAATGATGGGCATCATGGCCTCTCAACCATACTTATATTCCACATTATCCTTTTCTGTCCTTTTCATGGTCTATAAATTTGGTTTAAAAATCTATTATATGCATCACTCTAATGGGTATGAGAAATTTCTACCCATTTGTATCTAAAAGCATGAGATAATATAAGGATTGATTCAACCTTGTTTATTTTTGTATTATAGTGTGTCATGCTTGTATGATTTGATCAAGTGGTTTATTTTCCTCCCTTTTTAAATCCTATTTCTCACCTAGATACTAGTATACTGTCTTATGCAGGTTACATGGTGTGAAGGTGTTTATGATTGTGTTTGTAGTGAAAACTAATTGATAGTTTCTTGAACTACACCTCTCAGTCATCATCTTCAAGTCATAGTCACTTATCATAACCTCCATGTGAAACACTAATGTGTAGGAAAATTTGAGAGAGTGTGTGTTAGTAATTATTCTTTATTTTGGTCCATATGCGTTGTTGAAGGATGAAGTAAAGGAGACACAACATATGGTGCATCACCTCCTTTAGCTTAGGTTTGATGTCATGCTTTCTTCTATCCATTTTCATTTTTAAAATAAGCAAGTTTATAAATTTATTTTAGATTATGTATTAGGGGAGATAGCCCCAAAGCTAGAGATTCACCTCACCCAACAGGCTACCCACACCTAGATTTGATTCTATTATATCAACTGGATGAGGTAGGTCTGAAACTCCTTTACCTCAAGGGTGCAATCTAGACTGATAAAATTTTATTGAATTCTTGGTGGGACTAGGATTAAAGGAAGTTGGATCACTTACTCTCGGTATTTGGTGATCTGAAGGAGATATAATTCTCTGGTGGCATTTTATCATCCAAATTTCATACCAAAGGTCATCACAAGGTCTTCATTCAAGGGTAAAAAATAAAAATTTGTTGTCTTTAGATATTCATAGAA
This sequence comes from Torreya grandis, assembly GCA_037957365.1. NCBI lineage: Eukaryota > Viridiplantae > Streptophyta > Pinopsida > Cupressales > Taxaceae > Torreya > Torreya grandis. The sequence goes on from JARHVA010008411.1 coordinate 467,187, forward strand.
TGAATAAGTATACTAGGTATAATACTTATACTACACCCCCTACTTCTCCTAGTCCTATTCAACATAGACCTAATACAATTCCTACACTTCCAATAGCTAGACTTAGAAATTATAGACACCCCATTCTGGCCACAATTGGCTTCCAACCAGACTTCAAACTAATTTTTACAAAATAATGCAAATTAATCATAAGAATCACTGAACATACCAATTTTATTCATGCATCATTTGTTAATGTTCATAATTATATTGAGGCATTCCTATTTAGGTTATTATCCCCATGAGTAATAACCTCCCATGAATTCATCCCCAATCACCTTGTGACCTGACAACTAGTCATTTGGCCTATGGACCCATTAAGCAAGGAACTTTAACAATTATTAAAAGAGATAAAATTCTAATAAAAATGAATCAACTAATTAAACCATATTAAATTCTTAGCTAAATAATCCATTTTGAATTAATGAATATCTAAAATGGTAATTCAAAAATTTAAAATATCAAACTTCTTCATCATTGCCTTTATGAGTTGACAACCAATCAAAAATATCTAGAATATCAAATTTGAGAGCCATGCCTATTAATTGAAAATCATAATTACATGTACCATCCTTAACTCAACTAGAGTTAAATTTAACTTACCTAGGGCTGGTTTGAACTCATTCCATGATTAAATCCTAAGCTAACTCAATTTGAGTAAGAGTTAACTTTGGAGTCTATAAATACAAGGCCTTACCTATTGATCTCTAAGGTTTCTTAGTGAAATTTTATTATGCCAAAATACCTCTAAAAAGCTTCATAGTAATGTTACCATGCCAATTTCATAATCCAAACCAAGCTAATCCAACCAACATTACTAAGGTGCCAAGAAAAGGTGGAGCAATGGAGCTTCATTGACAAGATTTCTCGAGTACATAACTGAGCAATCCAATTCAACAAGCCATATTAAATCTTTAAGGTAAAATGATGATTTATTTTGTTTTATTGTTGTGTTTTCATTATATTGTTGTTATATATTCTCTCCATAGTGTATAGGCTATAGGTGTTAGTTTTGAGTGTGTGTTTTTTGATTTGATTTTATTCAATAACACTATACTAATCTCCCATATATGGATTCCTTATTCACATGATGACATGCCTGATGGGACCTTAACGCCACAAAGTTCTTTCCATGGAATTTTAAGTGGTCTTTATAAAAAATTTCATACTTGTTAACCAAAAAGTGGAAAGTGGAAGCTCATATATGTTACAAAGAAAATCACATTTTTGTTTTGTTTAATCACATTTTTAATATATTTACTTGTGATATTCCATTGTGCAGTACTGATATTTATATTTCAATTTATGATATTGAACTTGTATTTTTGACTTGATAAGTTGCATTTTTGCCTTGATATGTGGTGATATTGCCTTGATAAGTCATGATATTTCCTGATAAGTTGAGTTATTATCTTTATAGTCTCTATTTTGTCTTAAAATCTATGATATTGATTTGATAATCATGATATTGATATGAAATTCACGATATTTCTTTGATAATCATGGTTTGCACTAATACTTTGTTATGTAGGAAATCTATGATATTACACTATGTAGTCATGATTTTGCACTGAATAGTTGTGATTTTTCACTATATAGTCATGGTTTTACACTAACCCTTTGTTTTATAAGAAGTTAAGGTTTTGTACTGACTAGTTGCAATTTTGCAAGAAAGCTACAATATTTCTCTATGTATCGATAGTATTGAATTGTGTGAAAAACATAAAAAACCTAAGGTCCAAATTACAAAATTCATTTATTCATTTACTTTTAGATTCTAATCACAAGGACCCCCTAACACTTTTTTTAGAATTGAAATACCAAGAAAAGATATTTTTAACACTCTAAGATTCAAACTCACATTTACATTTGGTGTTTAAAACTCATTTACTTGATTCATTTTAATTTTTAAAACTTCACAACTCAAACAATGCCACGGGGATAAACATCATGTCATATTTTGCTTGGTTCTCTAAAAATGAACTCACACTCTAGTTAAATTCTCATAAGGGATTTTATTATTATAATTATTATTGTGTGTTTTTTTTACAAGTGAAGTGTAGCATGTATGCTATATCTTCATCCCCTTTAGGTAACTTCAGTGATCAAAACTAATTTACTTATTGCCTTTATCACTTTTCCAAAGGATGGAAATAAATTCTCTAAGGCATTACCAAAGATATGAGTGATTTTGGTTATTCTAAAATGACCCTAAAATCCTTCTAAATTTTCTATTTTGTGTATATTGGCTTGTGTGCAAGAGTTCATCAACTCCCTAGGAGTTATATAGGGAAGTGTTGACCCAAGAATTCATCTCCCAACATCACTTTAATGCCACTCCATGGTAGGGGTATATAAATTGATTTTTAATTCCTTAGACATTTTTTTGAGCAATGAAACAAGATCCATTAGTAAAAAACTACCTCAAAATGTAGGTTTAACTTGGACATCATACTATACTAAGTAATTAATAGATGTAGTGGTTATGAAAAGGATAAGACCTTTTCACAATAATCTAATTAATGTGTATCCAAATGACATGTTGTTCTCTAGTGTTAACCACACATATGGGACCACTTATAATGTATGACAATTGATAGTTTTTATACAAACCCACTTATCTCAGATATACTATCAATGTAGGTCAAACATCCTTAAATTTCATATCACCATATAGATGCTTGAGAGGAGAGGGGGACTAAAAAGCCTACCTTTCATCCACACTTAAATTTTTGTATTAAAAACATATTTTCCTCTCAAGACAAGTTATATCGATGGAATTTGATAGTACAAAGCTATCTTGTCATTTTTTAGCATTAGGATAATACACTTAGGTGTTTTTGTTATTTTTACTTTTTACATGCATTGTCTTGAGTCAAAATGGTTTTTTAATTTAAACCACATCCAAAACAAGTCATATTGGGACATCACTATTTTGTTTAAAGAGTTGTTATGTCATACTTTCAGTGCCACACTTTGCCTTAGTCATTTTACAAACTTTTGTCTGTGTGTGGCACTTGTTTGAAAAGGGAATTGTTATGCTTCCCATTTAATTCTAAGTCTTGTGCCTTAGATATTTTGAAACAAACCATTTTTCATACCTTTAGAGAAATATGGTTTTGTTAAACTGTTTGCATTGTTTCAAAGACTTGTTTCCATGTATCTAATCATAGTTTCAAAGATATTTTGAAACAAACCATTTGTCATACCTTTAGAGAAAGATAGTTTTGTTGAACTATTTTAATTATTTCAAAGACTTGTATCCATGTATCTAATCACAGTTTCAAAACCACGTGAGCCTTCATGGTCTATGCCTAGTATCATTATGTCATCCATTTTGGTCTAACTTGTTGTCTGTTTAAAATTTAAGCCTTATAAATTGAGTTCAAAATTGGTCTAGATAAATTTAGATTAAAACATTTATTGGTTTATACCTATGCCTTGTGTAATTTTGGCTTAGATATTTACCTCTCACTTTTTGAATTGTACAACTTAGACTAGTTCATTGCTCAATTTAAAGACTATTTTTGTACCTAAATTTGGGAAGTTGTCTATTTTCCATGTGCCTAAAGTCCAATGTATTTTTTTCAAAGGTCAAGTTTATGTTTAAATCCCAATGCCTAGTTTGAGTCAAAGTTTTTCAAAAAATTTAGCTTAATTATCTTGAATTTTATACCTAATTTGTTATAAGTTTAGATTTTATGTCATGTTTCTGAAATACCTAGTAATTCTTGTTTGTCTTAGACCTAGTTTTTTTCCAAGCCTAACTTGTGTGTTGTGTTTCCAAAAGTCTTAGCATTTTACCTTCCATTTTATACCTAGTTATTTTGAGCCTATATTTTTACCTTCTTCCCAAAAATACAACAACCTTTTTCATTTTTAGACCTAAATTAGATTTGTTTAAAACACTTTTAATAAGTTTGGAATTCAAATTTGTATCTCTAATTAACCATTTGTGTAATAAATTTGGCATTAGATAGTTTTAGACAAAGTTTGTCGTTGAATATTTTGGAGAAATGAATCCATTCCTATACCACATGTTTTGGCCAATTTTGGTCCATTTATCCTTTAGACCTTATTTTTTAAAGATTTTATAGAAATATAAAACTTATTCATGGAATTTTAATCATTGATTTAGATATGTCTCATTACACTCATAGTGGATCCATGTATAATCCAAGTTATGATAACATGGTCATAAGTGAAAACATTATTCAAGACCCCTATGGTGATGATGTCATTTTTGATATGAATCCATATCCTCTTACACTACTCAATCTAGGGAAAAAAGTCAAGAACTATTATCCCATTACATGATTAACACATCTCCATATTCAGAGTAAGAGCAAGAGAAAACTATGTAGTATCTTGCTAGTATACCATCAGTTGTAGAATAAGTTCTACAAAAACTATATTATGTCACTATGTCATCAACATATGATCCTTATTTGTTTGATTTTTTGATTGAAAACAAAGATGAGGTTTTAGTCATAGCCATGGAGGTAGGGGTTAAATTTACATCATACTTCCCCCATGAAAATTTACTTAATCTATTTAGAGTGCCTCTAAACATGTCATAAACCCAAACCATTGAACAAGCCTCTACTAGCCATCCTCAAGTGATCATTTAAATGTCATATGAAAGAACACCTTATGCAAATGTAACAAGCATATCAAACATATTTAAATCTAGCACACAATTTAAATGCCATGGCCATGTGAAATGCTCCACTCATAGCATTATATCCTTCAACAAGAATGTTAATTGAGTTAATATGTCAAGATAATTTAGGTATAGATTCATTTTCACAAATCACTTCAGTTGGCAACATGTAAAATGGCCCATATATTGAAGATTTTATTATGGATTCTACATAAAAAAATGTGCCAAACATGATGGATAACATGCAAGTGTCTTCTAATCCAAGCCAAACTGGTTTAAATGTACCAAAAAATAATATATAAAAAGTGAATTTAGATAAAACCATAAGTGGTTCAAAACACTAGGAGGAAGGAACTCCTATGTACCAACCATAACAAGTTACTTCCAATCCTCATCTACTTACTTCATCAAGATTATAACCATAAAGATTAAGTAATCAACTATCAGCTAGTGCTTTACCTCAACAACAAGTAATGGACAACACCCCAACTCAATAGGTGGTGACTAACATTACACAACATTAATAATATTCTAATATACCAGTGTAGTATAGGTAAAACATTATGCCACCTCAATAGGGGGTGATAAATGTTCATCCTTGATAGGTAGTGACAAGTGTACCTCTACAATCATGGACTAATATACATTTATAATCATGATTTTTTTAAATCAACAATGTGTATCTATTTTCCAAATACAAATGAAAAACACCCAATAAATGTCTATCTCACAATAGGCATTTATACAAAAAAGGGGTACCATTGTCAACCAAGTACCAATTAGGTAGCAATTTCCTTTTACTCAACACATGCCATAGATCCTAAGACAGGGCCTTGGCCTACAACAAGTTCCCCTTATTCAGCCAGGTTTGACTAGTATACAATAAGTTCCTACTCAACTTTTGTAGGCACAGTATTTTACCCAAAGCCATATCCTCCAATCGTAGCCCTAATTCCCTCAAAACCAAGGCTATATACCAAATCCACACAAATATATAACCCAACAACATGTGCAATTTCAAAAACTACATCCCAGTACTAAAATGCATATTCATGGTTAATTTAGTCATCAAATAAACATACCACAAAAAACCATACCTCTATTATACCATGTTTAAGGTAATCCACCTTTGACCACCTGAATACCAACTCAACAAAATATACCATCTAGTTTCTTGGGAAAAAATGAAAAAATGAAGGATGTGATTCCAACATTCAAGAAAGGAAGCGAACAATGAAATTTAATTTAGATGATGTGTACTCATACCCTTTCAACATGGAGTATCTATAGATACCATTTATTCCAAGTTATGAACCACCAAAATTTGATAAATACAAGGGTAAAAGAGACCTTAAGGCCCATTTGATAGAATTATTTATTTCTCACAAACTAGTGGATTATAGTGACATTTACCTCCTGTTTTTGTTTCCTTGAATTTTAGTAGGATAGACTTTAGATTGGTTCCTCAATTTACTAAAGAATTTTGTATTTAATTTTGATGACCTCTCAGACAAATTTTTACTACATCTCTCCTATAATATTGAGCATGAGATTGCATTAGTAGATTTGACTTAGACCATGTAAAATTTTGATGAAATATGTGAAATTTATCTACATATATGGAGATCACTCCATAGTTTCTTCACCCACAGCTTACCAAACAAAAAATTGGCCAATGTGTTTACTAAAAATTTGCACAATGAGATATCCTATCATGTGGAGCTTCAATGTGTGTATACCTTCAAAGACATCATTGATAAAGGTTTAAATATTTAAAATAAACTTATTAATAAAGGGACTATCAATTTAACCTCATCAAACCAAAATTAGAACTAGAACCAAGGTGCATGCCCAAGTCAAAATCCTAACTAAGTCCAAGCATAAACATCTACAATAGTTCAGTCCAAAAACTATGAGAACTATACAAAATTAAAAAATATATATATATTTTTTTGTAAATAGAGTAACTAATTCATGTCATGTACAAATGGTATAAACACCATATGCTCAGCCTACACCATAAATACAACTTACTCCTCATTAACAACCTATTCAACAAGCACAACCTATGCAATAACCTAAACCAACTTCATAAATGTAGCAACCACCACCTCTAGAAACCCCTCCTTGAATAATAAGACCCACTCTGTGAGTTTCTAATGATTTTGGTGAACATATCAAAGTAGTGTTTCACAAGCTAGTTGTAGTTAATATGTTTAGTTGTATAATTCTGAAGCACTATCCTAAGGGTATTTTGTATCTAGATGATATAGAGAGCATGATTTATGTGAATACCATCATTTTTATGAAGATAATATATTTAATTATGTACAATTAAAATATCTCATTAAAAATATGATATAAAATGGGGAGATTACATTGGATAATAGATCATCTATGTCAAATAAAAACTAGGGTATCTACAAAAACCCTTTTCTACAACATAAAAATAATAATCAACAACAATAATAATGAATACTAGAAAATGAAAATAATAGTATCAATAACCAATACTATAAAAATAATAATATCAAAAAAGACAAAACTGAATGGGAGGAACCAAGGCCAAAATGATTCTAATAACCAATAGACTTACCACATAGTTTCACATGACTACAACAAAGTTATGGGTCATTTTATGGGAGGTCACTTTTTAACCATCACCATTAATCATAGACCAAGTGATAAAATACCAAGACCATTACCAAACAATACCAATCAACCTACCTATGCTAGTAATCCTTCCTTGACTTGGGACCACAACCAAGCACAAAAACAACCAATGATTACTATTTTAGGTCCTTCTACTGATAACTTATCTTTCCCCTATGACTATAACCAAATACATTAGAAATCAAGACTTATCCTATCTAGACCATATCCATCATCATCACATTAAAATGGTCCTTTATGTAAACCCAGTTGTGCAATCACAACTCAATGGTCTAAGATTACGATCTGAAACCCACAAACTCCATCCAAGAAACCAATCCAACCCACTATGCTAGTTAAGAACAAACCATTTACCATTATTAATAAAAAACCATATGACATTGTGGAATAACTTTAGAAGATAACTGCATAAATCTCCATTCTATATTTTTTGTGTACATCTATTATCCATAAGAACATCTTAACAAAACTCCTACACCAATCCCAAGTTCCCAATGACATAACCCTATAAAAATTCAAAGATTTTGATTGGACATATAGCCATAGGCCAAAAATTGACTTTAGACCAAAGTGATATGTCATCCTTTGGCCCTATCATTTAACAACCCATATACATTGAATCTATCATAACATGACACAAAGTAAAAAATGTCTTCATAGATAATGGATTAGGCCTAAATATTATGTCTTTGAAATTCATCAAGTATCTCAAATATATAATAGTTGATCTACATATGAAAATAATCACTATCAAAGCCTATGATAATGAAGAACATGAATAACAAGGCACCATAAGCTTTCTAATTATCATTGGGACCTTGGCCCATGATACACTCTACCATGTGTTGGACGTATAACTATCATAAAATATAATTTTGGGTAGATATTAGACACATTAAATTCATACAATCCTTTTAACATTCCACTAATGTCTCAAGTTCTCACACTCGAGCATGTAGGTCACTATGAATGGAGATTTATAGCCCTATAAACATTGAAAACATTTAGAGGCTGAGTATGAAAGTTATAACTACTACTTTGGCCTAGATCTAGTTCCTAAAAAGGACAAAGACAAATAAATACTTTTCAAATTACTGAAGACCAATTGTATAAACCCAAATAGCCTTGATTGATGTTCACATATGCTACTTATTGAAATGTATAATCATTTTACCATCTCATCCAATGGCCCAAGAGAATATTTGACCCATGGAAAATTCCATATTAATCAATATAAATATAAACCCAAGTCTTATGGAATACCTAAAGCTAGGCCACCTTGCATGGAATGCCAACAAAAAGGAAATGGTAAAATTTGTAGTCCATCTATCATTTTCACACTAGCTAGTGGCCAAGAAGAGGACCCACTTGCCAATGATGAATCCTAGTTATACAATGACAAGTTGGTGAATTTATAAAAAAAGTGATAAATATCCAATATTTAATATGATCCTAGAGAAACAAGCCTATGAAGATTGAGGTCTCAGGCCAAATTAGTAGGGTACTCTTGAGATAATTTCTATAACTCGATACAAAGGAACTTATGATCTGATATTTAAAATTATTGGTAGTGACCCCATGTATCTTATTAGTGTTCCAATGCTAATGTATAGTGATTATGATGCCAATAGTGAAGTAAAGTCCTATGATAACATTGATGAAGACCTTGCCAATACCAAATTGTTTGACCTATATACCATTTATATCATTACCCTAGTTATCTTATGCAACCTACTTCCTGTATATCATCCTCAACTTATATCTTGGGACCAATAAGAATAAATAATTATTATAGTTGAGTTTGAGAATGATGATGCATTTTGTTATTTTATAGGCCTAAAATATGATGTTCTATTGGGAAACCATAAAAAGGGTTCACTATCAAACTAGATCTTGGATCCTATTTTGAAGAATGGGTGAACACTCTTAGACAAAAAGAAAAGAATGAAACATTGATGTCCCAAAGTGAAAACCTCTTTGAGGAACTTTTGAGCTAGGGTAAAAGTAAAGATAAAGCCCAATCTTTTGGTGAAAACCCATTTCATGTGCCACTAGATGTGGGTATTCACATTTCTTCAAATGAATCTTAAGATACCACCAATGCTGAACTTATTTTTGGGTATGAGTTTAGTTCAATAGAAAAACATGCATTTGATCAAATTGACCAATAATTTTTTATAGTATTTGTGACATGGTCATCTTTACCATTAATATATTTAGATTCATATTCTTTAGGAGAGCTTGAAGAACCAGTCTAGATAGAGGACTTTGTAGTTGTTAGATATTCACATCATTGCCAACCATTCTAGAAGATGGATTGACTCTCGTCATAGAAGTTAATATAAAAGTCCATATTAGGACTCTAGACAATTTTAAATGGATCAAATTATGCATGTCCGTCACTAAGGAGGAGTTTGAATTTTTTATATTGCTTTTGAGGGAATCTATTAACATTTTGGTATGGGCCTATTCAAACATACTTGGTTTGCACCTCACCTTAGCTGTACACCATCTTGTTGTGCATATTAATGCCAAACTTATGAAGTAGAAATTATTCAAAATTCATCCTTGTATTGATATATTGGTAAATAAATATTTGTAAAAACTTTTGGAAGTGATATGTATTTGATTGATTGAATATTTAGAGTGGATCTACAATGTTGTGCTAGTTAGAAATAAACATGAAGGAATCATAATCTATACTAATTTAAGAGACATCAACAAGGCCTTCCCTAAGGATTACTTCCCTCTACCAAAAATAAACATTATAGTTGAATACATAGTGGGGTATGAAATTCTTTCACTTATGGATAGATTTTCAAGGTACAATCATATTAGGGTCACACCAGAAGACCAACATAAGACAATGTTCACCACTCCTTGGGGAGTGTTTTATTATCATTTATGTTGGGGCCACATATCAAAGATCCATGACCATCATATTTCATGATATGATTCATGACATTATTAAAGACTGTGGCAATGACATATTAGGTAGATTAAAGATGCCAGCCAATCATCCAACTACACTATAAATAATATTTGAGAGGTTTCATAAATACAAGGTTAGAATTAATCCTAAGAAATGTGTCTTTGGTATTACTTCAGATAAGTTGCTTGGATTCATGATCTCTCATCAAATAATTAAAGTTGATCTTGTTAAAATGCAAGCCATTATTGAGACGTTGGTCCTTTCTAATTTGAAACATCTCTATAGAGTATAGGGTAAAATATAGTCTATTAGATGCTTCATTTCATAGTTGTCCAATAAATACCACCCCTTCACTCACTTATTAAAGAAAGGTGTTACATTTGTTTGGGATGAAGACTATCAAAAATATTTATAGTACTTAAGAAATTATCTTGCCAATCCACTTATTTTGTTGCCACTAATGCCAATAAATCCATTATTATTGTACCTATCTACCATAGATAAATCCTTGGGGGAACTTCTAGCTCAACATAATAATAACGGGAAAGATCATGTCATGTATTATCTAATTCATACATTGGTTGGATATGGTATCATGTTCAACATTATATCTAATAATGGTGGATCATTTAAGAACAAGGATATCAAAACACTTTATGTCGAGTACAATATCAACCAACATTTTTCTACCACATATTACCCACAAGGTAATGTCCAAGTAGAGGAATTCAATAAAACCATTATCAAAATCCTTAAAAATATTGTCCATAATGATAGCCATGATTTTCACCTCCAAATATTTTGTGCCTTTTTAGCATATGACACTAATTTCCATACTCCAAATAGAGCCACTCCATATTCTGTAGTCTATGGTATTGAGGCCATTCTTCCCATCGAGGTTGAGTTACCTTTTATATGTATCTTGATTAAACACATCTTAGATGATGAAGATTATAGAGTATCTAAATTGTAAGAGCTACAGTTACTAGATGAGAAATACATACACACTGTCAACCCCCTTCAAGCATACCAAAATAGACTCCATTGCTAATATAACTAGTGGGTCAAACATAGATATTTTGAGATTAGGGATCTTTTTCTCAAAGAAAACCAAAAGAAAACCATAGATAAAAAGAAGATAAAATTCAAGTTCAAACTTAATTAGATAGTCCCATATGTCATTATTGCAAATTATGTCTCTAGAGCATACATGATCAATACACCATATGGACATGAGCTTGATGAGCTGATGAACATAATACACCTCAAGTATTAATTCACTTAATAGACTAGATGTATTTTCTATGAGGCATGTTTACATTATAACATATTGTCACCTTCTTTGTATCACATCGTATACTATTATACCATACCTTCCTTATTGACCAAAGTTTTTTTTACCCTCCCTCCCTACCCCTTTAACCTTAATTTCATTCCATTAGTTCTTTGGACACCTTCAACAAAGGGATTCATATGAATTTTAAGTAGTTCATTCTATATTATAGATAGAGGAAGTGTCTTGTACTAGTATGATAGTGGTTTGGTAGTTTCATCCTTCATTTATTATTATGTTTCATTATGAATGTTATTGATTATAGACACCTTTGGGAAAATTAGTGTTCCACTTCATGATACTAATTATAACCACCTTTTGGGAAAATTAGTATCATTGACGTATGCCATTATTTTATAATTATAACTACTTATGGGAAAATTAGAAGCAATACCTTTAGCATGAATTATCTTATCACTTTACCATTCTTATTTTCATACTATTCCATTTTCTTAATTCACAAATTTACTGCTACCTAGTAAAAGTCTTCTATTATAAGGTAGAACTACAGTGACTTGAGGTCCTAATGGGATTATGTAGGTAGTGTTCAATTCACATTGAGGTCAGCTCAATTTCCCCCTTTCCCATGTTCTCATCATTTTACAACTTAAGCCACACTCTCACTATGTTGTGATTTGGATTATTTATTATATCTTCATTATTGATCAAGTTGTGATGTATAGAAAATTTCAAAAACACTTGTAATAGATCTAAAAAATCATAAAAACATGAAAGTTAGCTTAGAATTAATACCCAAGATATAAATCCATCAAATTTTTTAGGATGAGCCATCTTCTTTGTTCAATATATTTTTAGACCACCTTAGTCTTTTTCCTCCCATTTCTAGGAGAACTACATCATCCTAAGGTCTGCAAAGACTATGTAGAAAGTACTTGGATAAATGTGATATCTTGGGTTATCTTAGCCACACCTTCCTTTATTTTTTGACCACTTATTTTCCTTAAGGATCTTGGGACTCCTAACTATTTCATGAGTCACCATTTTTCACTTAGTTCCCCCATCCTTATTGGTCTTATTAGTACACTCCCACCATTTTACGAGCTCATATTTTGAGCATTTTGTATTCAAATTTGATACACTAATGACCATTTGGATTAATTTTATGTAATCCCCATTTTGTGATACCATTATCATATTCTTCTACACATCAATCACATTTCCTTATCATCAATTTTATTATATTCCTTATCTTGGGATAACTAAATTTGACTTGAATATCATGTTGGATCTTGTGTCTTTAGAACTATGTAGGCAATTCCCACTTGACTAGTGCATCCAGAGTCAACTCGACTACCCCTTACTTTTATTCTCTTCCCCCCATTTTATTCATTTGCTTCATTATCTCCTATAACCTAAGGTCAATGCATATCATCTTATTTTTATTATTACTTCCCTAAAGCCTTAGGGAAACCTTGTGTCATTTTTCTTGCATTGTTATACCTATGTCATTATTTTCTAGTTTAGGGATCACTTTGTTGCTAAAAGTAACACCTATATTAAAAATACATAAACAATTTATTTTTTTGTTTTCACTAACATTATGATTAACCATTGTTTGTGTTTGTTTCATTTTATTCTCATTATTTCTATTGTTGTCTTTCTTCTTTTTCTTGGTGATTAGTTGTGCTTTTAGTTTATTGTTGTTATATATTTTTATTTGTTTGTTTGTTTGACCTATATGTTTGATTTCATTGTTATGCCTTGGCTTATTATATCTACATTCATTGGGTGATTCTTTTCACTTTATACTTAAGTCCATCCATATTCATATGTCAACATTGTCATCATGGTTTTTATCATTAGGGCATTATTTTCAATTATTTATTGGATTGTGTGTTAGTTTTTATACATATTATAACTACATTATGATGGTGTTCTATATCATGGTGCTTAACATCATTTACTACAATAAATATCATTTCATAAAATCTTACAAGAAATGATATTGTAATACATTTCCTTGGTCACCTAACAAATTTTTGATCTATCCAAATATAGATTAATTAAATAATGAATGAATTTTAAATCCTTGATATTTATGACATGTATCTCAACATTATCAGTTTCCCAAATTCACATTTCTCTTATATACTAACCTACTCTTACTCCATGAGTAAGGATTTAGTCCATAAGCCCCATTTTCCAATTTACCATATTGTTAAACCATAATGACAATGATTATAACTATCTTTGGGAAAATTTTCCTGTTTTGATCTATCTAAATGTTCATGATTATAACCACCTTTGAACAAATCATTATAATTATCTTGATCTACTTGGGAATGTTTTTATTGTGCTAATGATTATAACCACCTTTCAGAAAACCATTATCTCTATCCCCATAACTAGGGCCTATTTTCATTTTATCGATGATTATAACCACCTTTGGGGAAATAATCATTTTTATATTATCAATTGGGGGACCTCACTCTATCGATGATTATAATTTCCTTTGGTAAAATTATCATTTTTATCTTCCCAATTAGGGTACCTTGCTTTACTGATGATTATAACCACCTTTGGCAAATCATCCCTTTTATCTTCCTAATTAGGGAATCTCACTATGAAATTGATTATAACCACCTTTGGAAAAATCAATATTTTTAACCCCCCTTTTTATGTTTTGGGTCCCATCATTATTGTTTTTTTAGGGATTAATCATTGACCTTATTTGTCAACCAATCCCTTAAGGGGGCATCCAAGGCTCATCCATTACCTATTGAGGCATTACTCATAAATGAACCTTTCATTATTTGAGAAAAAATATTGTACTTATATATTTCAATGCCTTACCAAATAGGGGCAAACTATAGACTCCCCATTATAGCCATGATTGGCTTTCAACTAGACTTTAGATTGATTTCTACCAAATAATGTAAATTAAGCCTAGGAATAATTAAACATCCCAATTTTATTTTCACATCATTAATTAATTATTAGAATCATGTTAAGGCATCTCTTTTTGGGGTAATATCCAATATGAAATAATAACTTCATCTCCAGTCACTTAGTGACCTAAAAACTATCAGTTTGTCTTATGGACCCAAATTATTAAAAGAGATAAAATGCTAAAAAAATAAATCAAATAATTACACCAAATTAAATTATTCTATAAATAATCCATTTTTAATTAATAAATATATAAAAATGGAAATTCAAAAATTTAAAATATAATCTTCTTCATCATTGCCTTAATGAGTTATCAAGCTCTCACAAATATCTAAAAATATCTAATTTGGGATCCTTTCCTATTAATTGAAAATCATAATTATAGGTACCCTCCTTAACACATCTAGAGTTAACTTTAACTCACCTAGGTCTTGTTTGAACTCATTCCATGATTAAATCATAACCTAACTCAATTGGATTAAGAGTTAGCTTTAGAGGTTATAAATACTAGGCCTTACCTATTAATATCTAAGATTTCTTAGTGAAATGTTATTAAGCCAAAATACTTGAAAAAATATTCATAGTAGTGTCACCATGCCAATTTCATAATCCAACCCAAGTTAAGCCAACCAACATTACCAAAGCAAACAAGGGAGGCCAACCCTAATAGAAACAAGACAAAGAGAGATTGCTAGGGAGATTGCCAGTGGTAAACAAAATACACTGGAGACCCAACCCCCCAAACCCTCTAAATGAGAATATTATCTTAGAACTTGAGGGGCTTTAACAGTCCCTCAAAGTAGTTTGAGGTTAAAAACTACAGTTTAGATAATAAATTAGATATTTTATTACTCCAAGAAGTCAAGATGAATGAGGAGAATTTTAAAAAAATTGCTACCTATATATGGCCTAAGGCAGCTTTTTGCATTAGTCTTACTAAAGGGGCTTCAGGGGGGATTGTCACTAGGTGGAATATTGCTAAAATATAGGGGTCTCTTATGGCTTATAATATGCACTTCTTGATTATCAATTTTTTTATAAAATCTTTGAACTAGTCATTGATCAATGTCTATAGACTGAACAACAGAGCTTTGAGACAAAAATTATGGATAGACCTGAGCAGTTTTAGGAATAATCCCTAGAACATTAGATGGATGTTAGCTGGAGATTTTAACACTCCTCTATACCCTTCTATAAAATAGGGTGGAATTATGGATTACTCGGACAACATGTTCAACTTTGCTGAATTCATCAATGATTGGGGATTATTGGACATAGAGCTGTAAAACCAAAATTTTACTTAGACCAATAGAAGAAGAGGAGATCAAATGATTCAGGTTAAATTAGAAAAAATTCTTATATCAAGCAACTAGAAGTATTATCATAATATGCAGGCGCAGGCTTTCCCTAGAACCATGTCTGACCACTACCCAATCTTCCTCAGTTGGAGAGAACAGGGACATTCTGAACCTTCCCCATTCCGTTTTGAGGCTATGTGGATCAAAAACAAAGACTTTAGACAAATGGTAGCCCAATGGTGGAAAATTCCTATTCAAGGTACTCCTATGTTTAGAATAGTCAAGAAACTCCAACACATTAAACAAGAAGTTTATGGATGGAATAGATACAACTTTGGGCAGGTCTTCTAGTAGAAGAAAAATATAGTGGGAAAACTCAAGGATATACTTCAACTGATAGATCAAGGGGATGAATCTAAGGACACTTTAGAAGAAGAGAATATCCTATCTTTAGAATGGAAGAATCTTATGGAAAGAGAAGAGGTTTTCTGGAAATAGAAATCCTGATAGGAACACTGCCTTTTTTCATCTCTCAGCTATGAAACATAGGAAAGCTAACTCAATAACTAAGCTTATCTTAGATAATGGCAACATTATTATCGAGGATAATGAAATTGGGGAATAATCTAGGGCTTTCTTTTAGAATATACTTATGGAATAAAATAATAATGATAGAATCGATAGACCTATGAATCAATTTATTGATAAAGTCCCTTGTTTGATAACATAAGAAGATAATCTGGAGATGTTAAAGCCTATATCCAAGGAAGAAGTCCATGCTATTTTATTCTCCACGGGTGCTTTTAAAGCCCTAGGTCCTATGGCTTTCCTCATATATTCTTTAAAGAATATTGGCAGATAGTAGGAGCAGGCCTCACGACTGCTATGCATGATTTTTTTAGATCAAGTAAACTTTTGAAATAAGCTAATAATACCTTCATAGTACTTGTTCATAAAAAATCAAAACCTTCACACCTCACTGATTTTAGGCCCATTAGTCTATGAAACACTGTGTATAAGCTATATACTAAAATGCTGGTCATGAGGATTCAACCTTTGCTAGACAAAATTATTTCTCCTGCTCAAAAAGGTTTCATCCTAGGCAGGTAGATTCTTGATGCTGTGATCACCACACATGAGACTATTCACTCCATGGATAAGAGTATAATCCTTGGGATGGCTCTCAAGCTTGATATTTCTAAAGCTTATGATAGAGTCTCATGGACTTTTCTATTCCAAGTGATTAGAAAATTTGGGTTTAATGATAAAATGTCTCACTTTTTATGGAATGCGGTCTCTTCTGCAAAATTATCAGTGCTATTTAATGGTGTTCCTAGATGGTTTTTATCATCCATGAGATGAATTCATTAGGGAGACCCTCTCTCCCTATACTTATTCATCATTATGGTTGAGGCACTGGGAAGATACGTACAAGCAAATATAGCCTCAAAAAAGCTAGTGGGCATCAAACCTGCCTCCTCCCTTCATCCCATGGTGGTACAACAGTTTGTGGATGATACTATCTTCTTTGTCATCTCATCAGTGATTGAAGATAAAAGATGGAAGAATATCTTAAATAATTATGCTAGAGAGTCGGGATAAAGGATAAATTTCTAGAAAAGCAATGTGTATTTGTTCAACACCCCTAATGAACTTAGACATATAATCATTGATATATTAGAATGTGTTAAATTTGGCCTACCAAATACCTACTTGGGTATCCCACTCTTGGTCAAAGAGTTATCTCCTATATTTTGGAATGGAATTGTGGAAAGAATGCAGAGGAAAATTCTTGGTTGGAAGGGGAAACTACTCAGCAGTGCTGGTAAATTACAACTTCTTTGGGCTTCACTGCAAGGTATTCCTACATACTTCCTGTCTCTTTTTAAAATTCTTTCATATTTTGCTGAGAAACTGGAATAGATCCAAAGGAATTTTTTATGGATGGGAGTGGAAGACAAATAGAGAATGTCTTTTGTCAGATGGGAAAAAGTGTGTCTTCAAAAATCTCATGGTGGACTTAATATTAGGTCCATCAGGAACATGAACAAAACACTTCTCTCAAAAGTTATATGGAACATGATCCATAAAAACAATGATTGGTGGGAAATAATGTATGCCAAATACATGCATATCATTAATGATTCCAACTTTCTTCAACAGACGGGATTACCCCAGGGATCTGTGATATGGAATAAAATGCTAAAAAGTAGAAGCCTTCTCAAACAGGGAATTAGATGGAAACTTGGAAATGGCTAGCATATTAAATTTTGGGATGATATCTAGTTAAAGGACAATGCTCCCATCACACAGGGAAACTATGGAGAGATTGTTGACTTGACTACCCAATTTTTTAGAGATAGGGTCAGTGATTCTATGGAAAATATCAGTGGGATGAGGAGCTAGAAAAATATTTTGGATTGATGTGTGCATCGGCTTGAGCTTTTCTCAAGAGTTTGGGAGATCTAGCAGTGCGTTCAAGAGATCATAATCCCTCTCTTTCCTGGGGGTGATGAACAATACTAGTGGCTAGATAAGAATGGATCATTCTCTATCAAATCTACTTACCATATGCTCATTCCTGAAGCTCAGAATAAAGATGTATGGAAAAAGGTTTGGAATCATAAACTTATTCCAAAAATTAACATGTTTTGGTGGGCTGCTGCTCATAACAAAATCCTTACTCAGGATAACCTTCAAAAGAGAGGGTTTACTTTGGTTAACAGATGTTTCCTGTGTGTTTCAAAAGAGGAATCACTTTCACACCTCTTTATCCACTATGAGTTTGCCCAGGAATTATGGGGCATAATACTTAACAAATTTGGTATTGAATGGGTCTAAAATTCTGACCTTAAAGAAGTAATTCTTAGTTAGAACCCAATCTTCACACATCCCTGGCTTATGGAATTATGGAAGCAAGCTCTGCCATGTTTGAGTTGGACTTTATGTAAAGAGCGTAATCACAAAAAATTTAGGGACACTACTAGAAATGCAGAGAGTATGTAGACCATCACTACTTAATAATGAATTCATCTAGTAGGTCTTTGACAATGATAGATAGATAACATGTTTATTTTAAGAATAGGCATAATATACCTAAGGAACCAAGGTAGAATTCAATAATAGCATTGTGCCCAGAATGTTTAATTAAAGAAAAACAAACTTCTTAAGTAATTAGTGACTCTTGAAAATGTTTGTAATGAAGATGATTAGTTTAGAAGGGATAAGGTTATCATATCAACCAAGGAATAACACTATGAGAAGGTTACCATATTTAACGATAGGCTGCTCAAATTAGGCAAAGTGAATACTAGAGAAGAAAGGAAAGCCTTCATAGAGTTGTGCAAGGAGTTTACAGACATCTTTGTTTCGGAATACAATGACTTAAAAGTGTTTGACCCTTGTTTAGCATATCGTAATATAGAATTGGAAGCAAGTTACAAAACTATGAGGTAGAAGTAAAGACTGATCAACCCCAATATTGAACTCCTCATGAAGATAAAGTTAACTAAATAGATTGAATCCAATATTATATTCCCCTTTAAACACTTTTTCTGTGTGGCTAACTTTGTTTCTATAAGGAAAAAGAATGGGTAGATAAGGTTATGTGTAGACTTCAAGGATCTTAATAGGGTGTCATTGAAAGACCATTACCCATTTCCATCCATGGATTAGATTCTACAAAATGTTTTAGGTTCATAATGTTTCTCCTTTATTGATGGATACTTAGGGTATAACTAGGTGTTGGTGAAAAAAGAGGAATAACATAATACTACCTTAAAAACTAAGCATGACACTTATACTTACAAGAATATGCGTTTGGGCTATCCAATATAAGGGCCACCTTCTAAATGGAAATGGATTTAGCCTTTCAAGAACTCTTCAATGAGATGGTGCTCATATATCTTGATGACATCACTATCTTCTTAAAGGATGCCAGAGATCACTTGACACATATAAGGATGATATTTGATAGATGAAGGAAATATGGGGTCCCTTTGAATCCAAAAAAGTGCATTTTTGAGTCTATAACGGTATAAATTTAGGCCACATTCTATCTGAAGAAGGCCTTTCCATAAATCCTAAGAGGATAAGTACAATTCTATCCTTATCACTACCAAATCATAAGAAGGGAGTATAGGGTTTTATAAGTAAAATAAATTTCATTATAAGGTTCATTCTTAGGTTTGTGAAGTTACTTATACTTCTAACTTATATTCTCATGAAATATAAGGACTTCAAATGGACTAGGAAAGGAAAGAGAAGCTTTGAAGTAATTAAAAAAGCTATTTTTTAAGTGCCCACTCTCCTTAACCTTGATTTCTCAAAATAATTATTTATGTATGCCTTCTCAAACAATGATACCATATCTTCCATGTTGATGAAATAAAATAGTGAGGGCCTTGAGTATCCTATAGCCTTCTTTAGTGAAGAATTAGAGGACTATGAAGAGAGGTATACCTATGTATAAAAACATGTTATTGAAATCATGAGAATCCTTAAAAAATTTAGACACATGGTGTCAAAAAATTATATATATATATATATATATATATATATATATATATATATATATATCATGGTGGTCCACCCTAGCATCAATGAATTCCTTCTTAACTAGGACTTGAGCGAGAAAAGGGCATGTTAGGTGACTAGATGCATAGAATATGGCATATAAGTAAAGGTCCCCAAGTGAGTAAGGGGTAGAGGAATATATGAGCACTTGGAAGTAGATGTTAATGAGAACAAAGTGGTGGTTTCATCAATTCATATTAATCATCAAGTAGTTATGTCTACACCTTCTTCAAATGAGACTTAAGACATTTTTCGATTCATTCAAATAAGAGAATGTCTTATAGGCCTAGATATGATAAAAACAAGGTATATAGGATAAAATAAATTTCTTATGTCTTGGTAGATGGATTCCTATTCAATAAGGATCTTAATGACATGATCTTAAGATGTGTGGAAACTAATCATATTGACAATCTTCTAGATTAATTTTATGATGGTCTTGCAAGATGCCATTTTATACCTAGGACTACAAAAACAAGGATAATGAGAGTAGGCTACTTTTGTCCAAGCTTATTAAGGAATCCCATGCTTAGGTTAGGAGATATCAAAAGTATACCATGTTCACTCAAAAATAAAATCTAGATTCCTTTCCCCTCAAACCCATCCAAGTGGAGCAACATTTCATGTAGTAGGGCCTAGATTTTATAGGCATGATACACCCTCCATCTAGTACAAGCCAAAAATGGGTCTTAACTAATACACACTAATTCACTAGGTGGGTATAAGTAGTATCCCTTAAAATGGAAAAATAAAACTTAGTCTTGGAGTTTCATGATAACCTAGTGACCAGATTTGGGGTCCATTCTAAAATCATGTCAGATAATGCACTAGATTTTGGTGGTACAAGGGTAACTGAATAGGCTCTAAATTATGGTATTTATCTCAATACTTATTCAAAATACTATCCTCATGTCACTTGACTTGTAAATTCCATAAACATGAACTTAATTAGAACCATAAAAAGAAGTATGGAGGAAAACTAGAGGGAATGGCATACCAAATAGAGGACAATTTTATAGGCAGATAGGATAACACCCAAGAGACTTACTTGTCATTATTCATACCTTATTAATTATGGAAAAGAGGAAAGGTTACCCATATCACTTGAGCTAACAATCTTAGAACTCACACATCACCTTGAGATAATGGATAATGATGTCATGGAAGTAAGGATGAGTGAGCTGATAGAGGTAGAAGATACAAGATATGATGTTATGCACATCATGTGTTCCCATCAAGATTAAGTTGAGAGGTCCTTTGAAAAGAGAGATTATTGAAGGATGTTCTAAGAAGGTGATGTTATGTTTAAGTGAGATGAACACCAAGCTAAACTTGGTAAGTACTCAAAGTTTGACAACCTATGGAATCAACCTTACACCATCATCAGTTGCAAGAAAATAATTCATTCCAATTGAAAAGATTGAATGGTGAGGAGCTCCCTATCCCTATAAATAGGGTGTCCCTTAGGTAATACTATTGAGAATCATATAATATCCTTTTACATAGTATTTTAGGTTTATTTTTATTCCAATTATTGTTATGTAAATGATTTGTTAGTTTCTTGTTGTATTGTCTAGTTCCCTTTTCTTAGGTGTTTAGGTGTTAGTCTCCTTTATGTTACTATTGTGTGAGTAGTGAGCTTGTTGAAAATTTTAAGAGATTTTAAGGTGTTTTATTTGATTATCATTCTAGTTAGAGAGGTCTATTAAATTGAGTCATGATTGTCATGCATGGAATAACTAGTTCTCTTGAACAACAGGTAGGTCAACCCCTAGGATTCACCAGTAATATTGATAGCTTTCTACACTTGGACTTATAAAGGATCAAATCCTACTAAAAAACACTTAAAATTGTCCATTTATCACCTTCATATGTCCTTTATATGTCTTGATAGTCTAAGAGAGGGTTAGTTGTCTATAAGATTAGAAGCAACATGTTCAAGTAGTGAGCTTGTGTCAGAAAATGCCATGGTGGTCCCCATATGACATTGTTTGAATTTGTGTGAAGGATCCACCTTGTGTTGATTATGTATAAGAGTATATAACAAGTATTTATGTGGTCTTTATGATCCAAAATAACTAATGAAAATATGACCTATGATGTTGTAACCCAAGCCTAGTCATGTGTCCATTTAAAGTATGCTAATAACCTGTAGAATGTAGAAGAATTCATGGATATTGGAGATAATATGAATAAGGATGTTAACTTTGTTTGAATCCTTATCATATTTTAAGTTTATTTATAAAATTTTAAGGTAATTCCTTCAATTGATGTTTCATTTGAAATCATGCATATATTGCCTTCTATGGGTGTTCAAACAATGTGAATAGTAGCATTATGGCCAATAGGACATCATTAAGTCATTGTAAAGGGAGAAATGTCTCCAAAATGGTCTCATTTCCATCATAATATCATTTTAAGGAAATTTTATATGTAAAAGGAGGTCTTTTTAAAATTCAAACACCTTTCATTCACTAAAAAGGGCCCATACAATTGAAACAATGACCTTTTAGCATCCCTCCATATGTACCCTCTGATTTGAAAGTATATTTGACTTCATGTTTTCCTCCTATTATCCTCTAATGGTATTTCATGATCTCAAACCTTACAAATTATAGATAAATAATGTTTTTTAGGTGTTTTTAGGACTTATATGGATTTGTACAAATAGGTTAGAGTCAAATTAGGTCTGACATTTTATGGGAATCCTTTACAAGAATGAAAGAGAATTATTCATGTCTCAAATATGTAGAGAAAGGAATAAAATTTAGTGGAATCCCCATCAAGCTCTTGTCAATCTCACAATGGCCAGTTTGACTTAGATGGTATGGTTTATACAAGGTGATTTAGATCCCAAGCTCTTATCCAGATGTAGAGTACCTAGTGGACCTCTAATTAGTGGAATTAATTTGTATATTAAAGCCTTGATATTTCTAAATAATCACTAGCACCCCTAGGTGGTCTTAAGCCCCTTTTAAACCCCATAAACTCACTTGTAGGTAGATTTTTAAAAATTAATCTTATTGTGGTATTTTGAGCATGGTAAAAGGTTTCCAAAGGTTTATTAAGTATATTAAACTCCTCTAAGAATGTTCTTATAACACTTGTAAGGATAGATTAACATCCAATCTCCCATGGTTGATAGATTTCAGCTCAATTACAAGAATTCCTATGTTTCATGAAGGAACATATCACAAGGATGATCAATGTAAAGTTTACATGATTTCACCATGTTCATCACATACTTTACTTGATCATCATTTGGTCATGATAGATCTCCTTCAATTTCGTCAATGCTCACCATTTGAAGGAACAAGAAAAGCTCCTATCATGACCTAATTTTATCTTATGGTAATCAACCTCTAGGCTGAAATTATATGAATGATGTCTCCTTTAGGTGGAAAGGGTGATTTAATAATGTGAAGGATATCCTCTTTCAAAATAAAAAATATTCCATATGATCCTTAAGATAAACACTCACAACCCAAATCTAAATGCATTCATAATCCTTTAGCATAGTTTAAGGTTTCTTTGCATTGCTTAAGGTTTTTGAGGATTCTTAGGTTTTATTTTCTCCATTAGGATGGTTGTTTCACTAGCTCTAGATACATTACCTTGTTGAGTATCTAGATAGGGGATATTTAGGTCTCAATATGTGGTCTTGAATGGAGATTTATATTCAATATAAGTTCTTCCCAAAAATCTTCTTCACAATGATTATATCAAACCATTTTCACCTCAAAGTGGGCTTTGGCTTAACTCATAATTCTAAAAGACCGTTGCTTAGGTTTTCAAATTGATCTTAAATTTTGGAGGAATATAGAGAATACAAGTTTATTGAATGATTAATTGTGATTAGTAATTATATCTACAATATCCTAAAGAATAAAATAGCCTAATCACACAATAAATGGTCACCTACAGGTCCATCTTAGACCTAAGGTGTGTATAGATTTATCAAAATGATTCATATATTATGGATTAGATGTAGGAATTAGGTTTCATGAACCTAATAAATCAAACCTTTATTAGAGGCTATAAATACCAAATATGATAAAGTATTGTGATGGAGAGGTTCCCACTCTAACGATATAGTGAGGACCCTAAATGATCACCTATAGCCAAACCTAGGTAGATGCAAGAAAGGATTACATGTTTGTGAGCATGAATATATTTACAGTGTAATTAGAATTTAAAATAGGTTCAATAATACCCATATATGGTCTAAAAATCTTTATCTTCCTAATTGACCTATAAAAGGGATCTTATTGTATTCAAGTGCTCCCAATCACCACCTACAGGACTACAGTCAAGTTATCTCCAATCATGGAAGTAAGATGCAACATACACATTAAGGTTGTACCTAAATGAAATTAAGAGGGTATATATGTTATTAAAATACAAATGAATGTGAAAGAGTGACTAATACAATTTGACCAATAGGACCATCTAACCTTGCATACACAATTGTCTTAACTCAAACAAGTCTACCTAGGCAAATTTAAATACCTAATTGGTTTAAAGTATGAGATATGTTTGAAGGAAAAATACATATTAAAGTGACATCATGGTGGTTTATGTAATTTTTATGGTCTTAAATATCTTTGGAGGTAGGGTCATGTTTAGAAGAGTTACCTAGGCCAAAATGAACATTCACAACACATGGCCCTATATATGTATGGCTAAAAGAGTATGTTTGTTGTAGGTAAAGGGAAAATAAAGACTAAATAAGTGTTGATAGGAATTTAATTACATTACATGAGAGTTAAAAATCCCTCATAGGTTAGGAAAATATGAAATACATACCACTTAAGTGTTTGACATCAACTAGTCTTAACACCTAGAATAGGCCAAGGATGGTCATAATAGACCTAAAGGGGAAGAATGATAGAGATAAGGCTTATTAGACTATTTAAAAGTTTAATTTTAAGTGTAAAATTATATTTATAAGGTAATTAAGTCACCACAAACACCTACAGATTTCCTTATACCTTGAAGATTAGTTTAGGCTTATAAGGCCTAAAACCCTACTTAATCTATTAGACCCCCAACACCATTATTATGAAAAGACCAGATCCCCAAATATATATAAGGACATAAAATGTTTTATAATGATTTTATAGGTCTTAAAATGGGTTTAAAAGATAGGGGAAGACAAAAAGAGTACCTTTTAAGCCTAAAATCCTTCTTCAAGCTCTCTCCTCATAGTGTGAGAGTTTGAGCTATAATTTTGGATGCTCATATCTTACAAGAGAAGATGTATGGCGAAAAGTGATTTTAGGTGAATTTGAGTACCCATATAGACTTTAAAAACATGGTGGAGAGATATTATTTCATTTTTAATCTATATGAATAATCCTTAATATTATAAGCATACCTAGATTGTCTAGTGGAAATGTGAGAGATACCAACCTTTACTCAGATCTTAGCATAGAAGATGCATGGGACAAGGAGTTATCATAGAGATTTTAGGGGTTATATTTAATCAAAATTAATGGGCTTAGTTTTTTTATCTAAGGACTATGCTTTATGAACCATCATTAAGATGGTAGGCCACTCTAAACCCTCCAAAACCCTCATGGAGAACCCAATAGACAAGAAACTCTTCCTAATGATTCCAGTAACCATGAGACACCATGAAAAAACCATGAGGAAAAATATAGGTCATATTTTCTCCATTTACACCATAAATTTGGCATGTGTGAGATAAAGAGTGTAGGAAAATTTCTTCAGAGATTTGGATTTGGGTTTGTTTTTAGAATTCCCAAGTAATTTTAAGCGACCTGAGTGAGTAGAAAGGCCACTTGGGCCTTTTAATAGGTGTAATGGTCTCTAAACAACCAATCTTAAGACCAAAAAATAATATAATCAAACTTTATGAGTATACCTGAAGGCAAGGAGAGGAGATAGTCATCATTTACATTAAGGAAAGCATATTACAAGTTTGCTCACATGATGAAGAGGATGCCTAGAACAAAATCACCCTTGCATAAAATTTTATATGGAACTAAAAATTTCAACACATGATTAAATATTTATTATTTTTATATCTCTCACCCTCTAGTAGGATAAATACATGGAATGGGATATGAATGGCATGAAAAGTGCCATCTATACGAGTAGTGACCATTTTCAAATAGGTAACTACCTCTTATAATGGGTGCATGAACTCTCAATTCATGTCAATGAGTGATGGATAAATTTCAAGGTGCATGGATTATTCATGGGGTCAACTATGGCCAAAAATAGGTCATCCACCACACTTCTATGCCTAAGGGATTATTGGAGGTCATTATGGAGCATAGGCAACACATGGGAAGAGTTATGGGATTGGTATTAATCCTTATTCATGTTTATAACTAATTATTTGGTGAATGATGGTCATCATGTCCTCTTCACGACACTTTTACACCACATTCTCATTCTCTCTCCTTCTCATGTTCTATAAATTTGGTTTAAAAATTCATTATATGCATCCTTATATTGGGTATGAAAAAGTTCTACCCATTTGTATCTACAACATTAAGATAATATAAAGACTGATTTAGCCTCCATTATGCTGGTATCATAGTGTGTTATGCTTGTTTTAATTTATAAAATGATTAATTTTTCTCCCTTTTTAGGTCCTAATTCTCACCTAGATACTAGTAGATTATCTTATGCATATTACATGGTGTGAGGGTGTTGATGATTGTGTTTGCAATGAAAACTATTTGGTAGTGTCTTGAACCAAAAATATCATTCATAAATTTCAATTCATAGTCATTTAACATAACCTCCATGTGAAAAACTAATGTTTAGGAGTCTTTGAGAGAGAGTGTGTTAGTAATCAATCTCTATTTTGGTCCTTAAGTGTTGTTAAAGGATCAAGTACATGAGACACAAAATATGGTTCATCACCTCCTATAGCTTAGGTTTGATTTAATGCTTTTTTATACCCATTTTCATTGGTAAAATAAATAGGTTTATAGATTAAGTTTAGATGATGCATCATAGGAGATAGCCCCAAAACTAGAGATTCACCTCACCTAATATTATACATATTCCTAGAGGTGATTCCATTGTATCAAGTGGATGAGGTAGGTTTGAAACTCCTTTGCTTTAAGGGTGCAATCCAAGCTAATAATAGACATTTGATGTCATCAAGTGGACCAATGATATTTTGGAACTTTTGTACATGACCAATAAATTTATTTATGTGTTGTGATATGAGAATACCCTTGACATAAACACTTGAATTAAAATGTGTGACCTATCCTTTATGGAAGTTTTTATATGTTGTGTAAATGCATTCATGAAAAATTAATGTAATAAACCATTTGAACCTTATATTTGTTCCATATTTTCCACATTTTATATTATTGTTTCATATACATGTCATGAATAAGTGTGACCTTGTGTTTTTAACATGATAATAAGTGATAATGTGATAATAAACTAATTTTTTAATGTAACTTACTCTCTCATAACTAGCCTCTATTAATTTAAATCTGCCAG
>JARHVA010008412.1:5000-245000 GCA_037957365.1 Torreya grandis
AGGGATCAATGGTCTATGGTTGGTGTCTAAAAACACTTCGATGATGCTCTCCTTCCCCACTTTAGTAGTTATTGGAGACTACACTGGAGATTATCAGAGATACTACAGTTCATGTGACTCATTATCTTTGGAGCATTGTATTTATCACTATATTTATTAATGAAACATTATGCTTGATGAATATTCTAATTAATTATTCATGTACATTTATATTAGTGGTTGTACTATTGTAACAGTCATAGTTGGATTATATGTAATTACTTTCCTTATGCATTTATGTTGGTTTCATGTTATGTTAGTGATCAATAACTATTAAATACTACATGTTTACTTTATGTTTATCATACTTAGTTATTATGATAATATCACTAATTATATTCTCATGGTGAAATATAATGAAGGAATACATGGAATGTAATTTTTTTTAAAAATATTATGTTATTTGAGTAAATCCCTATGGGGATGTTACAGGTCTTCCTTGACATGTTGTCCTATTCTAAAACCTATATGCAATTTGAAAGCTTATTTTATAGGTCATGTGAAGTTTTTAAGTGAAGAGTGATGGTTGAGTGAGTTTTAATATTCATTAGAGTCATTGTAGACCTCTTAATTAGTCCTCCTAGCCAAAATATCTATCACAATCTACACGTAAAAATATTTATGTGAGATATTTAGATTGGGAGTGGTGTATGTTCAAATTAGTCTCATGGTCTACATGTGCACATGTAGCTAGTTGATAGTAATCAATTTATTTGGTATATCACCCCCTTAGTTAATTTACTTTCATGATATTCTTCTCTCTTTTCCTTTGAAATCTATTAGTGTAGTGTTTGTGAGACTAATTGATACATAAATGGGAGTTATCCCTATAATCTATAGGTTTAGTCCACTTAGATGTCACCCATAACCTAAGACTAATCCCATTATACAGATCAAGTGAGATGACTAACAACACCCTCTTAAAGGTGCAAATTTGAATTATAATGGTTTTAGAATGCCTTGTGGGACTGTTTATGATCTTTTAAATGAATATTTGGTGTTGTCCTTCAATACAATAGCCTTTAAATGAAACAACTCAAGCATAAATGGTGAATCTAAATGAATCTGAACTTGTATAGGTAGTCCAAGTGCCTCAAAAATATAAATTTGGTATGTATCATTACTCATATCATCAAAATTCTTCTTGTGTACCTTCATATAAGTTTGGTCAAGTTAATGTTATTCATGGTGTTGGGTGAATATTTTATCAACAGCTAACGGATGAGCAAAATAGGTCTCTTTAACCACAACATAGGGAGATTGGTTGGCCAAATGTGCAGGTTTATAGCATCAGAGGTGGACAAATCTCTCCTCTCATCAAGGAGAGGTTCCCTATAAATATGAGGAGCTATATACTTTATATATATATATATATATATGTAGAAAATAACACTCAGGGGTATGATAACACCATCCATCTCTCTTTTTTTAGAGATGATGTTCACAAACAAAGGAAAAAATCCCGGTGAAAACACTGAAGGCACTTCTCTTCTTTTAGAAGTGATCTTGCAACAAACAACAAGAGTTCTTTTAGGTAGTGACAAGTAACTGGTAGCAAAGGGTGTAGTAACCAATAGACTGAGATGTAGCACAAAGTCTCCACCTCAACTACCCAAGAGTGAAATACGAAGGAAAATGAGGGCACAAAGTCATCCCAAGGTCCTTTACATAGAAATAGAAAATAGACAAACACACAAAAAGGAAATTTTAGACAGCACAAAGTCTCTCCATAGTTGGCTTTAAGACACCTTGATTACTTCCACTAGTTCTGCTTATTTCAATAAAATGGACAAGAATGCATTCAGGAAACAAACATAAGAACAATCTCCTAAAATGATACAAGATATAATAGCACAAAGTCTAAAAGTAACTTGCTTTCTCATTCAAATAAAGAAATATGATAAAAAAATTGAGCTCAAAGTCTTAATGATCACCTCTCAATTTTGGTAGAGTTTTGTTTTCATAATCAAAAAAATCCCCCTTGCATAAAACAAGAGATTATAATATATATCAGCCAAGAAAGGCTTGGCCCTTTATTCTATGGAATGGCCCATACTGCAGTCAATGCCTTAAATGCATTTTCAATTCTATCAAGGGACCATGCTTAGAATAGTGCATCAGCCATAACTATGGCATGCCAATTCATCTAATATGTCTCCTCTAAAGTATAGACCACCTAGTCCTATCCTTCCTATTTGCACAATTGTCCACTTTGCATTTACTTCATGGAAGAAAAATAGGCCATGTCCTTGATTTGGTGTGCTTAGATGACTACTTGGCGGACTATTTCACCTACTAGAAATAACTCCCTTATAGATATTTTTGATCTTTTTGCATTGTTCTCTCTTCTCTGTAGCAATTTGAACTCTCAAGCTCTCTTTTTAGCTGGTTGCTTTGTTCATTCTTCAAGTTTCATGCTATATTTGAAAACTAACAAATATTCTATTACCTTAAATTTGACATCTGCAGGGACATCAATGGTTGTTGGTTGTTTGAACCATATTGAACCATGAACCTTTAAACTGGTGAAAGTTCATTGGTTCAATAGTTCAAAGGTTCAGGCGGTCTTCATTGGTTCCTTGGTTCAATCACTTCCTTGGCTTTGTCTGCTTCCTTTCTCTTTGCTTGAACCATCCTTTTAAACTGGTCTCTAGATTTTTTGCTTCCTTCCTTTTCTTGGGGCTATCTTTGAATTGTTGAACCTGTAAGCCATTAAACTTTGAACTCTTTTGGTTCAAGGTTCAATCAGTTCATTGGTTCATCCTTTATTCCATTAAATCCTTTATTTTCTTAAGTCCCTTTGAAGCCTTGAAATTCCTTTAGCTATATGTCTTTGGAACACCCCAAAGGGAAGGTTTCCGTTCGAGTCTTTAAGAAAGGTCCATTTTCTTGGTGCTGAGAGCCCCCCGCAAGGGTACTTACCCTTCAGGGTCCTTAGGGTGGCCTTTGGGCTTCAATTACTTTAGAGGGTCTTTGGGATCCAATTCCTTTAGACAAAATGTCTGAAGGAATTCCTTCAAACAATTTGTCCAAAGGAAATCTTTCCTTCACTTTATCTTTCTCCTTCGGGCCTTTTTCTTCAGGTGAATTCCTTCAGAGAAAATTTTGAAGGAATTCCTTCAGACTTTTTGTCTAAAAGAATTCGCCTTGTCTTTTTCCTTGAATGAATCCAAAGGAATTTCAACTTTTCTGCCTTGTTCACTTTTTTGAGGAAAATTATTTCAAAGGAATTCTTTTAGTTCCTTTACTTGGTAATTTCTTCAGACAAAAATTTGAAAGAAACCTTACCATTTTGGCCTTCTCTTTGATCTTTGAACCAATGTTCCCCACCCTCTAGAAGGGCACCTGCCTTTAGTTCACTACCCTCCACAAGGGCACTTATTATTTTAGCTTTGGGGCAATCCTTTAAACTAACCGATTGAACCAACTTTGGTTCAACGGTTCAATGGTTTAATCTTACATTTGAAGCCTTCTTTTCTTCTAAGTCTTTTGATCTCTTCGAACCCATTAAACCCATTAAACTTGTTGAACCCTTTGAACCATTTTGGTTCAAATTTTAATGGTTCAATGGTTCATTCCTTTGTTCTTCGAAGCCTTTGAACTTATTGAGGCAATTGGACTTGTTAAACTTTTGAAGACACGCTTAACTTATTTAAGCTTCCTAACATTATTGAACCTTTGAACTCATTGAATCATTAAACCTTTTGGAAGTGGGGTTCAATGGTTCAATCCTTTCTTTGAAGCTTATCAATGAATATTTTTGGTTGAACTAGGGCATTGAACCAATCTTGAAATTGCTTAAATGTTGGAAACTTGTTCCTTTGTGAGGACCCGCCTATTGAAGCCTTTGAACCTATTGAAATTGATAGTCCCTTAATTGAAAAATCTTGAATAATAAAAAATTTGAATGCTCAAAATGATTTTTTGAGAAGGGAAGAGAAAATTTTGGCCTACAAGACCAAAATAACTCATATGTTGTCTTAGAAATGAGTGACAGATTTTGGGAACAACTGGCTCCAGTTGGGGAACTTCCTTCAGTTGAGAACTTGGAACATCTAAGGGGAGTAGACACCAAAATCTCTAGTGCCTTTAAGTATGCCATTGGGATATGGAGTCATGCTACCTAAAAAGAAAGGCTCCAAAAATGAAAACAAAAAGCACAAAATAGAACTAAAGACTATACAAATATACATATGTACAGGTGAACTTATCTGATACTTCAAGAATTAAAGTATTTTAGATGCTACCCATTGCGAGGTAGAGAAAAGGGAATTCCATCTTGATACATCAATAAGAAACTATTTTCACTATTAAGCTAATGGATAGTAAATGGGCCTCTCCAAAGGGAATCAAATTTCCCATGCATTCCCTTTGGTTCTCTTCTCTTGTCCCATAATAGGACTCGATCTCCAATCTAGAAATCACATTTTTTTTAATTTTTGGTTAAAGACCTTCTTTACTAGACTTTGATGCACCATAATTTGGTCCACCACCATAGTTTTTTGCTCATCCAACTCAGTCAAGCACATGATCCTCTTATCGATGGAGCTTTCATATGTCTGATCTTCAACTGCCTTTGCCAATTTCAATGCTAGCAATTCTAAGGTGATTGGTTTCTCAACATTGAGACCATAAAAAAGTTAGAAAGGTGACATACCAATTTCCCTCTTGGGTCTAATTCTATCTACCCATAAAGCATCAACCAATGCTTTATGCCAAGTTTGTTGGTTATCATCCACCAGCTTCCTAATGATAGTCACCAGGTTCTTGTTGCTTGATTTAGCTTGGCCATTCCCTTATGGAAAATAGTCAAAAGAGTGGGAGAGGGTAATCCATAGTAAAAATAGAAATGGTTAATCTCCTAGGAAGAGAAACAAGTTGCATTATTTGTGACAATCTTGGTTGGGACCCACCTAGAAATGATGTTCTCCTTGAGGAAATTACACACTACTTCTGAAGTACCATGCTTGGTTGGAATATATTCCATCCACTTGGTGAAGTAATTTGTGGCTATGAGGATGTATTCATGTCCAGCACTTGAAGATGGGTTTATAGCACCAATGAAATTGATTCCCCATTTATGAAATGGCTCTTCTATCACTACTAGCCTAAGAGGTAGAGCAAGTAATTTGGGTCTTCCAATGAAATATTGGCATAGTTCACATCTTTGTACACATTTGTATGTATCCTGAAATAGAGTAGGCCAGTAATACCTGGCTCATAAAATCTTATGGGCAGTTACAAGAGTAAAAAAAGTCCTCCACAGGCTAGATTATGGAAGGACTTCAAAAGTTGGTTTTACTACTTTTTGTCCACGCAGTGATGGAACACTCCATTAAGGTTCCTCTTATACAGGCTATTGTCTTAGAGGACAAAATTGGCAGCTTTCAACTTGATAATCCTCCTTTCTTTATGAGACATGTGAGTAGGACACTCACCATAAGTAAGGAA
Organism: Torreya grandis; assembly: GCA_037957365.1. Lineage (NCBI taxonomy): Eukaryota > Viridiplantae > Streptophyta > Pinopsida > Cupressales > Taxaceae > Torreya > Torreya grandis. The sequence goes on from JARHVA010008412.1 coordinate 10,491, forward strand.
ATGAGCAATACTTGAATACCACTCATTTATTGTGGAGACAAAGAGGATTGTTGGCATGTCTTCAATTTCTTCTTCTCCATAATCTATTTCTTCTAGTTTATTGTTAGCAATCAATTGGCATAGGCCCCTTCCCTACACCAGCTTCATTGGTTTGATGACTAGATCAAACTCCTAGATTTTAGTAATCCAATTCCCTATTTTGGTTCTAAACTCCTGCTGAGTTAATATGGATTTAACTATGGTATCTGGAACTAGGGAAGTAACATGTGAATTTAGGATGTAAAAATGGAAGTGCTTTACTACCTTTGCAACTACATAAGCATGCTTCTCCATATTTGAATACTTTAGCTCATGAGCCTTGAGAGAACAACTCATGAAAGAAATGGGAGATTCCACACCTTGGCTTTGTCAAACTAGAATGGATGCAAGTGTGTGCTCAAAAGTGTAACTATATATGGTGAAATCCTTGGTATAATCTAGACAAACTAGAATTGGGGCATGGGCAATAGCTATTTTAATATCTCAAAATGCCAATTTGCCTTCTTTAGTCTAGCTAAAAGTGGCCTTTCCCTTCATCATGTTTACGATATGGCAAGTCTTCTCAATGATTTTAGGGATGAATCTTCATAAAAAAATCACTTTTCTAAAGAAAGAGTGAGTTGTAGTCTTACTTGTGGGTAGGGTAAGATCGTGGATGGACTTGACTCTTTCTACGCTAATTTTTATGCCTTCTCTAGACACAATGTGTTTGAGAAGTTTTCCCTCTGTCACTCCAAAAATAGACTTCTTGGGATTTAAAAAAATTCCATTCTGGTGGCAGCATTCTAGCACTTGTTGAAAATGGTGCACATGATTAGGATGATGCTTAGAAAAGACTGTTAATTCATCCAAGTACACTATAATGAACATACCCATGTCATGTTTGAAAGCAAGGTCCATTGCTCTCTGAAAAGTGGCACCAACATTTATCAGGCCAAATGGCATTCTTTGATAGGCAAAGGTGCCCCAAGGTGTGGCAAACATAGTCTTATGATGGTTTGCTTCACCAAATTCAACTTGATTGTACCTTGAGAAGCTATCTAGCATTGATAACATCTCTAAACTAGTCACTATCTAAAGGACTTGATCCATGATGGGCAGAGGATAATTATCCTTTAAGGATGATTGATTTAAATTTTGAAGTCCACTTGGAGGTGAATTTCACCCTTCTTCCTCATAGGCACTATGTTGGCAATCCACGTGGAATGATGGATTGTGAAAATTATCCTAGCATTTAGCATTTATTGTATTTTAGTCAAAATAGTACCTAACAATTTTGGATTCTACTGCCTAGATTTTTGCTTGTAAGGTACTAAATCACTCTTGAGAGGAATCTCATTGTGAATTTATTTAGGCTTGAGTGACTTTAGATCATTATAGGAGTATGCTAGGACATCCATGTACTAGCAGAGTAGAGTAGTGAACTTGAACTTTTCTTCTTAAGTGCAGCACTTCCCAATGTTCACCATCTTGGGATTTTCTTTGGTACCCAGATTTATTTGATCAAACTCCTAAGGGGAGCTTGAATCTGTTTGTTGTTGTTTGATGAACTTGTCATGCTTGTCAAATAGCTAAACCAGGCCTTTTGGTATTTTATTCCCTTTGAGTTGTAAGAATTCTTCACCTGCATCTAAACTTGATTTAGGGATTGGTTCAAGCTTCTAAGTTTTATTGCTTTCAAAGTGAAGCTATGTAAAGCTATCTTTTTTTCCAAGAAGGCAATGATTTGGTTGTCATATTGAATACCTACCAATGATTGGCATTATCAGGTACACTTATTTGAAAGACTAGCTTGATAGTGTACTTGTCTCCTTTGAAGTCTGGGTGAGGAACCAAGAGAGTTGTTGAAATAGCCAAAGCATCAGCTCTGTCATTAAATTCCCTAGGTATGGCAAAGATGTTGAAAGCATCAAAGCTTTCAATTTAATCCCAAACTAGATTGTGGTAGTGGCACAATCTCTCATTTTTGGTTTGATATAGGTTGTTTACCTGACAAACCACCAGTTCAGCATCTCCTTTGGCATGAAGGAGTTTGATGCTTTTGTCTCAAGCAACCTTCAATCTAAGCAATAAATATTCATACTTAGTTATGCTATTGGTGTTACTAAATTACAACTTGTATGAAGAAGGAAAGATATCTCCTTGAGGAGATATCAACACAATCCTATCTCTTGAATTGGTAGAGGAGTAGCTACCATCGAATTCTAGAATCCATACCTCATTAGACACTAATTTTTCCTTAGATTCTTCTTCATTTGGAGGGGAAGATTCTTCTACACTTGCACTGTGTTCCACTAATCCTTTTGTTGTTACACTTAAACCAATTTTTAGGTTGACACATTTGGGAATTTCATCAGATGCCTCATGGACTTTTTCTATGGATAAAAAGTAATTACCCATGCCTAAAGACTCAAATAGAAATTGAGTTTTAGGCATTGATGTTTGAGTGACCAAATATTTTGCTTCCTTCTCAGGGAGTAATCTCTGTATAACACCTTTGATTGGGATTCTCACTTCAGATAGGTCCATGCTTAATTTTCCACCAACATCCTTGCAAAAATTTCACCCAAGAAGGATATCATATGATGTTGGGGCGTCAGCCACTAGGATAGTCATCTTGATTCTCTTATTTGGGAATGCTTCAAATGCAAATTAAGCATCTTTGATTTGTCCAAGTAGTGGCACTTATTTGTTCTCCATGGAGAAACATCTCCCAAATGTCTTGGTCAATGTGAGACCAAGGGATTCGACCACTTTGGCAGGCATTACATTGTCAGATACACCACAATCTATCATGTAATTATTCAATTGGTATCCATTTATCAGTAGGGAGACATAAAATGGTTTAGTGCTCTTGGATGCAGTAGGAGGAGTAATGACAAGGTTATTCTTGGTGGATGTGTTCTTGGGGGATCATGAGTTGCCTTCAAAATTGCTTGTCCTATAGGGATGGCTTGGTTCTTTACGCATTGAACCAACTTATCTAACTACTTAGGGTTAGATTATAGGAATTCAAATTTAGACATTTGAAATTTGGTTTTCTTTATATGGTCAATTATGTCAAATGTTTGAAATGAACTAGGAATAGAGGATGGGAGTTCATCCTTTTGGTTTTTGGGAGGGGGAGGACTAGTCTGTGAATTTGAATTAAAAGGCATAGGGATGTTTGATGTACTTACCTTTCTTACAATCACTTGGTCCTTTGGCTGGAAAGGTAGAGTGGTTCCATGCTTAGCAATTGAAATTGTTGGTAGAGGTCACTCCTCTATTTTTTCTTTATCAGCTTGCTAGGCTGATTGGTTCTTGGACCAGGTGAACACAGCATATGATCCCTTAACTGCTTTACCTTCACTTCTAGGTTCATCTTGGTAATTCAAAAAACCAATGTTAGATTCACTAGCTAATTCTTCTTCTTCCTCTATGAAGAGATTAACATCATCTTTTGGGTTCAACTCAAGTTAGAAGGAGAAACTTGATTCTGCTTCAAGATATCCAACTACTGAATTGGTTGGAGGTGCTTCAATAGCAAGGTTTCCCCATGGGGGAGGAAGATGATTTGTTTGCCCTTGATTCCTAGTATCATGGCCTTGGTATGACTGATTGGGGAATGTCCTCCTTGGTACATATCTATATGAAGGAGTAGATGACATCCCTTACACCATTTTCTTTCTAAGAGCTAGCAATTCATTTTCCAACTTGTATACCATTGGACCAGTGGTGACTGTAGGTGAGTATTCAAAATATGAAGGGGATTTACCTCTATTAGGATCTTTTCTTATCTTTCTTACCAAGATAAGTTCATCTTCCACCTCAGTAGCCAAATCTTGAGTAGTAGCAAGGTCTATATGGCTAGCTCATCTCATCATAAAACTTACTTCAAGCAACTGTGAGTTGATGAAGAAGAATTTAAGGTTCTCAGGTGTTGGCTGAGCAATTATAGAAATCTAATTCCTCAAATTGTCAAACTTGGCATTGAAGTCCCTCATAGGTTCATGAGGTTCCTTCTTCATATGTGTGAGCTAGGCTAGTAGGGCATGCACATATTTTATAGGCTTGAACTTGGCCTCAAATTTAGTTTTAAGAGTGTCTCAGTTAGTCACTCACTAAGCTTGTAGATGGTAGAACCAATTTGTAGTAGTTCCTTGTAGTGTTTCCACAAAAATCCTAACTGCTACATCTTCATATTCCACACCAATCATGCCATAGGCTATGCTAAAAGCTGCAATATATTCATTAAGATGAACTCTCCCATCACCAAAGAATTTGGGGAAATTCTTCCTTGAACTATGTGGTAGCTCATGTAGAGGTGGAGTAAGATTGAGTGGACCAAAAGAGTTACCCCAAGGGCCTTGAACTGCCATGATTTGATTATGGAAAAGGGAGATAACAAATCTAGGTGGAGTATGCATAGGCAAAGCCCTGTTAATAGTAGAAAAAGAAGCTGTACCTTGTGTTGGTGACTTGGTATGGGTAGGAGGCACACTCCTAGATCATTGAAGTTGAAGTTGGGGTGGGAACAAATTTAAATCGCCCTACTGCACCAACTCAAAAATAGGGTCAACAACACTTTGGGCTCTTTGTTTTCTAGTATAGCATGGAGTTTCCAAATTGTAGAATAAAAATAGAAAAGAACTAGCCTTACTTAAACTTAAAGCTTGAGGCTTCAAACTAATTGTTCTTTCCCCAATTGAGTCACCAAAAAATTGTTGGGTGAATATTTTGTCAACAGCTAATTGATGAGCAAAATAGGTCTCTTTAACCACAACATAAGGAGATTGGTTGGCCAAATGTGTAGGTTTAAAACATTGGAGGTGGACAAATCTCTCCTCTCATCAAGGGGAGGTTCCCTATAAATATGAGGAGCTATATAGTATATATATGTAAAAAATAACACTCAAGGGTAAGACAACACCATCCATGTCTCTTTTTTCAGAGGTGATGTTCACAAACAAAGGATAAAATCTTGGTGAAAGTACTGAAGGCACTTCTATTCTTTCAGAAGTGATCTTGCAGGAAATAGTAAGAGTTCTTTCAGGTAGTGACAAGTAATTGGTAATAAAGGGTGTAGTAACCAGTAGACTGAGATATAGCACAAATTCTCCACCTTGACTACCCAAGAGTGAAATACGAAGGATAATGATGACACAAAATCATCCCAAGGTCCTTTACACAAAAACAAAAAATAGACAAACACACAAAAGGCAATTGTAGATAGCACAAAGTCTTTCCACAATTGACTTCATGACACCTTCCTAATTACTTCCACTAGTTTTATTTATTTCAATAAAATGGATAAGAATGCATTCAAGAAATAGACATAACAACAATCTCCTAAAATGACACAAGCTATAACAACACAAAGTCTGAAAGTAACTTGCTTTATCATTCAAACAAAGAAATATGATGAACAATCTAAGCTCAAAGCCTCAGTGGTCACCTCTCAATTTTGGTAGAGTTTCACTTTCATAATTGAAAAAATCCCCCTTGCATAAAACAAGAGATTACAATGTATATCGGCCAAGAAAGACTTGGCCCTTTATTTTATGGAATGGCCCATGCTGCGGTCAACACCTTAAATGCATTTTTAGTTTTGTCAATGGACCATGCTTGGAACAGTGTATCAGCCTTAACTATGGTGTGCCAATTCATCTAATATGTCTCTTCCAAAGTATAGACTACCTAGTCCTTTCCTTCCTATTTACACAATTTTCCACTTTGCCTTTACTTCATCAAAGAAAAATAGGCCGCATCATTGATTTGGTGTTCTTGGATGACTACTTGTTGGACTATTTCACCTACTAGAAATAACTCCCTTGTAGATATTTCTAATCTTTTTGTATTTTTCTCTCTTCCCTATAGTAATTTGAGCTCTCGAACTCTCCTTTCAACTGGTCACTTTGTTCATTCTTCAAGTTTCGTGCTATATTTGAAAACTAATAGATATTACATTACTTTAAATTTGACATCCGTTGGGACGTCAATGGTTGTTGGTTGTTTGAACCATATTGAACCATGAACCTTTGAACCTATGAAATTTCATTGGTTCAATATTTCAATGGTTTAGGTGGTCTTATTGGTTCCTTGGTTCAATCACTTCCTTGGGTTTGTCTACTTCCTTGCTCTTTACTTGAACCATCCTTTTGAACTGGTCTCTAAAATTTTCACCTCCTTCCTTTGCTTGGGGCTATCTTTGAACCATTAAACTTTAAACTCTTTTGGTTCAAGGTTTAATAAGTACATTAGTTCATCCTTTGTTCCATCGAATCCTTTATTTGTCTAAGTCCCTTTGAAGCCTTGAAATTCCTTTAGCTATATGTCTTTGGAACACCCTGAAGGGAAGGTGTCCCTTTGAGTCTTTGAGAATGGTACATTTTCTTGGTGCTGAGAGCCCCCCACAAGGGTACCTACCCTTTAGGGTCCTTCAAGTAGCCTTTGAGCTTCAATTCCTTCATAGGGTCTTTAGGCTCCAATTCCTTCAGACAAAATGTTCGAAGGAATTCCTTCAGACAATTAGTATAAAGAAAATCTTTCTTTGGCTTTGTCTTTTTTCCTTCAGGCCTTTTTCTTTTGGGTGAATTCCTTTAGATAAAAGTCTAAAGGAATTCCTTCAGACTTTTTGTCTAAAAGAATTCACCATGTCTTTTGCCTTAAACAAATTCGAAGGAATTCCAACATTTTTGCCTTGTTCACTTTTCCAAGGAAAATCTTTTTGAAGGAATTTTTTTCATTCCTTTACTTGGTAATTTATTCAGACAAAAATCCAAATGAAACCTTACCCTTTTGGCCTTCTCTTTGAGCTTTGAACCAAGTTTCCCTACCCTTTGCAAGGGCACGTACCTTTAGTTCACTTCCCTTTGCAAGGTCACTTGTTCTTTTGGCTTTGGGGCAGTCCTTTGAACTGACTAATTGAACCAACTTTGGTTCAATGGTTCAATGGTTCAATCTTACATTTGAAGCCTTCTTTTCTTCTAAGTCTTTTGATCTCTTCAAACCCATTGAACCTGTTGAACCATTTTGGTTCAAGGTTTAATGGTTTAATGGTTCAATAGTTCATTCCTTTATTCTTCAAATCCTTTGAACTTATTGAAGTAGTTAAACTTGTTGAAATTTTGAAGAATCACTTAACTTATTTAAGCTTGCTGACATTGTTGAACCTTTGAACTCATTAAACCATTGAACCTTTTGGAAGTGGGGTTCAATGGTTCAATGGTTCAATCCTTTCTTTGAAGCTTGCCGATGAACATTTTTGGTTGAACCAAGGCATTGAACCAATCTTGAAATTGCCTAAGTGTTGAAAACTTGTTCTTTTGTGAGGACCCACCTATTGAAGCCTTTAAACCTATTGAACTTGCTAGTCCCTTAACTGAACAAGCTTGAATAATGAAGAATTTGAATGCTCAGAAAAAAATTTGACAAGGGAAGAGATAATTTTGGCCTATAAGACCAAAATAGTTCATATGTTGTCCCATAAATGAGTGACATATTTTGGTAACAACACATGTATTCTCCTTAAATATACCTTAAACAGTTGCCTACCAAGTTTACCAATAACCCACCTATCTTTCTAGGTAACCTTGTCGAAGTAATGTTGATCCTTATTCATTCTTATCTAGATTTAAATAAACCGTGATAGACATTTTAAGGGTGATCACAAAGACTTCTAGTGAAGTAGAACATAGGGTATATTTTCCTATCTATCCCATTTAATAGGTTAAATATCTTTTGTAATACTTTTGGAGAGTGTGGGTAGCTGTTGAGAAGGAAGATCATCTAGACAATGAAAGGTTAGAGGTTAATAGATTGATACACTTAGTGGAAGATATGATAATGAGATGGGAATAGATGAAAACCTAATTCAATCAATCCTATGCACCATCTCCTATCCCAATTCAACCTTCTTTTATTCCAAATCTCCTCTAATATGTAATACAACATCAAAGGAAGCTCAATAAATATCCTAATGATTCACTAGCCCCAATATTTTAAGTTAGAAGAATTTAATTCTATAAGAAAAACCTATGTATATTCTAATCCATTCACCCTTCCTCAATATCCCAAGACCATTCAATTTTAGAGGCATTTTTGGACCATGAACCTTGATTATACCATCCCAATACTTGAGAATGAATCTTCTCCTATGTCCATCCAAAGTCAAGAGAGAGAATAGGTTGTAGAAGTCACACCAAAAGTCTTTATAATTTGGAAGGATATTATTCATATACAATCTCAATATCAAGAGGGAGGAAGAATGTTTGAGGTCAAGAAAAGAGAGCTTATACACCCCTCAAGTCCTTCATCTATAATTTAAGATGTAACTATCCAAGAAGCATCTAATCAAACTAGTTATCCTAAAATACCTAGTTGTAAAGACACTCTAGCAGGTTTAAAGCAAGATAGTTAAGTCTATTTCCCTTCCACCCTTTATTTTTGTGAAGAAGAATCAAGTGCATTAAGGGAATAAGATGGACATTCAATTGAGAAGGAGAACTTGTAAAGAAAAAATGATGAGGTGGCTATCTTTGAGAGGCAAGATGTATTAGTTGTAGGTGAATATCAAGAAGTTTTTGAATAGAGTGATTCTAGTGAACATGAGGAAGAGATCATCATAGTAACTCCCCTTGGTGGTTAATAAAACAAATCAGATTTCAAAGATAAGCATAAGCCTCTAATTTTTAGCCAAGAGTTGGATAATTTTTTGGATGTCACAAATGATCAAGTGGATCAGATTGGTTGGTATGGATTGGATAGAATAATAAGAACATGAGGTGATATATCTTAAATGGGAAGATGAGATTCCATTATTCATGGAGGGGGAGGAAGACTAGTCTAGTCTTGGTGAAGGAAAGGACAATCATGTAAAATTTGAATCAATTGTAGATAAACATGAGCCTGTTGTTCCCCAAGAGAAGGGCAATGTTAGTATTTAAGTTGATATCTTTACAAGTAATGAATAATAATATACCTTGTTGGAAGAGTTAGAAAATTTATGCTCTGCTTGGATAGTAAACATACATCTGATGAGGAGGAGAGTGGTAATGATTTTATCTTATCCAAGGAGCATGATCATAAGATTCATGATAAAGTTCTTGAAGATAACACAATTTTTGATGACCTTATTAAGTCTCATGAGCAAGTAAAATGAGACGTTGAAGATATGTGGAAGTCCTAAATAGACATATTCAAGGAGTTTGAAGGAATTGAGAGGTTAACACCTCAATAAAAGAAAGAGGAAGTTATTAATGAGATATAAAAATCTCTTAGTAAGCCAATAAATCTTACATGCCATCCTTAATAAGTATAAACCCATGATGTGGCAATATATGATGATTTTGAAACTATTCAAGATGAACAAGAGATAGAGTTTAGATAACCAATAGAATCTAATGTTTTTTTATCTTCATGTACTAAGATGATATGTCATTCAATCTCTTTCAAAATGACAACTCTCTAAGTGAAGGTCTTTAAGAGATCAATAAGGTCATAGTTGATAAGCATGAAGAAGTTATAAAAAATCATACTCAACCTATTGATGAGGAAAGTATGGTATTGTTTAGGCCAAGTATCCAATATTGGGATGAGTATGAATTTTTTCATGACTCACATAGTCAACTCATGTAAAAGGGAATGAATCAAAAACATTTGTGTTAGTCTTAGATAACATGAGTATTCCAAGATCTTATAATGTGGGTTTAAGTTCTCATTCCATGAGTACTACCCATTTAAACTTCACTCGACATTTGATATTCTGATTTAATGGTTCCATTGTGAGCTCAAGATCTTCCCATTTGGTCCTAGAGGAATAATATATTATGAGGTTAGTTTTGTATATTAGGTTGCATATGCTTTATTTTCCCTAAGTGCTTTATTATCACAAGTGTGTGTGTGTGTGTGTTGTCTTGTTTTTTTGGTTATTTTTATGTTTTATTTTATATTTTATGTATTGGGAGGTGTTTTATTTTGTTATCTTATTTAATAAAATATTATTCCTCAATTTTAAGGAAAGTGACTCCATAGCCTAATGGATGGATAAGGCAACTAGTGTAATATGATTATCAAGCAAGCATCCCCAAGAGACTACCAAATATGTTAGAATTTTTTTGTATACCATTATAGAGTTTCAAAAAAATAATGTCCAATGAAACCTACACCTTGATTTACCACCATGAAAATCTCTTTTTAATTCATGCTTATCAAACTTTAATGTATTTTTGACAAAATTAAGGTAATGTTCCTTCTTAGTCTTATGTTTGTCTAGACATACCATGATATGTCAAGTCAATTTAAAAGCTGTCAAAGTTTCATAGTGGATCTTAGGTGTTTTCACCCTTTGACCAACTTTAATGAACGTCAAATACATGTTTATATAAGTTAAGGTTGTTTTGTAAAGTTTAAGGTAAATGTCATGTAAAGGAAAGGTGCATATGGTCAAGTCTAACATATCTCTAGGATTTTCAAGTCAATGTCAAAAATAGAAAGGATGAAAGACACGTGAAAAAAAATTTTCAATCTTGTGAAATAGATTTTTAATGTGAATAATTTCAATAATTGGTCAAAGTCATGAATTCTTATAGTTTAATGTACAAAAGATGACGAATCACTCCAAGGAAGGCAATTTTGGTCATTTATATGAACAAGAAGGATCCACATTTAGGTTTAAATGAATGAATAGGTGTCACTTCACCTAAATCAGATCAATTTCATGAATAAAAATATTTCATAAATCCAAATAAGTCAAAATTTGCATTAGAATCTCCATCAAACTCCTTAGTAGGCATGCAAGGATAGTTTTGGTTTGTTCATTCCATATAGAGGAGAGAGATTTGGGACCTAATTATTTTAATAGAGGGGGGAATAATGTCCTTAAAATACATGGCCATATTTCTTATATTGGTGGCCCCTCATTTATGAACAATCACTAAGACCATGAGATGGTCTAAAACCCTACATAAACCCCCACATGCTCAGTTTTCTCCTTGAAATGGTATTTTAAATCTTATTGGAGGCATTAGAGAAATAAGAGATATTCTAGAGGTTTTGAAAAATATTCATTCATGACACTTTTTACTCCACTTGGCATGTGTGAGCTCAAGAAGACAAGAAACCTCCACATTGGCATAATTTGTAGGTTGAAGAGAATGGTCTCTTGATGTTTTGAGGTTTTCAGAAGTTGAGAGTGTGTTGTTCAAGTTTTTACAACTCTTAAACACCTCTTTAATTATCTAAAACAATTCTTAAATACCTACATAAACATAAATATTTACAAAAAGATGGTGACCTATAGTTTTTTCACAAACATTTGGCATAGATCAAAGTAGTAGGTAGGTTTTGTTTGATTTTGTAGGTTTCTTTACCTTAAGTGATATTCAAATAAATCCCCAATAAAATCATACTATTTTATCAATCTCATCAGACCCATTTTTACCTTCCAAAATTATTAATACATTCATATGAACTCCTAGCCATCTTCAAAAGACTCCATAGTCATTTGCAGATCTGAATATAGGTTAAAGTTAACTAAAGTAAAAGAGGATTATTTTGTGATGGTTTCAAGGTTTGAATTTTTTTTAAAATTTTGAAGGTTATTATATCAAGAATGAGATATGTTAATATACTATTATAAGTAAATAAAGTGATAGAATGGCCAAGATAGTCTCAATGAAACATGTATAAGCCAGTGCTTATAGGTGTAAACTCAATGTTTTTTCCTTAACTTTAATGTGTGATCTGATATATGAATAGGAGGTTTGTAAAAAAATATATAAATGAAGATATTTGTTTAATATGTCACTCTCCATATTAACTATCCCTTTTCCCACAAATAATATAATTCTAGAGTTCAAAATGGCAATGTCACCCTATGAAACCATTAGAAGCAAAAACAAATTGAAATTTAGCTTGACCAAATAAAGTGTCAATCTTTGTGGGTTCATGTTTAACTAATTAAAACAATATTTTTCTCTAGGAGTGGTTTTGATAATGTAAATTTATTTCTTTAACCAATGCCTTTTCCCAAAAATCCTAAACTAATACATTTTTTAACTCATCTATAACTCCCTCCTTAAGACTTGAAATAATACTTTATGATAATAAAAAATTTAATGGAAAGGTTTTCATGGAATCATCAAACAAGTCAACATTAGCTGGTGGGGTGGGGATTGAAGAGGTACAAGGTTCCTCCTGAGTAGTTACATCTACACCCTGAATAAAATCATGTGGATTAAACAAAAAAAATAACATTGTTAAGCACATGATATACTAATTGAAAATATATCATATATATTTTACTTAATCAAATTAATTTGTTTTAACCACTTAGTCACACATTCAAGATATGTAATAAAATTGAAAGAAATAACATGCACCATGAGAGAGAGAGAGAGAGAGAGAGAGAGAGAGAGAGAGAGAGAGAGAGAGAGAGAGAGAGAGAGAGAGAGAGAGAGAGAGAGAGAGAGAGAGAGAGAGAGAGCATATCTTATGTGGAAATCCAAACTAAAAAAAACCATGAAGAAAAATCTCAATTATATAAATGAGCACAAAATCAAGTTTACAAAGTTTTCAAGTACGAACATTTAGGATCACCAGCACAATAATAATTTGTGATCACCAACCCATATGAGCACAAACCCCTTTATGTATGAAAAATAAACTATCTCTCAGTGTTTCTTTCTCAAAAAATAATAACACACTACTATATCTCTTTTTTTCTCTCCTCTACTCTTCTAAGCTAGATATAAAAATTACAACCCATGCTCTTCATTTCTTATTACAAATGGCTTCCCAAGCCTCCGTTTATATCATTCCAAATGACCTTTGGCATTAATATTTTGTGACCCTTCAATCCTCATGGAAAATGGTGCCAAACTTGCATGACCCTCTGAATTATTTCATTTGAAAATTCACATGGTGACCCTTCATAATAAAATGCATCATTTCCCATTTTTTATTTATCTTGGTGACTTTTCATAGTCTTCAAAGTGTCCCTTCATGAGAAATTGTTCCCTTCCTATTTTTTCTTCACTTTAGTGGCTCTTGAAATTCCTCAAGATGACTCTTCATAGGAAAATGCATCCCATTCCTCTTTTGTCTTTACCCCATGACTCTTTGACTTCTCCATGGGCCCTCTTTTGACTTTATGTAACCAAAACTATATTCATTAATATTAAATAAATATTAACACACATTATCCAAGATATGAACATTAAAAACACCATTAAATCCTATGGGGCCTTTATCACCAATAATGCTAGACATTTGACATCAATGACAATATTTACAACAAACATGTGTTAACAAAGTTATAAAACATCTAAACACAAAGCCAAACGAGGTTGATAGGTTTAAAAAATATGGAAACATGTGAAGAAAATGTTAAACTAGGTCAACAAGGTTGACCCCATTGACCGTAAATAAAAATTAAAAATTTGTAAGGGTTAGATTCCCATCAAGTTCACTAGAATGTATGCAAGTGAAACTAGATAGTTGTATAACTCATTCTACTTGATAATAATCAAGATCAGAGAAGTTAATCAACTAAAAAATATGCTTTTAAATATGTTTAAATTGAGGTCATGACCAATAATGGATCCACTAAACCTACACTAAGGTATCTCTTACACACTAAGGTAAAGGATATGTTTCCAAGGCCTCTAGTATAATGTCATCTTGTGATAACCCTATTATGATTGTAAATAATATTAATCAAGTTAATCTACTAAATAACTATGCAAGATAATATATTAAATGCATATGAAAGTTAATATAGTGTTCATAAAAGCTTGTGGCATAAATGGGGAAGATAATAAACATACAATAAAAAATCTATCTATAATATATAAGTGATCTAAGTAAAGAGAGATACAATATAATTTATATTAACTCTAAAACATCTACTTATATAAATATGAAGGAATAGGAATATACTTACCTTATTGAATTCAACCCATTGTGCCTCAATCTCTCCATTAGCCAATGGTGTTATATAAGAGATTGTTGTGGGATTGTAAGGATTATAAGGATAAATACACTCTAGGATATAAGACTTATCCTATGCATCCAATACTTACATAATATAAGTGTTAATTATTTGAGGTGAAAACCTAAGTAAAGAAACCTTATATTGATTGTATAAGTAGATTTGTGAGCAGCAATGATGTAAAATTTATTTATCCTCCCTTTATAAATTAAGTTAAGGGGGTATTTATTTCCATGAATTGATCCTAAACCCTTCTATAGGTTTAGTTGACAACTTCATTTGGGTCAACCTTGTTAGGCATGAAATATATTTGTTAGGCCTCAAACTATGTCAGCTTGGGCTGATGGAGTTTTGAAATGTGTGATAAATTAACAATAGGGTTGACCTAATTGATTGCATCCATTTTTATAGACCTGAATGACATATTAGGATGAGATAAATTAAAAAGTTAACTTGGTTGACACAATAGGATGAAATTAATGACATATTCAACCTTATCACATAGTAGGAAAATAGGTAGTATAAGTATAAGTTGAAATTTAGACATGGACATATAGTTTATTATACTTTAAGTCATATTTTATATTTATACTTATAGGATGTTTGATATTGGTTTTGGACCTCTAGCAACTATAATGAAAATATATATTTTGGAAGATCTTATTAGATTTTGGACTTAGCCATATTTCAGAGTTTTAGGATTTTAGACTTATCCATATTTTAGGGTCTTAGGATTTTAGACTTAGCCATATTTCAAGATTTTAGACTTTTGTGGAGGAACCATAGGAGTTAAGTGTATAGAAAATCTAAATAATTTGGACTAATAGTAGTGATGATACAAAGCCATAAAATATTGTAAAACACCAATGGTCTACCAACCCCTTCCTTGGTACACTTTTTAAGGCATGCACTTAGAGAGATTGAAACTTGGAATGTTAATCCAAGAGATAAATTTTTAGTAAGTATTAATTATTAAAAATATTATGTGTATATAGGTAACACTGATTAATAAAGGGGTATTCTAGATTAGCTCGACACTATGAGGCCACTAACCCATTTATAATGACAAAGAATTCACTAATTATTTTAACAAAAAACCACAAAATATTGATGGAAGCCTCTACATTGTGAGAGATGATAAATATATATATGCTTCAACTTTTACCTCCACTTTAGGTTCTCCAGTTACTACTATTCTTGTGTCAAACCCTATAATTAAATATGTGCCAACATCTCTAGGTATGGGGGTATCACTTTACAACACATTAACATGCATTTTTATAAAAGGGAATCATATACAACTCCCTTCATCACTACACATGGTACACTTCCATATTCACCTGATGTATTATCTCTTGAGAAAACTATTTTTTCCTTACATGCCAAAATATTACAATTATAACAATGTGTCTCCAAATATACTCACTCAATGGTTTTGTACGCTTTGTTAAATAGTCCTTTGGAACTTGAAATAGCCTCTTACCCACTACCAACATGATTTGTATCACCTAATATACCACTCCATGAGGGTAAATGGGATATTAAATAATATCTTCTTTAATTCCATGCAACATGTTTGGACAATACTTAAAATGATAAATTACTTACCATTTTCTTCCAAAAAGTCTCAAGGACTATGCTCCTTGATGGTTTTATGATATCCCACTTCAATAAATATGAATTTATGTCAAGTTGATGTGTCTAAGAGGAACATTTCTCTTTCCTTGGAGATATACACTACCCTTTGAAGGAGTAGACTTAAAATGTCAGGTTCTATATGCTTATTATTGGTTTTATTTACTAATGCATGAACTAACCTAGTTTATAATCCTCATCTAAATTTTATCATGATTGATTGGAATGCACATTTCACATACAATTTTATCCTTATAATTATTCATTTAAACCATATTTTGATTCCATTGTTCTCTTTTTTATTTTAATTTTCATGTTTTGTCTTATCGACAAAATGATGAGGTCACCTTATAAATGACAAGGTCATTTTGAACATTGGAAAGATCATCCTATGGAATGGTGAGGTCACCCTAAGAAATAAATAGTTTCAAAGTTCTTTGACCTGATTTTTATTTTTTCAAACAAAGCTTAGCACATATGATCTCCCCCATCCCCTTTAGGGAAAATGGATGACCAAAATTACTTCTGTTAGTGATTTTTTTTCTTAGTCTAAACATATAAAGAATGTCACAAAGGCACTCCCCAAGATTTTAATGACTTGGGTGTTCCTAAAATGACCTTTAAAGTCCTATTTTTATTTTATGCACTTATATTATGGGTGGTATTTCATCACTTTAGGTAAGTGTTGACCCAATAATTCATCTCCTACGATCATTTCAACCCCACTCCATGGTGGTGTATACAAATTGAGTGTGAATTACTAGGACAATATTTTAGTAGTAGTTACCCCAACTCTATTAGCACTTATGGCCTTCAAAATAATAGCCTAATTTGGACATCAAACAACACTAAGAAATATAATGTATGTAGTGGTTTTAAAAAGAACAAGACCTTTTTACAATAAGATGATTAGATTGGATTCAAATGATGTGTTTCTCCCTAGTGTTGATCACACATTTGGGACCATCTAGATCAATCAAAACATGTAGGTTTTAGATAGACCACATTTTTTGAGGAATATTATTAGTGTAGGGTGAGTAGCCAACATTTTCATGTCACCATATGATTTCTTGAGAGAAGAGGGGGTCTAAACAACCCTAATTTTCATGTAGATTTAATTTTTAGATCAATAAATTATTTCCTCTCAAGAAGGAGTATATCGATGGAATCCAATAGTATAAAGCAACCATGTAAATTTTATAGGGTAGGACGTACACTTCGTTATTTTATTAATCTTTATTACTTGCATTATTATTAAGTATAAAACTTTTTATATGTGTATCACACTCAAATCAAAGAACCAAAACACATAAAAAAACACATGTTAGACACCATATTTTGAACAAAGAGGTGTTATGCTAGTCAAATTAATTTAAAATATTTTAGCCTTGTTCAAAATGTGAATTAAACCTTTTGTGCTTGTGTTTATAAAAGAGTGTTGTTACACTATCCACTTAGGTATATAATATTCATCACTTGGAGATCTAAAGTCCTTTAGACCAAATTTAAAATTTTACCTTTCTAAGTTCTAACCCAAAACATGATTGGTCTATGCCAGAGTCTTGCCTACAACTTGGGCTTGGGTGGTTCACCTTTTGTGCTTGGTTTGAGTATATTGAGTGATTTTTTAATATTTGGTTTGAATTATGTTGTTAGATGCTACTATAGATACCTAAATTTGGCCATCGATAACCTCCAACCAGGCTTTTGACCAATTTCCACCAAAGTTCATAATTTGGCCTAAAAACACTAAAGCACATTAAATTATTTGAAATTGATAAATTCAAGTGCCAATTTTTGTTAGAGTATCATTAAATGGGGAAATGCAATTTATGGTCTAGCTAACTTTGATCAAATCATTTTGAGTCAAAATTTCAATTTTGCACATGGGTACTCTAGATTGCTTTTTTATATCAAATTTCTTGTACGATATGTGTGTATTTGTTATTTGGTGTTGGAAAAATCCTAAATGGGATAATAGATCTAACACATCTGACATTGACTTCCAATTCCAATCTAGTCAAATTTTGGACCAATAACAAGGCACTTTGATCAATTTGAGTAATTTGTGCACAAAGTGCTTAATCATGCTTAAGAGCTAATTAATCCAAATCAAGGCCCAATTAATAATTCCATGGAAAGTTATTTAAAACTTGTTTTTAGAAATGAATATTGAATATCTACATCATTAGGTGACCTCATTTCTTGGGAAGACATCCCTATGCCATAAATGCAATAAATATCAAGATTGAGGGTCTTCCATGCCTCTTTATTACCTCCCATGCCTCATTAATGTCCATTATTTCAAATTAATTATGAATATAATTATGTATTATAATTACATAATTCAATTAATCCATGACCACACATCTCAATCTTACGTAAGATTGATTCCAAAAGCTTCATGAAAACTAATGTTACCATTCCAAATTAATTCTAATCCAAGCCAAGCCAAAGCAAAAGGTGCCAAGGAGAGATGGTGGTAGCCGAGATTTCAATGTGAAGGATTTCATGAGCATAAAACTGAGCAATCCATTACCACAAAGGCACTTGGAGCATCCAAGGAAGGTGAAGTAATTCTTTTTTTTCCTTACCTTTTAATTGTGTTTGTAATTTTTTTGTTACTAAGATCACCCTAGTAACCAGGCATGAAGATGTTAGTTTAGTGTGTTTTTTATTTGGTTTCATTCACTAACACGATTCTAATATCATCTTCTTCATCAAATTCATAGTTCACAACTACCCATTATACTATTTTTTAAACTTAGATTATCTTGAATTTTCTCATGCTCTAATTTCTTTGACAATCCAACCTTATTTTCTATTCACCACTGTTTTGCTACCCATTTGTTTTTGGTTTTATACTTAGGATTACTTATGACTAGTTCACATCCTAAGCATATTGAATTGCTTGAGCCTTATAATTTTCTTGATCATGATCCACTATGGTTGTGATCAGATTTTTAGAGTGATATCATACTTATAACTTAGGTTTTCTTATGCTAGCCTATGTACTAAACCCTAAGATTGTTCTACCTTCCTCTAAAATTACAAATTTTGACAAACCAATGTTGGGTTTTCTTAAGATTTCCTTTTCTTCTTCTAATTTTGAATCCATCTTATATTTGATTGATCTTAGAGTTCAAAAACCTTCTAATGTTTGTAAACCAAAATTCAAAATACTTAATAAATGTATAAAAATCATTTTCAAACATGCAAAGGTATACTCATACTGGGGTCTCTTATGGCCCTAATTATGAAAAAGAGAATTTTTATGATGGGGAAGAATGCTCTATCATGTTTGATGATGTCGAAACTATGTTAGGATCCTAACATAGTTAATTTGAACACCAACCTATAGAGGATAAATGTAAATCTATCTTAAGTTTGATAGAATCAAGAGTTAAAATTTCCCCTAATTTCCCAATGGAGTAATTAAATACACTTATTTCAGTAGAGGAGAAACTTCTAGATAAACTTCTTACTCATATCATAAAACCAAACATTTCTTTTGATAGTAAAGGAAAAGGCCCACTTGTGGACTCTTGCCCAACTAATCAAGTACAACAAGTTGTTGATCAACTCATCATAGACTTAATATCTTATTTTTCTATAACTTTATTTGATAATACTAATTTTTTGGAACCAAAACCACCATTAGACCAAATGTAATAATCCTTAATCAATCCTACATCTACTATGGACCTTATGGCTTCTCTTGGACAAAATAAACCCATAGATAATTCAAATAAAGTTATAATTAACATGTATCACACTTTATTTAACCAAAAAGATCCCCGTAACCATTCACAACATGTTTTTAAAGACTCATCATAGAATGTGGATATTTTACACAATACTTTAGCAAGTTCTTCTCAAATGTGACAAGTTCCCCTTGTGAACTAGTGATGGAAATTCCCATTGAAAAACTAATAAAAAGTACCACAAAACCAATATATTTCCTATATTTCACAATAAAAGATTCTTGGGAATTAGTATCAAGCATATAGGAATTAAAAGTAAAACCTTTTGAACAAATAGTCTCAGACTTATTCACATCCAAGGATAAACCATAATCAAAATTCTAAGCAAAGGGTCCATATCCCTAATAATACCACACAAGAGGGTACATTCCTACCTAGAAAACTATATTCCACCCACAAACACTCCAAATATGCAAGAGTGGAATTCAAGGAAAGAGATTGTTAGAGGATTGAAATATGCAATTAGATTAAAATATACAAGTTTAATGAGATATTTCCTTATTTGTTTGACTTGGGAATTATTTAGGAACCCTTTCCACCTCATTTTGAGTCAATTTGTTTAATAAATATAAACATAAGGGTGAACCTAGATAACATATTCAATTCTTCTTCATCTTATTCCAAGAAGTAGCCTACAATAACATTTATTTTCTATGCTTATTTCCATGTAGCTTAGATGGATATGCATTGGATTAGCTCCTAAAATTAACTAAAAAATTAGTGATAAATTTCAATGATTTTTCAATAAAATTTTGTTAACCATTTTTATTATAACATTTATCATGATTTGAAAGTGGTTGACTTATGCAAAGATATATAAAGACATGGGGAAAGCTTCATAGCATACCTACAACATTAGAGAGCACTCACTAGCTGATTTCAACATAATTTTCCAAACAAACAATTAGTTGAGATCTCATTATAGAGCCTACATCCAAAGGTGGCCCATAATATAAGACTCACTTGTCACAGCACATTCAAGGAGATCATTGAGAAGAGTGTGCAGATTGAGATAGCACTAATTATGAAAGGCTTATTAAAAATTGATTCATAGGCTCAAACATTCAATCAAAATCAAACATCTATTTTGACTAATACTATGGTGAAACCTAAGGATTTTAATAAAAAAAAGAACATGGTGGGTAATGGAGTAATAGAGTCACAACATGTGAAAACATTACAGGTTCAAAATGCACAACCTAATCCACCACCTACTTTTTAGAGAGCTCATACACATAGAGGATTCAATAAATATAGACCATTCATCAAGATGGGAGAACCTATTGAGGTAGTATTCTAGAAACCAATTTAACTAATTTGATCATATGTCTTATTATGAAACAATTTCCTAAAGATAAACCCAAACATGACTAGTATTGGGAAGATGAGTTATGTAATTTTCATCATGTCATTTCCGATGCCATTTATTGATGTGTACAACTAAGACATATCATTGAAGACCTAAATGAGAGTGGATAAATTAAAGTAAAACAAATATCATAGAACACTAATTAGGATATGGGAATTTACAAATACCCATTTCCTAAGTATAATCATCAAAAATAAGGAAATAATTAAAATCAAGGACAATGTAGACACTAGAAAACCACACACATAGTCCTAATTGTCAAAATGCCTCAAACTTCTCTTTCACTTATTTTGACTACACCAATAAAGTTGAAATGACCTATTTTGAACTAATCCCTTCACCTAACCCATTTAACCTAACCTCACCTTAGGTCTATGTAGCCACTTAGTTAACTTAACTTACCTAGTTATCCCTCTGACCCAAGACCCTCATCTTTCTACCATTTAACCACACATTTGACCAAACCCTATTTTCCCATTTTCTATACTAGGCCAGACTAGAACAAAACAAAACATTCATTTAGTAAATTAGCATCTCTTTGGTTAGTTTATTATATCTTTAGCTTATATTGTTAAGTTATTCATTTTTGTTAATTTCATGTATGCAACTTTCCTTTCTTTCCTTTTAGAATTAACTTGTATCAGAGAGTGGATTGATAGCCTCCATAGCTCACACTTTCTTGGATCTAAGCCTAGCCAGGAAATCCACCCTTCCTCCTTGTCTAACAAACAAACTTGATTTGAATGATTTCTTGTGTAGGTAATCTTCCCCTAGCCAAATAAGAGTTCTCCACTTTGTCTGATTCATGTGCACATTTCTACCAGGTTTTTCTACCATATCTATTATACCCCTTTTATACAAATTTTATCTCTTTATTTCTTCTTAGTTATAAAAGTGAAAATTATAGCATAAACATTTTGGCACACCTAATGGGACCCTAGTTCCATTTCTTCTTGTTGTGGGGCTTTGTTCCCTTTCTTATTTATTTTATTATCATTGAAATGAAATCTAAAAATTTCTTTTGGGTTTAAAATAAAACTTTACATCCATTGGTTTGCTTGTCTTAATTAGCTCACATATTTTAATTAAAGGAAACATAATTTAACCTTAGATCACTTATGCTACACAAACCAAACCACATCATAACATACCTAAGACAATGTCCAACTAGGATTTCATCACTTAGAAGATCACCTTACCCTTTCTGGTAATCCTACTTGGAGGCCATTACCAAGAGGAGGACCAAATTAGTTCTCTAGCTAAGTATAGAATCTAAAAATGATATTCCTATTAAGTGCCCTAGCTCAAATTCAAGTTCATGAAGTGAGGGGAGAAATCCCCAATAACAAGCCATATAATTATTTTTAGTATAGACTTTCTTTGAGAACCATAACAAACCTAAAACCAACCTTAGACTTCTCTTCTAGTACCTGTTCTACAAGCCATGTCTTCTAACACTCTTTCACAACCTAAGGCATAATCCAAAAGTGATATTAAAACAAATCCTAAGTTTAAATGCACTTTTAGTATATGCTTTGATTTCTTTGCTTTATTCTTGTCTTCTCTTTGTGTGAGTTATAAGAAACTTAATTTCCATTATCTTATCTTTATTTATCTTATCTCCATTTGCTTTTTTTAATGGAGAACCCTCTTATATTTTCTCCAAGAGATCCTAAATTTACTAGGGTCATGGAGTAACATCAGCCCACCTTAGTGTGATATCTTTCATCAAGAGCCACTGTGCTCTTAATCTTACCTATGACCAACCCCATCTCATTTCTCAACAACCATATAACTATTACCTCTACCAACACACAACTCATCAACACTTTCAACCTCAATCACTTGACCCTTATTATATCCAAACCCAACCTCAACCATTTCAACATAGCCCATGTTTGGGTTACTCATTTCAACCCACATCTTAACCCCCTCAACCTCATCAAACCTTTGATTACCCTACTCCCCCTTCACTCCAATCCCCTAACACCACTTTTTGGGGACATTTTCCACTTCAAAATTAGGATCATGTTGATCACTTCACCAACAATTCCCAAACTAATATTACCCACAATCAATCCAATCCTATCTATTACCCATAAAATCTCACCCTAACCAACTAATAAATTGTCAACTACCACCTAATCTAGTTACAATGTTATGGAACTGGCTAAATAAAAAGGAATCAACCATTTGTGGTACCCATGACCCACCAACTCTTGCTATCATCAATCAAACTTCCACTACAACCTTTCAACCATTGATCAACAACCATTTCACCCTCCTCATATTTAACCAACAACCCCTCAACACAAATTCAAAATTATCCTAACCAACCCCAACTTTAGACTATTCAACCCCATCAACCATTGAGACATATACCCCAACCATCATGTCAAACACCCCAACCCATTTTGGATTAGTCTTATTTATCTCAACATCAAAACTTGGGCTATATTATTTATTCTCAACCTTACCTCTCCATTCAATCAAACCTCTCAAATCAATTAAACATATTCAACCAATCTACCCTCTCAACCCAATCAATCCAACCCAATCCCTCATTCTAACCTAATTTTTTCAACCAATCAATTTCATCAAACCAACCAACTCTTCACCTCAAGATTCATTGGTACACCCTCCTTCTAAGTGATACACTTCATTGAGGGAATCATATTCTTCCATCCTTGATAAACTCTTAGAGGTTTCTTCCATTAACCTCACTCTAATAAAGCCCATCAAATGTTCTTCTTCAAAGCCAATTTAGTTTAGAGAGAATGAATTTTCCCCTATCATCACACCAATAGACATAATGTTGATAGATGTGGCTCCTTTAGGAGGCTCATACAAATCCTCAACAATCACAAAGAGGTCTCAAAAGGCATTCTCCATGTTTCCCCTAATCTAGCCTTGGATATATTCAAACAATCAATCATTCAACCTCTTACTTTACTCTTTGCTGAGGAGACCTATGATCAAAGTCCTCAACATGATGATGTCGTTCCACTAGATTTGGTTCTTAGTTCATCCAAAATGAAAAAATCCATAATTCAACCTTTAACCAAACCTCTTACCAACCAAGTGGAAAATTCTCCACTTTCCTTTGAAATCATTCACATGGAACCAACCAACCTATCTTTTTCACTCACCTACATCAAACCAACTAATCAACCCTTTTCTTTCACTCATGTGGAATCGACCAACCAAACTTCTTCTCCATCTTATGGGGAATCTCCCTTAATAATATTCAACCCAACCTTATCAATAATTGACCCAACCAAAATTCTCATCAATCTAACCCTACATATCATCATCCATCTAACATCACCTCTTAAATTAACCCAACTAATAGAACAACTAAGTCATTTATATTACCTATTTTAAATAATCAAACCAACTATTCAACCACTTCCCCTCACTTATGGGGACCCCATCAACTAATCTATCTCTCTCACTTATGTGGAACTAACCCACTAATATTTTTCACTAACTTATGCTGAACTTACCTTAATAAGCATCAAACTTATCTCCCCTAACATCAACCTAACCTTATCAACCATTAACCAATCCAAACCTTCCATTGATCAAAATTTACCCATAATCATTTTCTCCACCTTACCTTACTCAACATTACCTTTCAAACCAACCCAACCAACACACCACATGAACTATTTATTCTACCTCTTCCAAGCCATAAAACCAACCCTTATGCCCAATCAATCAATCCTCATCTACATAAATTTTAACTCAACCATAACCAACCTACCTAACAACCAATACCAATTTCAATCCATCAAACCTACCCTTACCTACCTAAACCTAATCCAACCTAATTTTCCTAGCCTTAGAGTAATAGAGGAAATTCCTCTTCAACTGACACCCTTAAATTGAACCAATTAACCACTAACAACTAAACACTAACACCCCATTTTGGAGATGGAGGAAGTCATCCTCACCCCTCCTCAACCTTTTTATTAACCCAAACTTCTACTTTGGGATCTTTTTCCCATCTTTGACCACCCATGGAAGGAGAAAACTAGGGGTAACTTTCCCTCCATAAGGATTGGACCAATTATTAATTACCTAACCATACCTTGACCAATTAACCCAACCTATTAAGTGATCATATTAACCAATTAACCTTTGACCATTTGGAATTATTTTCTCCTTTACTCTAAAAAAATGAACCATTTGGGGGATTTACTTTCCCCTCCTTTTTTGGATTTCTTTTCTACTTTACCCTACCAAACTAAACCATTTGGGGGATTTACTTTCCCCTGATTTTTTGGAGTTCATTTCTCCTTTACCCTATCAAACTAAACCATTTAGGGGAATTAATTTCCTCTTTTTTTTTGAGTTCTTCTCTCCTTCACCCTACCAACCCAAACCCATTTAGAGGAATTACTTCCCCACCTTTGATTCAAGGGAGTTACTTTCCATACTAACTTGGAATTCACCCTATCCCTTCCATTTAGAGATTACTTTTCTCCTTCTTTATTTCCCTATTTGGAGGGTCAACTTTCCTCACTTTATCTACCCATTCAGAGGTAACATTTATCCTTCCCTTCTACCATGGGGTACATCAAATTGGGGAAGCCCATTATGACACCATTAACCTAACCATTAAGAGTCATTTTCTCCTCAACCTTTTTAAAAATTACTCTCTCCACCAAGCTATCACCAATCCAACATCACTTATTTTGCCAATCTCAATCTCTTCCATGCTTAACTAAGTGTTATAAAGTAGTTAGGGGACATCCACTCTCTTGATGCACATCAACCATATTTGTAAGCATGGATTTGGGTCATAAAAAATATCAACCTCCTCAAGTGTTTTTCCCTTACACATTTGTTCTTTAGTTAAACCAAGTTCCTTATCACCTTGGTGTCTAACTTAAGCTCATCCCTTATTTCTTATCACCTTCATCCCCTTCCCTTAAAGGATAAGTTATTAAAATAGGATCATGTCATTATCCATCATAGAAATTTGCCTAATCCTAAGAATAGATACCATGTCTCTACCCTTGGCATGATCCTCATGGATACTTTTCATCCCTTTTTACATGGAATCTTATGATTGTCATCTCTTAAACCATATTTACCATTCATCCTTCTTTGACCTCTTTATGTTATGGGTTTTCCCTCATAAAAGTACACTCTATACCTACATAGACTTTTCCTTGTCTAAAAACTAGCATTTTTATCATTTGGGATACCAAAATAATACTTTGGGTGACAAACTATTTCTAGTATTCAAAGACTGGTCCCTTGAAGGATAGTTTCCCCATATCTAGCTTTCTTAAAAATTATACTAATCCATAAAAAGACAACTATCAAAATTTAATGAATAATATATTTAGACCACTCCCTCAATGGATGGCTAAGTCAAACAATTAAAAGTAATCATTTGAAGCTTCTAACACCAATCATCTTCATAAAATTCTTAAAAGCAAGAGAAAAAAGGCAAAATAGGCCCTTTCTCAAAAGTAATACAATCATTCTCAAGAAATTTGTACTTAGTTTTCCCTCTTTTTTTTACAGCATTAGTAGATTTTTTGCATTGATCAGTCTACATCTAACACATGACATGGACTTGTCTATCATGGATCTTAGGTCACCTAGAGAAGGGTCAATCCATCCACACAATAAGGTCACCCATTACCTATCATCCTCTACCTCTCACCCACTACTTTTTATCCTCCACAAATCAAGGGATTTGAGCTTACTTGACACCATGTGATCAAGATATCTTATTTAACAATCAAAAAAATAAACAAAACAAAATCATGATAGGGTTTTATGTTCATAAACTCTCCCATCTTTCCCTCTTGGTCTTTTTCAATCAAAATGTATCTTAGTACTTCTTATACTTTCATGAATAATTAGGAGGTTGTGTCTTTCCCCTCTTCAAACATTAGAACCAACCCATCTAATTAACTACTTAGAAAATATTCCCCCCAAATCTAACATGTGGTATATCCAATCAGGGAAACCTATTTAGAATCCAATCAACTTTCAACCATTTGGAGATACTCCTCTCCACATGCCTACTCGAGAGTCACAATCTTTGTAACCCTATGGATATTTCCCTTTCCCCATCTAACATTAACCATCAACCTTTTAACCCAACCCTTTTGGAGGGAATTATCTTTACTCCCTCCTTTTCCCAACCAATTGTGGGAAAATACTCTTTCTCCACCCATTTTTGGAAAGGAATCATACTTTTTCTTTTTTTCTCTATCATGGGTTCATATAGACATATGTCTCATGATGTTCCCACCTTGCATAAAACAACATTTAACCTATCAAATTAACTAATTAATGATCATTGTCTTAGAGATTCCTTTCTCCTTCTTTTCCTCACATTTTGTATCATACTTTATCCACTCCTTTTTGCATCACCTTCTTTGACCTAACACAACCATTTGACACCACATCTATTCAATCCACATTTACTTTCATCTAATAACATTCAACCAAACCCCAAACCAAACAAGTCATCTATCTTAGATATTCCTTCTCCATCACTTATTTATTGGAGAGTATTACTCTCCACTCCTTTATCAACCCACTTTATTTAATCGGAACCAACACTACCTTCAACCAAACCTAGACCATGTGGTATGTCAAATTGGGGAAACTCATTTGAAAACCACCTCGACCTATTTAGTGAATTTCCTTCCCTAGGAGTTTTGGACATTACTATTCTCCTTCTTTCCTCTTTTAATGATCATCCAACCAGAACTATAACTACATATAGCCTAAAGTTTTATTGGATCCTATATCTATGAAACTATGTAGGCAACATCCACTTACCTAGTGCATCTAGAGTCAGCTTGACTACCCTCTTTCTAACATACCTTTCACCCAACCATTGATCATTATATTTATACCCACATTTTACCATCTACCATTTAGAGATATCATTTATCTATCATTTTTATACCTTTTGGGAGACAACATTTCTCCATCTTTCCCACTTGGGAGAACTACATTTGCTTAAATTTTTTTTGGATACTATGTCCATAAAACTATGTAGGTAATACTCATTTGCCTATTACATGTAGAGTCAGCTTGGCCATCCCTTTGTTTTCAACCATTGAAAATTATCCTTGAACTATTACACCATGTCCATCTCAACTTTGACAATTGTGACCCAAACCTTTTATATCTTTTTGTGATGACATTGCTATGATATTTTTGACTACACTAACTGACTTTGCCATGTTGAAAATTTTGCACTTAGTGTATGACCATAACATTGGAGTCCTCTATGAGATCACTTATTAATTTTGATACCCCCACAAACACTGATCCATTTTACTTAAAAGGGTAACAAGTGTACCTAGCCATCACAATATAGTCATGTGGTCCATTGGTCACCTGTCTTCTTAACGTTGAGCTTATTTTTACAAATATTGGAATCCTTAGCCTTTGCATAATATTGGCTATCACATATTTATCATATTTTTTTGGCATGTTTTCATTACAAATTCTCAACTTTTAACCACCCTTTAGTCACTCACCTTTATGACTAACCATAAACCATTAATCAAACCCTAACTCAATTTGGATTTTCCTCATCATCTCTTGGTTTAAGGGGGAACTCATCCCATACTTGGGGAAAACCAACCTTCAACCAAATTTTAATCACATGATCTATTTTTGTTTTATAGCTTGTAGATATGAGCTACATAACAAAAAGGGGGAAAATGTAGACACTATAAAACCATACATACAGTCTTAATTATTGAAATGTCTCCAATTTCTCTTTCATTTATTTCAAATATACCTTATTTTGAACTAATCCCTTCACCTGACCCATTTAACCTAACCTCAACTTGGGTATAGTTAGAAACTTAGCTAACTCAACTTACCTAGTTAGCCCTCTGATCCAAGACCCTTATCTTTCTACCATTTAAACACACCCTTGACCAGACCCTGTTTTCCCATTTTTTGTAGTAGGCTAGACCAGAATAAACTAAAATAGAATAGAATATTCATTTAGTAAATTAGCATCTATTTTGTTAGTTTATTATATATTTATCTTAAATTTCCAAATTAATCATTTTTTTTACTTTCATGTATACAACTTTCCTTTCTTTTCTTTCAGCATTAACTTGTATTAGAGAGTGGATTGACAACCTCCATAGATCTAGCCTTGGCTAGGCAATCCACCCTTTTTTATTATCTAAAAAATAAGATTGATTTGAATTTTTTATTATGCAAGTCATCTTCCCCTAGCCAAAGAAGAGTTCTCCACTTTATTTGATTCACATGTGCATTTCTACTAGGTTTTTCTACCATATCTATTTTATGCCATTTCCACAAATTTTATCTCTTTATTTTTTCTTAGTTATAAAAGTTAAAATTATAGCATAAATAGATATGGAAAAAATTATTAATAATAAGGTGAGAAATATAATAAACATAATCATAATTAAGATCATGAAACCCAAGTCAATAACTTGGGCTATAGTACCATGCCATATGATTAAAATAATATTGTGGGTTATATTTCTAGTAATTGCATTGCCATCATTGTAATCAAAACCCTTGTAACATCTAAAGTTTATCAAAACATTGATATATTTATTTTAGGGTCATCACCCTCTTCTTCAAGTAAATCCACACCAATTTTAAGTAATTATATTAAACTTTGGGTTCTATAGATTACTATTTTTAGACCACCACCTAATTATTTTGATTATGATAACTCCCTACCAACTCAAAAGTGTGCACTCACAGCTAGGCATTCATGAGTTACCCTTTAAGGCACTTTGCCCTCTTCTAATAGTAAGGAAATTTTGAAACATGTTCCTTCCAATACTAAACTAAACCTTGTACTAGCTAAGGCCAAACCTTCTTGCCCTACTATTTATAAACTATATAGTATTCATGACCAATTAAGTAAAACATATACACAAATTTTTATTCTCAATTTATTGTGTATGCTAGAAGTTCATAGGACTATACTAAATGATTTCCTCCAAGAGTCCACTATTCCTAAGGACATTAACCCTATCTAATTATAAACACTCATAGGACATATATCTCCAAGCCAACAACTTACCTTTGATCAATGAGATATGTCTTCCCTTGGTCCTATCCATAATAATAACTTGTATATCAAATTTTTTAGAGCCCATCACAAGATCAAGTGGGTTTTTATAGACAATTTTTTGGGGTTGAATATAATTTCACTCAAATTAATACAATGGTTGGGATATACATCCAATGACATTAAACTAGAAACAATCATAATGAAAGCATATGACAATGTTAAAAGAGAGTCTCCAGGGACCATTTGTTTGACAATTATTGTTGGACCTCTAACCCATGATACCTTATGCCATGTTGTGGACATTAAATTTCATTATAATGTACTTATTGATCATCCTTATATCCATGAAGTATGCATTTCCCTTCTCCCTTGCATTAATGCCTTAATTTCCCCCATTCTAGAATTGAGGTCACTATTTATGCTAATTTGCATATACAAGAATTAAAATTATTGCCCTAGTTTTGAATTTTTAGACAATAATAACAAATAAATAGTTTATGAACCACCTAAATCCAATTATATTGACCTTATTAATCTTGATTCCACTCTGGACACTCTATTTTCTACAGCCTTTACAAACTAGCTTACTTTTGAGGATGTCAAAATTTCCACATATCATTTAAAATGTAATTTTAATATTGGAAAGTTAACCAAATATCCCAAGTCCTATGGAATACACAAACCTTCCCAAAGCCTTTATATGCCCAACATGATTTGGTATAATAAAAACACATAGAAGTAGCCAATGATATTTGTACCAGCCACTTCACCAAATCATGATCAGAAGGCCATTAGTTAAGGAGATTAGTTGTATGTTTAAAACCTTAAAAATTATTTTCATAATCCCAAATACCCTATCCCTAATAAAATTAAGGATTTTTTGGAATATGGAGGTAAATTCATAAGGCCACATGAGCAAGGTATTCTTGAACCACTAACTATTGGAAAACCTACTATGAACCAAGGCCTCAAATTTATATCGCATGGGGGTGATCTCATGTATTTTGAGTTGATTCCTATTTTTTTATTGATGAAGAAACTCAAAATAGAAACATAACATCCCATTATATTTTCTAACATGAGCTCACTAATATTGACCTATTTTATTCCAATTCTATTATGACTATCACAACTCATTACCCGCATACCCTTTGCCATTCTAGCATTATCTTTTAGGACCAAAAAAATTATATTATACTTCTAGATTAGTTTTAGAATGAAGAATATATTATAGAGTATATATGGCCTTATAATGGAGCACCATTTGGCAATCATAAACAAGTCTTCAACTTCTCATTGGACCCCACCACCTACTTTGGATAGCAGGCAAACTTCCTTGGTCATACAAAAGATAAAACATTGAGATATTCAGGTGAAAATCTATTTGAGGTGCTTGTTGATTAGGGAGATAGTAAAAATAAATATAATCCCTTGGGTGAAAAACTATTTTAGGGAATCTTAGATATGGAAGTTTTCTCACTTATATATGAAGTGCAGTGTCCACCAAGTCCAATCTTTACAACTAATTCTAGTATTACTTTTGAATAACATAAATCCTTTAAGCATCTTTCTCTCGACATTCCTAAGAAAATTTTCAATTACCCATTACCAGAATTAGATGACTTAGATTCCTCTCACTATGATGATCTTTGGGACTCATAACCAATAGCTAAAGAGGAAGATCATCATCAAATATTTCCCATTATTATATAATATAGTTTCACACTCCTTGTAGAGAATACAACTAAGGTAAACCTTAGAACATATTAATATCCTAAGATTGTTTATCTAATATCATCCCTCATCAATGAATAATGTGATTATATTTTCATTATTTTGAGGGATTTTATTGATATATTCACATGGGCTTACTCAGACATACCAAGTCTAGACCCTACCTTGGTTGTGCATCAACTTGTAGTACATTTAGATGTTAAGTCAATCAATCATAAATTATGGAAGATGTACTTGTGTATTGCGATATTAGTGAAAAGTGAGATAGAGAAATTATTGGGAGTTGGATTCATAGGACCACTAGACTATTATAAATGGATATCAAATGTAGTCTAGTTAGTAAAAAGCCACAAGGCATACACATTTTTACTAATTTTAGATACATCAATAAAGTGTTTAGTAAAGATAATTTCCCTCTACCAAACATTAACATGATTTTTGACTCAATTTTCAAGTAAAAGATGTTATCCCTTATGGATAGTTTTTTGGGTACAACCAGATCAAGATATCCCCAAAGGACTAGCACAAAATTGTGTTCACCACACCACGGGGGACATTATATTACCAATTTATGCCTTTTGTCTTAAATAACATCAATGTCACTTATCAACATGCCATGATTATCATCTTCCATGAAATAATGCATGATATAGTTGAGTATTATGTTGATAACATCTTAGTAAAATCAATAACCCTTACCAGACATCCTGACTTTCTACAAAGAATATTTGAGAGACTTTGTGAATACAAGGTTCATCTCAATCTTAAGAAGTGTGTCCTTGGCATCACTTTGATAAAACTACTAGGATTTATTATATAAAAGAGAGGGATTAAATTGGATCATGCTAAGGTCAAGTTCATCATGTAAATGCCTCCACCTTCTAATCTAAAACAACACTGGGGCCTACAAGGAAAAATCCACTCTATTTATAGTTTCATATCATAGCTAGCAGACAAGTGTCATCCTTTTATACATCTCTTGAAGAAAGGTATCAAATTTAAGTGGGTTATCTAATGTTATCACACATTTTCAAAACTAAATACATACTAGGCTAACCTTATAATATTGAGATCACCAACATGTGGCTAGCCATTGCTTCTTTATATATCAACAATAGAACATGCATTGGTGGCACTCTTGGCCTAGCATGATGAAAAAGATAACAAACACATGTTCTAGTATCTAAGTCTAAAACTCATAGAATATGAACATAATTATTCACTTATGGATAATTCTTGTTTGGTAATGGTGTTAACTTCCCAAGAGTTGTGGCACTACATGTTGAATAATAAGACTATTGTCATTGCTAAGGTGGAACCTCTCAAGTAATTATTATATAAAAAAATTCTTATAGGCCTCATGGATAAATGGCTTATGATATTGAGTCAATTTGATGTTGAATAATAGAATCAAAAAGTTATTAAGGGGCAAGTTATTTTAGATCAACTTTTGAAGCTCCTATCATAGATACTCAACCACTCACATTTGATTTTCTAGATGACTCTATCATGACAATAGAGGAAGTGGCTCATGAATCTAAAAATTGGACATCATATTTTGATGGCTCATTCACATCTCATGGATTTAGAGCTAGAATACTAGTTATATCATAAGGGGACCTCACCCCTAAAGAATTTCATATCAGCTTCACCTTCACCAATAAAATGGCTGAGTATGAATCCCTTATTACAAGACTTCATCTTGTAATACCATGGGATATCTAATAGTTATTGGTTTATGGATACTCATAATTAATCATTAATTAGACTAATAACTATTATAAAATTAGAGATGATAAGCTTATACCCTAAAAGAACATTATAGACAATCTCAAGTTAAATTTCAAGTCATTATAATCTGAGCAAATACCATGGACCAATAACTAATCATCCGATGCAATGGAAATAATTTGTTCCATGGTATAAATTACTAGTAGTGTTGAAGAGTATCAATTTATCATTGAGATCCTTCTACAACTTGCTCATGTTTTACCAGATTTAGAGAGGGTTTGTACTATTGTCAGTCCCAATCTCCTACCTAAACCTCCTTGGTACTGAGACATTTATAACTATTTTCATGACCAAGTTCTTCATCCTGACCTTTCCAAAAATTTATAGAAAAAATTATTTCATTTCCTAACCCATTATACCCTCCTTGGTAAAATGTTTTATCATAGGGGTTATGATGGAACTCTTCATTATTTATCTCTAGGAGAATCAACATTAGCACTTAAAGAGGTCCACAAAGGAATTTGTCGGTCTTACACTAGCGATGTATTTCTATCAAAAAACTTCTTATAATAAAATACTACTATCCCAAGATGGAAATACATGCCTGCATTATGTTAATAAGTGCATTTAATACCAACAACCTGGTAATTTGATACACTCTCTATATCCAATTACTACACCATGGTCATTTTCTAGATGGCATCTCGATCTGCTTAGGAAAATAAACCCAACATACTTAGATAGTCATAAACACAATATTACTACTACAAAGTATTTTACTAAGTGGATTGATGCCATTCCGCTCACTTATGTAACTAGGAAGAAAATTTCCAAGTTTATCCATTACCATATCATTTTTCATTATGGTATCCCTACCCAAATCATATTTGATAATGGTGGTTTATATATGAACAAATATTTTAAATCCCTTTATACCCTATTCAAAATCAAACATAAGAAATCCACACTATACAATCCACAAGGCAATGGTCAATATAAGGCATATAAAAAAACCATTATCATAATCCTTAAGAAGAATGCCAATGATGTTGGCCATAATTGGCACTTGATAATGTTTCCTTCCTTTTGGGCCTACCATACTAGTCATTTTACACTTACATGATCCACTCCATATTCCTTAGTGTTTAACATAAAAGCTATTATCCTGGTAAAAAATGAGTTACCCTCATTATGGGTATCTTTTCATCACATTATTGATGATGAATACTATAGAGTTTTTAGGTTGTAAGAGCTATAACTTATTGATGGCAAGCATTTAATTGCCTTAGACAATTTGAGAGCATATTAGAATAGGTTGCATCATAACTATAACAAGTGCATTCTCCCTCAGGAGTTTGAGGTTGGTGACTTAGTCCTCAAATAGAATCAAAATAAAACTAATGATGAAAACAACAATAAAGGTAAGTTTTATCCAAATTGGTTGGGCTCGTACGTGGTTACAACAAACTATTGTTTAGGGGAATATAGACTAGCTACTCTAGTAGGTGAAGAGATCCTATAAACAATGAACACTATACATATCAAGCATTTATATGCTTGAAAACCTTTTGAACCATTATCTATAATATCCCTTACTTGGGGGCACCCTATGCCAATTTTATTTTTATTTTTCCATCATACTTATAGCTTGAACCATTATACCCTAGACTATTGTATTCTGAACTATTTTAACCTAGACCATTTCTATTCCACTATACCTATATCAATTTTAATTTCACTTGGACTATTATAACCTAGATGGTTGCACCCCTCACTAATTATCATCCTAATTATGATTCATCAACATTTTATACACATTTATGGACCATTTGACGTGGTATTTTAACTTGATTTGTATCTATAACTTCTTTTGTAGACAAGTATACTAGGTACGTCAACATATTATTTTTTCTCGTTGGATGGTTCCTTGGCACTTCTTTTACACTATACACTATTATATTCTTATTTTTCTACTAATTGGTAGTCATTTCTACCTTAAAAGGATCATTTCCACACTATTGTAGCCAATTTAGCTATCATTTTAACTCTTACCTATGGAAGTACATCTCCTTAGCTAAGTGGTTCCCTATACCTTTATTCATATCATGTTTCTATTACTTATCCCAAAAACACAAAAAACATTAAAATTACAAAATAAAAGACCAAAAACATTTTTAGTTCTGATCTTGAACACTCTCACCATTTTAATAGCAATCTAATCCATGCTCTTCGCATTCTTGATTGAATTAAGATGATTAGAACATTCCAAAAACATTTGTAAAAGATCTAGAAAATCATAAAAATCATAAAATCATGAAAATTGGCTTAGAATTTCCTCTAAAGATATAAATCCACTAAATTTTTTGGGATGGGCAATCTAATTTGTTTAATTTATTTCTAGACCACCTTGGTCTTTTTCCTCCCATTTTTGGGATAACTACATCAGCCTCAGGTCTTGATAGACTATGAAGGTAGAACTTAGATACATGAGGTAAATAGAGCTAGCTTGACCACACCTTCCTTTATTTTTAACCATGTCTTTACCTTAAGGATATTGGAACTCCTAAATATTTCACAAGTAACCACTTGTTATTTAGTTTCCCCATTCTTATTGGCCTTAGCCATACACTCTCTCCATTTTGCGAGTCTATATTGTGAGCATTTTGTATTTGACCTGTATGCACTAATGCCCACTTTGATTTTTTTATGCTCTCATCATTTTACTATCAACCATTTCCAATGCTCTCACCATTTTTCAAATTATTTACACTCTCATCATTTTACAATCTCATTCTCATTTTCATAATTAGATGTAGTCATCATTATGAACTTAGGTCATGTACAAGTGCTTGTCTATTATCTTTTAGTGTGGTTTTATCTGAAACCATACTCTTGTGCTTGTACATTTTTTTTGTATTTATGCCTTCATGATTTTGAACTTCATCCCCTTTCTCATTTTATATATAATCACCATTTTTCAAGACCATTCCTATATTCCTATACACATCAATCATGTTCCCTTATTATTAATTTTATTATATCTCATATCCTAGGATAACTACATTTAGCTTAAATTTCACATTATATATTATGTCCATGGAACTATGTAGGTAGTGTACACTTGCCAATTGTATCTAGAGTTAGCTCGGATACCCCTTCTTTTTCTTCTATCCCCTTATTTTATTTATTTTATTTCATTATCTCCTATGGCCTAGGGTTAATGTTTATCATCTTGTTTGTGTGTAATTATTTCTATATAACCTAGGGGCAACCTTGTACCCATTATTCATATGTTTTTGTACTAGTGTCATTATCACCTATCTTAGGGTCACCCTATTGTAGAGCATAATGCATCTATTATACATACCTGAGTAATTTTTTTTCTTTTTATAATAATATTATAATTAACCATTGTTTGTGTTTATTTCATTTTACTTTGATTGTTTTATTCACTTTATTTTTATTGGTGTTTTTTGGTGTCTTTTTTAAATTTTTGTTGGCATTTTATGTTTTATTATTGGTGTTTTTTTGTGTCTTTTGTTTATTTTTATTGGTTTTTTTATTAAAGTTTTATTGTGTCTTTATGTTTGTTTATTGGTGTTTTGTTTTGTCTTTATTTTTATTGGTGTTGTATTGTGTTTTTATTCTTGTCTTTGTCTTACTATTTTGTGTTTTGTTTATTCAGTTATTTTGTTTTCTTTTAATGGTGTGTTTTAATATGTTTTATTATTTTCAAAATAATTGGGTTATATTCCTAATTAAATAAATAGGTCTGAGAAAAGTAAATTAGTAAATAATATGTAAGAATTAAGATACTAATTTATGTAAATAGATTTGTATTTTTGCGATTTCTAAATATATTAATAAATAAGTGAAATCTAACTTATCTTATTTTAAATTATCTAGACTAAGACATGGTTTGATATTAGAGGAGCAAGACTAGGAAACTATCAAAAACTAGATCATAAGGATTTTTTCTCAATTAGATAAGAGCACTGAAAGTGGGGCACCCTATTATTTGGTTTTGTAGTCCTTTTTCAATGTTATTGTCTAGGTTGTCTAAGCTTTCTAGGTTATATTCATTACGCATGTGTTACTCTATCAATGAAATATCAAAGTTTGGAAGCTTGTAGAGCTCATTGTGCATCTATTTTTAATCTTCAAAGCCCTAGGAG
Source organism: Torreya grandis (assembly GCA_037957365.1). Lineage (NCBI taxonomy): Eukaryota > Viridiplantae > Streptophyta > Pinopsida > Cupressales > Taxaceae > Torreya > Torreya grandis. Next base: position 47,974 of record JARHVA010008412.1, read on the forward strand.
ATCTTTATACTTAAACTTGAATGGAAACTTGAAAAGATAGATAAGGGGTTAGTATGTAAAAGATATATTAGATTCACTTCACACCCCATGTGTGGGAATGCTGCCTACATACCAATAATATAAGGAGGGGTTTTAGCTCTCCCATTGAAGTACTTGGTGCAATTGTGTATGATAAATGCAACTAAATGCAAAACTAGATGTACTTCAAATGGCTAGGGACTAGTGTAAATGTTTGAATAAACTTGAAATGATCTTGGAAGGCTATATGTAGAGAATAGGGAAGAGTTATTGAGAGTACTTTCTTATATTCTTGCTTCTTTCTTGTAAATGAGTGCCAACCCTTATAAATAGACTTTAAATGGCCTTTTATATGGAAATTAGTGATCATGGGTTAAATTAATTCATGTTCGGCTGACAAGAAAAAAGGATAAGGATCTAAAAGAATCTAACTATTAGGACCAATTTTGCACTTGGAAAATAATGCCAAAATTAAGACACTATGGGTTTTAGTGCTCCTTTCTAAGCTGGGTACTATTGTCCAAAGAAAATGAAACCTAGGGGGGTAGATATGGGCTTAAAATAGTTGCCTAGATCTTTAATGGTTAAGTATAAAAGGATATGGATGACTAAGAATTAGTGAAAAAATAGCCTAAAAGGGTTATATAATCAAGTAGGAAGACTTATGGATTGGGTGTCATTAGCCATGTTTAAGTCATACAAACTCACATTTTATATGACTACATTTCCCCCCACCTTTATTATAGTGATGTATAAAAATGAAATACTAGGATAAAGGAAAGTTAAATTCATACTTGAACTTACCTATAATGGAGAAGCTCATGAAGCTATGTGATGCTAGATGTGCATAAAGAGAGCACACTATGAAGTGTGAATCTGTAATGAAAACATAAAATTAGATCAGTTCTTACTAGATAGACTATATCTAATATAAGAATGTACAAAGTCTGAGTAAGAGGAAGAGAAAGGAATAAATATACCTCATCAAGTACATGAACCAATACAAAAACTATTATGATGTTGAATTGTATAAGATGATGTGGGTATGTGTTTAATCAAGAGTAATAGCATGAATGAAGATGAATGCTTAATTCCCTATAAGGTGGCTCAATAATGAAAATACTATCCCTTTGGATCCATCATCATCAACTAAGTGAAGTTAATGAATCACATGTGTGTTAATCAATGTCTAGACTATGTGTCAAATCCCTTTAAATAGGTGGCTCAAGAATACAAAGGCTATCCCTTTGGATCCATCATTTCCCTATGAAGTGAAGCTATGAAGTGATACCGTTATATAATAGGTGTCATATGAGATGCCTAATGGAGCCCATGGATGTTTTATAAATATAAAAATGGGGTATGGATATCCTAAATGTATGTTGGAAACTAGGCCAGTCTTGGCCATTTCAAAATATGGAGGTTAGGATTGTATGAAATCCACTCTAAAATAGATGTATTAGGCTTATGTTAAAGCCAACTCAAGAACTTGGGTACTCAAAAAATTAAAATTTTATGAAATTTTAACTTGAAAGTGATGCCAACCACCTGTAGATAGAATAAGGCATGCAACTATTAAGAATTCTTGGATAATAAACTAAACTCAAAAATTAAATAAGACCAATCTACCATGCACATTGCCGCTAATCACTAGTGTCTATAACATGGATTATGATCTATAAGTTATGTTAAATACCTGATCTAAATTTAAAAGTGAGAACCATCTACCACACATGATAACCCCCTATTTCTAGATTCTCTATGAAAACAATACTAAAATGTCAATTCTGACTAGTTTGGATGTTTAAAAACTATATTGAACTAATTTTTTGCCTATTTCTAGAAAACCTAAGTGTTTTTCTACTTATACATGAGTTCCAAAATGAGGACACCCCTATGTTTGGTACTACTATCCATTTTTTTCACTATTGTCTCATGCTAAAAGTAGTTGTTGATTTGGAATTGTCCCTATTTTTTGGCTCTGTTCTAACTAGCTTTACCTCTAAATTTTGAATTCGGTGATTTAAATGCTACTATTTTGACTATCAGGATCTTGGATCTCTATGACAAAACCCATGTTTTTTTCCCCCTCTTTTGAGGGTAGGAATGATCAACCTATAATGGCTGTCCTCAGAATAAAGAGTCCTACAAGTGTGTTAAGCTATATAGATATATGATATAGTAGTGATATTTGATAGGATATTTGTAGATATATAAATGTTTGTATTGATAAATTGTTAGATCAATAGTGGTATGACTATATAGATATAAAAAATTACAATCATGTGAAAATTACTAAAATGGAATTAGAAATGTTTAGATGTTAGTTATTAGTTGTTAGTTGTTAGTTGGAGGGATACAACATGATGTCCAGCATGGCATCCAAGAAATCAAGGGAAATACATGATGTGGATCATGGCATTACATATATTGAGAATCAAACAAATAATCAAAAAAAACAAGTAAGAAGCATACGGGTATGGCTAAGGGTCCATGCAAACAAGGTACATCGGTACAAGTCACTCAAACTAGAAAGCAAGCATAAAAGCCATGTTCAAATTCCACATACACATACAAGTGAAATAAGAAAAGTTGGCATAGGGGCCATAGGCACATGAAATAGTACAAGAAAAAGACATTAGAAAATTTATTAAGGCACACATATGAATAGAAGTAAAAAATATTAGAAAATGTACTAAGGCATAAATAGGAGACAAGAAGGAACTAGAAATGTAATCACATAAGCTATGCTAAGCAAGAGAAAAAAAACATGTAATAACTAGAAAGGTAGAGTCACATCTAAATAATCAAAGAAAATGTGAAAGTATGAAAAACATGTGTAGTACAAGACTAGGTATATGCTAAGAAATACATAAGTACTACATACTAGTGAAATGTCGATATAATCATTTATGTAATCTAGAAAATAATAGACATTAGCATGATCACTTAAAGTGTGTAGTGTAAGAATGACAAAACTTAGATGTTAAATTCATGTAGAATATGCCCCTAATGGTTATGTATATCAATTTTCTTCTTGAATTTAGTAGGAATTCCCCCTTAATGAGTAGAGTGAATCAATCAAGTAGCTAGATGGCACTGCACACACTCAAAGAATATCAAGTGAAGCATGGTAATGTAGAAAAATCAACATAGAATATCATGAAATATAAAATGTAAGTCCTAACATGATAATATTAATGTAAATCATGGATGATGCATACAATCAAAATATTTTTGGTATTTTTATATATTTGAATGTTTTTGTATTTTGATACAAGCTATGTGTAAGTAAAATTGGGAAGAAATGATTCAAACCAATGAGTCTCAGATGAGACTTCTTATCATGGATAACTTGGATGGTAAATTAATGTAGAATATGACCCTAGTGGTTATGTATATCAATGTGTGTCTTGAATGTAGTAGGAATGACCCCTTAATGAGTAGAGTGAATCAATCAAGTAGTTACATGGCACTAGACACACTCAAAGAATATCAAGTGAAGCATGGTAATGTAGAAAAATCAACATAGAATAGCATGAAATAGAAAATTTAAGTGCTAGCATGATAGTAATAATGTAAATCATGAATGATGCATACAATCAAATTTTTTTTGGTATTTTGATATATTTGAATGTTTTTGTATATTTTGAGTTTTTTGTATATTTTTTTGTATTTTGATATAAGCTATATACAGGTAAAATTGGGAAGAAATGATACTAACCAATAAGTCTCAGATGAGACTTATTATCATGGATAACTTGGATGGTAAATTCATGTAGAATATGCCCCTAGTGGTTATGTATATCAATGTGTGTCTTGAATGTAGTAGGAATAACCCCTTAATGAGTAGAGTGAATCAATCAAGTAGCTAGATGGCACTGCACACAAAGAATATCAAGTGAAGCATGGTAATATCAAAAAATCAACATAGAATAGCATGAAATAGAAAATGTAAGTCCTAGCATGATAGTAGTAATGTAAATCATGGATGATGCATACAATCAAAATGTTTTTGGTATTTTGATATATTTGAATGTTTTTGTATATTTTGAGTTTTTTGTATTTTTATATAAGATATGTGTAGGTAAAATTGGGAAGAAATGATACTAACTCATGAGTCTCAGATGAGACTTCTTATCATGGTGTTCTATATCAAATAACTAAATTATGTATGATCATGAGGCATGATTGAATGTCTAATATTGTGAAGCTAAAATCTATGTACATTTTAACTACTCTAAAATCTATGAAGTGGAAACTAAATGTGGGGTTCCTTTATATCTCTGAGAAGTGGATGCAACTATACAGCTCTTAGGGACCCATCTAGAAGTAGAAGAAACTCTATAAGAAGGTGTTCTTTGTGTAATTGCATAATACCTTAATGTTACTACTCTGGGTGTGAACACTATAGCTGGAAGCTATCTAAAATCTTGAAAATATGGAGGTGTGTGAACCCTCTGTATTAGTGATGGATACCACAACTATGGTTGGATCTAAAGTGGAAGCAAAAATGAAACTAGAGGAGAAACTAAAATAGGTGAATGAACTAGAGATGGTGTTTGTAAGCTAGTAGGTGGCTTTGAAGTGGGGAGTGGTGACTCATAAGGAACTCCACCAACTATAATAACCTAATTAGCATGAATGAATTTCATGCATATGTGAACTATAGAGGGTACTACCCCAAGTTTTTGAATCCATGGTCGACCAAGTAATATGTCAAAAACTCTTACACTAGGAACTATAGTGAATGGTGTTTCCAAATATGTAGGACCAACTTGTAGTGGAAGTATTATCTCACCCAATGAACTTTGTATATGCCCAATAAAAACATTGATAGCTATGTCTATTGAAGTGATATCTTGCTCTGAATAACCTAAATGTTGTAGTAGTTTCAAGCTGCACATGTTAAGGATGGAACCATTATAAATAATCACACTACGAATAGGTTGATTATTAATATGTGATCTTATAAAAAGTGCATTATAACCTGTATTATCCTCCAAAATATCTTGATTTGAAAATGATATAGAAGGTCTAGATGGAACTCTAGACTCATATAGACCTATCATACCTCTCAAAGGATGTGCCTTAATAGAAGGTGATTGATATGTAGTTGGTTGAGGATGTGCATGGTATGTATGGTGAACACCTGAGGTGTCCTCTTTTCCCTATTTAGAATGCTATGGAAATGGATCTGAGAAGTTTTTCAAAGCTTAATCTTATGTTGGATTTACCTTTGGAGTCTCAAATAAAGTGCCTAGATCAATTAAATTTTCATCTATCAAGTCCTATATCTTATGTCTCAAATTGATGCATCTATTTTTTATATGTCTTTGTGCCCTATGAAAATCACAAAATGCATGCTGATCATATCCCCGTAGAAGAGCCTTCACTAGGTTAGCTTCTTGAATAGGAGAGAGAGTGATGATGTTACATTCTAATAATTACTATAAAACCCTGGCTATAAAACTTGGTAGATTGGTGAATGCACGATGAGGAGGTGATGATAAAACCACATTTTGAGGGGGTTCTTAATCCACATTGACTATTGGTTGATTCTAATTTTTATTATCATTGATTTTGACCTTATATGGGAATTTTTTATTACTCTTATTTGTTGTGTCTGAGATACTTTAGTACTTAAGTTTTCCCATTAAAATTAGCTTGACTTCTCTTTCCTTGAGTGTATGACATAATTTAGTGAAGGAAGAGAATCTTTTAAACATAATAGGCTCATGCAATGGTAATAGAAGGTTCTATTAAAATAATTCTTATAGCTCTTGATCAACCATGGGGATAGTTAGCTTAGCAGGAATAGTCTTGAATCTAATAACATAATCCATGAGAGGCTCATTTGACCTTTGTTTTTGTTGAGAAATTTGTGCATAAGAAACCTTATCACCAATGTTGAAAGTAAAATTTGCTAGAAACATGTCTGTTAAACGATTGAATGTCATGACTGACTGATTTGGTAGACTACATAACCATTATAAAACATAATCCTTTAAATTCCATGGAAATATCTTGGTAAGTATCTAGTCATTGGCTACATAATCCAAACATGCTACATTAAAATATCTCAAACGTGTCTCTAGATCACCCTTGCCATGATATAGAGTGAGGTTGGGTTGAACAAAACCTTGTGGTAAGGGTGTAAAATCAATATAACATGCCAATGGTGTATACAACAAAGCAAAAGAATCAAATTCTTGTGTAGGTCTAAAGACACCTTGCTCAAGATGTTTCACCTCAGATTGAAGAGATCTTATCTCTTTCATAAGGGATACCACATCAGGAGATAGGGATGTACTAATTATAGCTAGTGGAATCGAAGAAGGTTGTGCTGCTATAAAGGGTTATTGAGACATAATTACCCCCATAGTGTCATTTGAAATTAGCCACACTATGGGAATGGAAGACTCAATATGCTTATCTTTTTTAATTTCCATGATAGATTAAAAAATTAGTGTATGATAATTATGTTGTTCCTTAAGTCTTTCTCTAAAATTTTGTAAAATCAAATCTTTGTTAAAGACATCTTCATTATCAACAATAGGTGGAAGTGTATCTGTAGTCTAATGTGGTGGAGTATGAACATCGATGTTTACATCATCATTTGTATTTTCATACTTCTCATTATCAGGCTTATCCTCATGAAAATTTGTGTAATCAGGATATGTAGAATCTATAGAAAGACTCTGATCTAGTTGTTTATCCATGGTATATGGTCAAGTTAATGGAATTTGAGTGAACTCAAGAGGATTTACACTAAGTCCTGCACTTCATTTTTAGGGAAGATATTCAAGCAACATAGGTGGCTTAAGGAAAACAACATGGATAATAGTAGAAAATATTAAACTGATATAATCTAAATAAGGAATTGGAATATAAATAGAAAGGATACGGAGTTCCCAAACATGTAAAGTGATACCTCAAGAAGAAAATAGGTGATAGTATATGCAATTAAGGATTTCTCAAAAATATTTATGCAAAATACTATGAATTTTTTATTTTTAAATTGATTTCTTGAGTTTGATATGCAACTAAAAATTTAGAAAATGATTTTAAAACTACTGGAAAGTAATTGGGAATTTAGTTGATGCAATCTAGGGATTTTGAATGAATTTTTAATATTAGTGTGATAAATTTAAAATAAATTTATAGAAAATTTGTATAATTTCACTTGGAAAATTTAAGAAAAAATTGAGTATATTTCTATAATCAGCAATATATTTTTATTAGTGTTTGAAATGTGTTTGTATGAAAGAAGGACCTACTATGTGAAAACTATGGTTTTAAAAAAATATGTGATATTTTTGAAATTAATTTGTAGATTTCTAATTTTAAATGTAGGAAAAATTAATAAAATTATGGAAAAAAATCAAAAATAATTATCCATAGGGTTTTTAGGGTTTTCATGCAAAATTTGAAGTAAGTCGAGTTCACTAAATGTTTTATTATTTTCAAAATAATGGGATTTTATTCTTAATTAAATAAATAGGTTTGAGTAAAGTAAATTACTGAATAATATGTTGGAATTAAGGTACTAACTTGTGTAAATAGATTCATATTTTTTCCTTTTCTAAATATAGTAATAAATAAGAGAAATCTACCTTAGCTTGTTCTGAATGATCTAGACTGAGACAGGGTCTTATACTAAGGGAGCAAGATTGGAAAACTATCAAAAACTAGATCCTAAGGTTCATATCTAGATGGGATAGGAGTGTTGAAAGTGGGAAACCTTGTTATCTAGTGTTATAGTATTTTTTTGGTTCTATTAGCTAGGTGGTCTAAGCTTTATGAAAGTCACCCTATCAGTGAAATATCAATTCTTGGAAGCCTATAAAGCGCATTGTGCATCTATTTTTAATCTTTAAAGCCTTAAGAGATTTTTGTGCTTGAAATTGAATGGAAAATTGAAAAATATAGAGAATGGAATAGTGTGTAAAGGATATGTTGGATGAACTTCACACCCCATGTGTGGGCATGTTTCCTACATACCAATACTCTGAGGAAGGATCAAGCTAATGTAGTTCTCCCATTGAAGTGCTTGATGTAATTATGTATGATAAATGTAATGAGATGTAAAATGGTGTGTAATTCAAATGGATAGGGATTAGTGTAAAGGTTTGAATAATATTGAAATGATCTTGGAAGGCTATATGCAAAGAATAGGGAAGAGTGCTTGAGTGTACTTGCTTATATTATTTCTTCTTTCCTATAAATGAGTGCCAACCATTCTAAATAGACTTTGAATGGAATTTTATAGGGAAATTAATGATCATGGGTTAAATGAATTTGTGTTACGCCAATAAGAAAAAGGATAAGGATCCAAAATAATCTCATTGTTAGGACCTATTTTCCACTTGGACAATAGTGCCAAAATCAAGACACCTTGGGTTTCAACTCTCCTATCCAAGTTAGGTGTTATCGTCTAGAGGGAATAATACCTAGTGGGGTAGATCCAGGCTTGAAAGAGATCCTTGGGTCTATAAGGGTTAAGTCTATAAGGCTATGGGTGATTGGCAATCAGTGAAAAAATAATCTAGAGGGGTTATGTAAGCAAGTAGGAAGACTTATGGATTGGGTGTTATTAGCCATGCTTAAGTCATCTAATTTCACATTTTATATGACTATAGAATAAAATCTATAAACCTTTTGAGTATGCAATTACCTTTGGCTTAAATTTTTTAGATCTATATTTAAATTGTTTTATTACTTATTTATGTCTTAGTACATTCTTATTCCTACTTAAGTCTGGATAATTCATATCTTGATTTTAAGTTGGTTACATTTTTTATTTAACACTTATTTTTATCTCTTTATTTTATTTATTTTTTGTTCAAATTTAAATTCTTAAAACTTTGGTTTTGTTATTATTTATCATTATATTTAGTTGTAAATATTCATATATGAACCAGTCCATTCATAAATGAAATACAATGTTATTATAGTTTATTCATACTTATGATGCATAATTTCATTTTTCCAAAGTAAACACCAAGTGATCCAAAGTCCAATAGTAAATGTGGCACTAAATAGAATCTCCGTGAACACTATCCTACATATATAGGATATCATTAACATAATATAAGCCAAACATTAGAAATAAACAAGAACTCTATATGCAGTACATGCATCTCTTGGCATACACATTAATTCATACTAACTATTTTTATGATTAGTTTATGATGTGAATCTCTTAAAATATCCTCTAACATCTAGTCATACATAAAATAGATAAATAAATACATCAACATACATATGATAACTAAGGATGTGCATCTCTTAAGACTAACACACACCATCATATCATAACAAAAGCAAAATGAATGTAAAGATCAAGAGACATAAAGACTATTAATAGTCCATGTACAAGTAGCTATGAGCCAAAAAATAAATATCATATATATATATATATATATATATATATATATATCAAAATAATGTTTTTTACATCAAGAGAATATCTATACATCTAATATATAATGTGGATATAAAACATTAGCTTTGATCTTAGTTATCCATTGGGGGACTCTACTAAAAACTCTATCCCATGCCTAATACTAGAGATAGTAGTGGATGTGGTGGTGGTGGACCCATCACTACCCATAAGGAGGTTGACTATGCAACTAATCACTCTAACTCTATCATGTGTCTGGACATAGAGGTCCTACTAGTCCATTGAGATATCAAGTAGTCTCTATATGAGGGATCTCTCCTCTCTATTAGTACTACAACCTCATATAACCTATAATAGAATGATATCTCATATTTAACATGTAGGACATCATCCTTCACATGTAAGGCATAATCCTTGGCCAAAATCACATCAGCCAAGGATCTAGCTAAACCACCATCTTTACTAGCTCATCAAGCCTCATCCCACTCCTTATTAAGCCTCTCTACCTAAGATATAAGTCACTCTTGATCACCCTAATATCTATCCCACTCATCAATCACTATCAAAAGCTTTGTGGCATGGGTAGCTAGTTATAATTATACCACTAATAGTTGGGCCACATGTCCTCTCAGTGTAGTAATATTAGCATCCCTAGCCATAATTAATCCTTATACCTAGTTTATATTACCATTTATAGTGGCTAAATATACATTTAATCCAACTATATCACTCTATAAGCCTATAATATTTGATAATCATGTAGTGATATCCTTCTATTGCCTATCAATAAAACCCTAATCCTCTATGGACCTCCTTATGCTAGAGGGCCCTACCTACCCTATAATTTTACCTATACCTATATCAAATGTCCTACCTCCCCTATCCCTCTCCTGTGGCCCTCATCACCATATGGTTCCTCACTCATATCTATATCCTACCCATCTATTGCCTCAACCATCTAGGTATCCCCTGAAGGGTCTTGTTGCACCTGGCCATGAATAACATGTAGTGGGATGGCATGTGGTATGGATAGATGAACTATCACCTAAAATTGTACTTTTATTAGGGCCTAAACCCTATCTCTCTTTTTTCTCACCCATATCTAATGTAATACTAGCTATTGAGGTTATGGTCTAGTTAATCAAATGGATTGGGAACCATCCCACATGCAACATATATATCCATCATGTCATCATATATCACCCCACATTTATAATACCATAGTATATTATGGAATATACCATAATTTTTCATATCCTAGTCTCAAGGCACTAGTATCCCCCACTCTCTAATCTCCCAAGTCACATGGGTGAAGAAGTATAGATCCTCAGTAATATCATATTGTAGATCAAACTATCTATACACTCAGTCTAGTCTATATCACTATACCAACAATTCATGGTGAATTGTGATATATAAGGGTGTAATCATGAATCCAATTATGAATAGCTCCTCAATCATCAAAATGGTATCACCAAGTATGGCTACTAGAAAAAGTATCCACTGACCATCTTGTCTATGTCTCATCTATAAATATATAGGACCCCAAGGTGGCCTTGTAAACTTATGCCTATAATATAAAACCTAAAATCCACTAAAACCTTTTGTCCTTGATAATATCTTAGCTTCACTAGCTACTTAATTGATATATGTTCCTTAGCCTAGACCTAGAGTACTGTGCTATGGTAGATACTCTGCCCTCTATGATAAGCTATCATATGTAAGTCCTAATAAAGATAGGCTAGAATTATGGTCCCCCATGAAAATCATGTTGAGTGATCATAAATCTCATGTACCACTCCAATCAGGCCAATCAATAAGATACTTCTTCTCTTTCCCAATAGCAAAAGGCTACTAATAATATCCATCATAATGACCACCTCTAGGGGAACTGTCCCTTGTGCTAGTGTTGGTGCCAATATTAGAACACTTCCCACTATTTCTCCTACCCCAAGGGCTAGAGGAAAATATAGGTCATCTAATTCATTTATATATATGGTCCCCCAAAGACCTATAAGTTTTTCACACCAATCAAATCCTCTAGTATAACTAATGAGTCTGCTAACATCTAAGTATTCCTATGGGCCTACATAAGAACTCATAGTATCTTATAAATATTATTTAAAGTCACTATGACCTCCCCAATTGACATATGTAATGTCAACATATCATATTTCCACCTTTCCACAAGTGTTGATAGATAGGCTCAATCTATATGAATCACTAGTAACTGAGCTAGGTGATATAACTTCACCACCTCAAGTAGGCCCACAAGCTCATCAATCCATATTCCTTGTCATTGTATCACTTAGGATAAATATTTTTATACCATAATGACCCCAAATCACTCTTGTAACTCAAAACATGAGGAACCAAGTCAATCATTTTCCCTTCTAATATTGGGCCTAGACTAATCTCCTATTGGCCCCTTTTCTCTTCTTCTATTTCATTTTGGTTATTTTTGTGACATCACTCTTTTATTTATGATATCAATATTTATTAGGGAAATCTCTCTATTTCATAGGTCAACCCCATCATTTTATTTTGTGGGTTTATAAACTCACCGATCCTCAAGGTGTCTTCACCACTAGACAGGGTGACTTTACTATTTTTAGCAATTTTGCCATTTGACTTATCAATCTCACCATTTGAATAATTATTTATATCAAAATTGGTTAGGTCATTGATTAAGTGGTGACCTTGACATTTTTACCCACTACCCCACGAAATATCTGACACATCATTATTCTTGATGGCAAAATTACCATTATTGAGGGCAACTTTATCATTTACAAAATTTTGTAAATGGTAAGATCACCTAATTTCCTACTTTTACCTAGTCATAAATACATTAAATTCAGAAATTAAAAACCAAAAAGGTACCTATCGATTCTCTACTCCCTAGTGGTCACTGGTACTCTCACATGTACTCCCTAAGGTGTCGATGGTATAAGATGTTATCCATTATGCTCATCTCTCTTGCATGAAAATATTATAGCTCTAAAGTATAATAGTGGAGGGTAAAAATGAATGAGTTTTAACCCCCAAGGGTTAAATTATAGTAAAATTTCAAAATTTTCACCCCTTGGCCTTATTTTTCCCCCATTCATCTTCTCAGGGTACTCACTTTTTCCCTATTTATCCTTTGTTCAAAACATTTTCTTCTAATTGATCCATTCTCATCCTCCTTTATTGAATTTCATGATTATTTTTTTTATAGAGGGACAACCCATAAAAAATTCAATTTTTCCATCTTCTCCTCAAGGGGGCATCATGGGCAACCAAAACACTATTTGGGGCATTTTTAAAACCCTATTTCTTTGTGACCCATGTAAAATTTAGCAAAAAGTGGTAATACATTTATTTTTTATAATTATAATAATTTTGTGTGACCTTTTTATTTTTTTAAAAGTTTTTTCTTTGACTAAATGTCTAACCACACCTTCTCAAATAGGGGGAAAATATAGACATCTAATTCATATCACTATTGTGCTAAAATTACAAGTCTAAATGATATTACATAGTAATTCATAATCTAGACCAAAATCAATAAAATGATCTAATTCATTTTCAAACATCACATGTAAGTGCCAATTCTTGTCTAATGATCCTTGGTTTAGGTAATGCATTTTAAAAAATCATTATCTTTTCCTAATTCACTTCGAGTCAAATTGTGACCAAGTAAAATGACATCCTAGACCACTGAAATCCTCTGATTCATCAACACGTCATGTACATGTGTTGGTTCACATCTATATTTTATTAATTAGGATAATACCCTATACACAATTTTCACCTTCTTTTGATTTGAATCTAGTTAAATTATGACCACACAAATTGATATTTTCCACCATTTTGATTAAACATGTGACCAATTTCTAAGAATTGCAAATTCCTAAGTAAAGACATTAAACAAATCAAAACCAAATTAAGACATTAATTAGAAAATCCATGGAAGGTTATTGAATATCTATTATTTTACATTCATAATTCAAAATATTTGGGCTATGACATCACCCATGACATCATTAAAGGGGTGTCAAGCATTAGGCATTAATGGAGATAAATATCAATTTTAAGCCCACCCATGCCTCATTAATGTTCCCTTGTTCTAATATATTAATTTCTTTGTCCTCCAAAATTTATTTAATCTTTGGACACATTTTAATCTCAAGATGGATGGTCATAGGTGATTCTAAATATTTCTAGAAAACTATAAATACATGAGCCATGGACATAAATTTTAAGCTTGAGTTGTGTAATGTTATTATGAAGAAATATCTTCAAGAATATTCATCAAATCCCCCAAATTTATTAATCAATGAGCCAAATCCATTGGTGTTCAAATATATGATAGAGGTAATCATCCAACTGCATTGACAAAGATTCAGAGTAATAAATCTAGGCATAAGCACATTTATTGAACATATTTGAAGGAAATCCATTATGGTAAGGTATTGCTTGTCTTGATTAATGAATTAGTTTATTTATTTCATTGACACCTCCCCTCAAGGGAGTAGGCTTGTCATGTTAGGTTCTCTATGCTTATTATTGATTTTATTTACTAATGCATGAACTAACCTACTTTGTAATCCTACACTACACTTTTAATTGGTGAAAGGTCACCATTCCTATCCTATATATGGGACCCATTGATTTTTATTCCATTTTAGGACTCACTAGTTATCATCCTTCTCTTTATTTTTATTTTAGTTTATATATGCAAAATTACAAAAAAAAATAAAAATCTAATTATAAGGCATGTGCATGATTATATTTAGTTCATTAACATTAATTATTTTGTGAATAGTTATTCATTACTTATTTATATAAAATTTTATATCATATATTATTCAATAGTTTACATGAGTGAATATAAATCATACATGTTTCAATCTACAAACATAGTTGTAGCAGGAGCTACTTTTACAAACCTATAAAATCCTAAATAAACAATAATGCCATATTCAAATAGTATCCCCTATGCCATTATATTATTCTATTTATCATGTTTTAATAAGCATAGCGTATCAATTATCAGATTCAAACTAGGCATATGCCTATTACATCTCATATATACATCAGTTTGCTCACTAGGGGAATATCATACATAGGTTTTATCATTTTGTGGCTATACCTTCTTGTTCATATCTAGTTCCTTACACTATGTAAAATCTATCCATATCACTCAATTATTTAAACATTGGTATCTTATTGTTTACCTAATTTTTTGAATATACTAGTGTCACAAATTTCTTATGTTGATCAACTGCATGTACTCATGCATGCTCTGTATGTTTACTCTCCTGCCTCATGTCTTGTGTGTAATCTCTAATTTTGATTTTGGACATTTTAACATCTCATTATATGTGGATTAATGAATTTATTATATGTTTATATGCATATGAATTAAATTTTAATATGTCCCTTGTACGTGTCCCCTTGGCCTTCTATTGTGTGTTTTATGTGTACTCTTTGTGCATGTGTATCATAGCCATGACACTTGTTTGCTTTATTTGTTAAATTTAATATATTATATATGAATGATGGAAGTTATTCATATTTATATATTTTTTATTCCATTATACATATAATTCATCCTTCCCTAAGGAGTTATATTTAGCTTTCAATACGTAGTTTTGATAATTTACTTGTGCACTTTATTACCAACAACTATCTTTATAATTTCACTATATATGTTTGTTTATACATGCATATCACATTATTATTTTATTTATTTTACATATGATGATTCCGTTATCATCCATTTTATCATTACTACTCATATTTACAACTTTTCATAACATCTCTCACATAACTATTTATTATGAGTTAAGCTATTCTATAGGCTTGACAACTTACCTTAATAAAAGGGGCATACACAGTGGCTTGTCTAATATATTGCTATCCAATTTTTAACCCCCAAGTTAAAATATGACCCCTATAGGAAAAAAACTTGAAAATTAAATGATTTATAAGGTCCTAGTTGAGTCTAAAATACCCTATTAGCATTTATTAAGGTAAATTTGGAAAGATTAAGGTAAGTCTCTTTTATGTGTTTTGGTCTATTTGGGTCTCTTAAGTCAAAAAAGTTAAAAAGGGTTATTTTTGGTGCCTTTTAAAACATTTAAAATGTAAAGTGATGTCAATATGGGTCTTAAAATATGTCATGGTATGGACCAAAGAGTTTCAATTCATAAAAATTTAGCTATGGGCAAGAAAAGTCAATTTTAATGGCTTCCCAAGAAAGTACAATGTGGGAGGAGAGGTGATATGAAAATAAATTAGGTTTTCAACATGATAAGGTTTTTATAGGTATATCAAAATGATTATCTAGGGTTTACAAGATTATAGGAAGCCAAAATCATCATATCTCTCTTATCAACCCCTTCATAAGCTCATATAGGAAAAATTGAAGTAAATCATACAACCAAGAGAGAGAAAGTGGGAGCTTAAAAATTTTCACATTGATTTGGTTATAAAATTTATCTCCTTATCTTTATGAATAATCACTAAGAATAATGAAGTTACAAGTCATTTAATTAATGGTAATGTCCATGCAAGAGAGGTTTGTAAGTTGGAATTGTAGGTCTATATTCAACCCAGAAAGGTTTGTGTTCAAAGCATGTTAGAATGTCTTTTTATGGTATTTACATAGATTATTCACATATATATAAATTATACAAGTTTTTACCCATTCCACTCATTCAATACTCCAATTGGACATCTTTAGAAAGGTACCTTTTTATGGTTTGCAAAGCCAATGGCAATGCAAGTTTCTTATAAGTTTTGATTATTTTGAGAGATCTTAATACTTCAAAGAGATAGATGGTTATGTTTCCACATTTTATATGTTAATTAAATGATAATTCATGATATTTAATTCCATAGTAACTATTTTTCACTTTTCAAAACTTACAAACATAAGGGTTTCAATCCTCATCACCTAACACTTATAGGTTAACATCTCCATGAAACATAATGATGCCAATGTGTTTTCAAGTCCATATTAGGTATGAAATAATATTATTTATATTGATGAATAATTAATTATCTAATAGATTTTATAAGTCATATTAATCCAAAAGGAATTGATGGCTAGCAGAGACTAATCCTAAAATGTGTACCTACAAGCCCTTGTGTGTATAAACATTGGAGACAAGAGTTGAATATGCCTTGAAAGTGATATATAGAACTAAGAGTAGTGAGAGTTACTTATATTTATTAAGATTAAACATTCAAAAAGTGTCATTACATAGTTCAAAAGGTTAACTTCAAACATTTATGAGTAGATCCCCTTCTAACAGTCACCTACATGCATGTGCAAATTCACCTGAATAGAGTTGTCATGAGATTTGAAGTTTCAAGAAATTAAGAGGTTTATAATAGTTTAAAAAATATATCATATCCTTCAATAAGTTTTGTATTTTTTTTAAATATATAAGAAGGCCTTAAAGCATAGTTAATTCCTTGAATATAGTCAACTGCATACTTATAATCAGTATGACAAATTTGCTTTGGCAAGGATGTTGATGAGATTTTGGATAGAGAAAGTATATTAAATACAATAAAAAATTTCGTAAGACTCAATAATATCATGATATAGTAATTTTAATTCATAAAATGATATATAAAGTCATGAAAGGCCAAACTCAACTACATACATAGTTTTCTTGATAGTTTTCTATGAAAGATTGTACGTGTAAATAATAAACAGAGGTTATGAGAGTTATTTTAAAGTTCTATGTGAATATTTAAGGTAATAATTAATTATATTAATGATATTTAACATTATAAAACATCATGGTGTAATTTGATAGAAAAAACCTCAAAGTTCATGCTCAGTCATTCCTCATAGACACCTACATCCAGTTAGGAATTAGCCTTGATAGTTATGTTGACAAGGTAAGGAGGTATTTACAGATTTGAGAAAGCTTTTAGGGTATCACCAACCATATAAATAAGTTTTTTAATGTTTTGGTATTGATTCTGATGAAGTAAGAAGCCGATACATAGTCAACTCTCATGATAATCACCGACAACCAGCATACTGAAGGTTTCACCTAAGATAATGGTGTTTGATGATAATGCATAGAGTTTAAAGAGCGTAGGATAAATTTATTATACTATAAAACATCATGGTAATTTTTTTAATGGGTTTAACATTAAACATGTCTCCAAACACTAAGACTGGAGACCTAAACAAATGCATAGTCACTTGTAGGTCTTTTACGTGTCTCAAGACTCATTCAAAATGCCTAATAATAGTGGTGTAGAGGTGATTTAGAGGTCATATTAACTTAGGAAATAAAGTAATTATAAGATATAAATAGGTGAACAAAGGACAAAGAGACTAAATAATGATTACATAGTCTAAAATGCACATAGTATGCATACTTTCTCATTAAGAGCTTTGCTTATAGGAAGAGTGGAAGGGAGACTATAGAGAGGTATAAGATAAATAAAGTTATTGAAGGATAATTACATAGTGTAAATATTTTAATATCAAACATTAAAGTTTAAGGAAGAATGAAATAAATGAATCAAACCCTGTTAGACCTAATAAGGTCTAAGTTGCATACATAGTCTATATAAATAGTGTAGACTTGAAAGTGGTAAAGTAAAGTCAATAGGATTTGAGATATCTAGATAACTATTTTAATATGTTTATAAAACAAATTAAAACATATTAATGTTCTCAAAAATCTGAAAGTGAAACAAATATTGTCGTGATAATTATGTTCAATCTCAAACATGGCTAGTTGTGTATGCATAGGTTGATATGGGCAGACAATTAAGAGATAGTCAGGTGATTTGGAGCTGAGTTGATACTATGGAATCCTTAAATATATGTTGAAATACATAAAAAAAATAAAAAATTGAAGGCTCAAATTCCTAAAAAAGAGAGTAAATGGAGAATAAGTCAACTAGGGTCTCTTAGGTAATTTGGTTTGAGAACAATAAGTTTGAGTGGATGAGATATGCACAAAGTATAAGGAAGAAAGTAACAAAATAAACCATTAAAATGTGTCAAGTAGGACCTCATAAACCTAATTAAGTTCATTATAGCTTAGAATCAAACTTAGATAATCACTTATAGACCCTAAATTATTCCTAGACCTTTTAGATTGATTGCTTTCAGTCGATAGGCTATCTTGCATTGTTTGGTATGAATAACACATGATGTATGGGACATTGGTATCATAGGGTAAGTTAAATATCCTAATGTACTTAATTTTTTTGGAAATCATGAGGTTTATGAACTATAATTAATAGTTCAAACCACTTTTAGGCTGCCCATGAGAGCTAAAACAACCTGATGAGATATAAATGTAATTATATGCCTCCAAATGGATGAGGTGGACTTAAAAATGACCCATAACATGTTCAAGACTCCCATGATCATCCTAATATGATATTATTTATTATATTATTTTACTAAACCATACAAAATAGGGATAACATAATTTTTTTGATATTTTGCATGTTTTTATAGTTGGTCAGATCTTCAAATTTGGCATGGAGGTAGGGAAGGATGTTTTATAAGTGAATCAAACACTTATTTTGGGTTTTCACGTGTATGTAGGATATATATTCATTTTTTAGTCTTTTATTAGGAGGTTTAATTGATTCCTAGTTAGGAGAGAGAAAGGGAAGAAACATGCATCTTTGCTTACTCTCAGAACATTAAATTGAACCTAGATCTGTAAAGACATAAAGAGTAATAGAATACACCCTTATATTCTTATGATCCTATGTAATTTTCTCTACATAAGGAGGTTTTCTCTAAAAAGGGATATAAGAAATGAGGCCTAATTAGGGATTTTGGTACATAATAACTTGTTAGGGTAGCTTGAGACCATAAAATGGATTGTTTTAGGTCTAATATGAGTCCAATACACCATATATGAAGTTTGGATGAGCTAAAGTAATTAAATCAAAGTTTTGATATTAGTGTGAAAAATATGCCTAAGGAGATGAAGAGCCCTCTAGACACATTGCATGAGAAACAAGTAATGTGTCAAAGAGTTAGGGTTAGTTGAGATGTGTTAAGAATAGAGTAAATAGGTAGAATAGACTAATATTACCACCAAGAAGTCCACTTGTACTTCAATGTGCTAAGTAAAGGAAGAGTTTTAAGGAGCTAGTCAAGGTGTCAAGCAACCATTTCAACTCCCATGCCACTTGGAGGGTTAGAGCATATAAAAAGGAGAAACACATGTCATATAAGACATTTTTAGGAAGTTATATAGCTAATATCTTATTATTAACCCATATTTACACTTGTCTAATCTCTCTCTCTCTCTCTCTCTCTATATATATATATATATATATATATATATATATATATTGAGCCACTTTTTGATAAGTTTGTATCCTCCACCGAGGCATGGCAAAACCCTACCCATTTGTATACCTTTGATAAATGATAAGTAACTAGTTTACCTCCTCTTATGATTGCACTTAGTATGCATATAAGAATAGTTTATCTTATCAAGTGAATTGACTTGTCTTCCTTGGAATGTTGTCCTTTTTTAAAACCTAGATGGAGTTTGAAATTTTATTTTTTAGGTCATGTGAAGAATATGAGTGTTGTGAAAGAGTTGAGTGCTTTTGTCTATCTTCTAGTGTCATTCAAGACCTCTTATTTAGCTTTTATAGCTTAAGCAACCACCATAACCTTCACATTAAAACACTAATGTGAGAGATTAAAATTAAGAGTAGTGTATGTAAGGTTAGTTATATTGATTTACAAGTGCACATATAGCTGATTGGTAGTGGTAAAAACATATTTTTTGAATCAACTCATTAGATTATGTTTCTTTCCCTTTTAATAGAAATTGATAGATTAGTGTGTGATCCTAAGTGATTCATAAAGGGGAGATAAACCTTCAATCTATAAGTTTACCCCTGTTATAGATAACCCACATATCTAGGGGTAATCCCATGTTTTACTAAATTTGGAGAGGTTTGAATAACCTTCTTCTCAGGTACAAAATTTTGTTATAATAGTTTTATCATGCTCGATAGGACTAAGGTCAAAAATAATGGAAGAAATTTTTGGTGTGTTCTTCTACCTATCATATTTGGGAAGTGTTAAACAAACACAAATGGTGACTTTGAATGCAATTAGTTAGTTATAATTAGCCTATGTACTTATTGTGAAAATAATTAATCATATCTTATGTTCTGATTTGACTAATTAAGTTAGCATGGCTGGATATGATGATAACTTCTACTATACACCTCCTTATCAACATTTTCATGATTCATACCAGCCATATAGCCTTATTTATCAAATTGGTTATGAACCCAAATATGTGGTTCAATAGCCTTATCAATATTTTTACCCTCCTTTTAAGTCATATTAGTCTTATGGTCAACCTATTTGTCCTTTACATGATCATGATGTTGCATATGAGTAGCCTTCTCAAGCTTAATGTGTCTTTAGTTATCCCTCAAACCAATAAATTTCAAGTTTGAATCAAAGTCTCTTAGGATATGAGAAATACATGTTATAACTTCATACTCAAACATAACATGGTCAAGATATTACTAGCCATCTCATTCATGGCATGAGAGATACATTGCAGCTATTGAAAGGAGAATGGACACCTATTGAGAGAGAAAAATGGCAAAGCCTTTCAAGTGAAATGTTGGATGTAAGTGGTCTCATTTAAATCATAAAATATATGTTGAAAGTTCATGAAGGACAATAGGTCCAATTTCATCATCCCTATGTGTCTTCTTACACTCTATCTTAGCTCTCATACATGCCACCCATTCTTCACCAAGAGACCTTTCTAAGTGTTCCAAGTCTTCCATGTATTCCTCAAACCTTCCCTTATTGAAATTCAATATAAGAGATTATTAACAAAGAAAAGGATATTAGTTTATAATAACCTATTGATTTAATCCAGCATCCCACCTCTCTTCCTCAAGGAACTTCTAAGGAGTCTTCCAAAATTCCAAGCTAGAATTAAGTAGTAATGTATTGGAATGAGCAAGGTGAAATAAGTATAGATTGGAGAATTAAAAGTAAATTTAAATCTAAAAATATGCATGTCTCTCCCACCCCTCCTCAAGAGACCTCTTATAATCTATATCAACCTTCTTATAATACTTATCCTCACAAAGCCACTAATTCACCTTCAAGAATATTTTTAAAGAGGATATAGATAGTCAAATAGAATATTTGGAGTTGAATATAAAAGAACTTAAAGAGTTACAAGGTCAAGAGATGGAAGACAAAGATAACTTTGTGCCTAATCAAGCCCCATTTCTCTCCCCCAAGAACCTATAGCTTGTCCATCTTGGAGGTCTATCCCGGAGTGTATTCAAAAAAAGAATGAGTTTCTAATTAATAAGGTGGAATATTAGCTTGGAGTTGTTGAAGATCCTTAAGAAGGATATGAGAAAGGTGAATTAATTTTTGAATAAAATGAAATGTCTATAGCCCAATTCAACATGCTTTCCCTTCAAAAAGTCCTTCAAGAATCTCCCATTTCTATTTCCCCAAGTTGTAAGAGTACTCCCTCCATCCCCATACCCATTCATGAAGAATCCAACACATCTCATACTCCCTCTACAACCCATTAATTTTTTCACCATTTTCTACCTTTTCTCTTCTTGAAGGAGACCCCATCCTATGGGAGATAAGTAAAGACGATAAGGCCAAATTTGTAGCTAATTAAGAAGATGACTTAAGTGTCTATGATGAAGATTTCATTATAGGGACTTCCCTTGGTGAAGACAAGAATAAATACATATTCTTAAGTGAATAAAAATATGATCAAGATCAGGTTGCATATACTAATGAAAATATTGATAAAAACATGAAAGATAAGGTGCTTAAAAGAGACAAAACATCAGCTAAGTTGGTTGAGACTCATGAGCAACATCAAGAGGTTAGTTTTGAAAAACTAATAGAATACAAAGTTTTTGATGACTCCATAGACCAATATTATTTTTGGTCGAATTAAAATGATATTTGTGAATAATTTAAAGGCGCTCAAAATCCTACACATTCTTCTATTGAAGTTGAAGACATTATTGTAGATGCATTACCTCTTAAAAATATCATGATAATTTGTAAAGTACCAAACTTGAACAAGTTATAGCCAGCCTTGAGGTTGAAGAATCTTCAAGAAAGAAATATCAAGCTAATCAATTACATAATAATCAAGAAGAAAAAGTTGAATAAGTTATGGTTTTTTAATAGAAGGAAGACAAAGATGATTGGTAGCAATATATTAAGCTCTTCAAAGAGATTGAAGGTCTTTACAAGGTTAAAGACCATGTTCACAAAGATATTTTTCAAGATGTCTTCATTGAGGACAATGATTAGGATTGGGTTGAGTATGCTAAGCTCATTGAATATCTTGATAAGATTGAAGAAGTTCATGTGAAGCTTAATCTCATTAAAAATACCATGAAAGTTAAAGATTATGCTTGGATGAAGCATTATTGCACAAGGTATCAACTGAGGAGTCTCATGATAAGATTGAGATTATGTAGACATAATAAAAAGTCACTTTCATTGGTGATATGTTTGTATTTGGTGTTATTTCATTGTAGGCCATGCCAAGAAGATTGACAAGTATGAAGGAGTTAAAGACAACAAGAACAACATTCAAAGGGCAATTTGTTTCATGTCCTATTTCATCTCATGGAGCAAAGGATGGTACAAGTTTCCCCTTTAATATAGGAGGATAAATTTTTTTCAAGTTAGTTTTTATATATTTTAGTTTTCTTAAGTTTTTGTTGTGTTCCCTAAGTACTTGTTATCACATGTGTGTGCCTTCCTTTCTTTGTTTTTGTGTGTGTGTCTTAGATTTGGGTGTTGTTGAGGTAATAAATGTATATTTTTGTTCAAGTGTTAAGGTCTGATCTTGTTGTCTCAGAGTGAAATTGACTCCATATCCAAATGGAAGGACAAGGATACTAGTCTAGTCAGTATAGCAAGCATGTTACCCCTATAAGTCACTAATTTGTTATCTGATTTTGATCCCCAAGTCAAAATAAGATCCTTATAGGAAAAAAAGTTAAACTTAGGTTATTTATGAGGTCATATTTGAGTATAAAATACCTTATTATCATTTATTTAGGTAAATTTGGAAAGATTAAGGTAAGTCTCTTTTATGTGTTTTGGTCTATTTGGGTCTCCTAAGTCAAAAAGGGTCAAAATGTTCATTTTTAGTGCCTTTAAAAATATTTAAAAAGTAAATTGACGTTAATATGGGTCTTAAAATATGTCATGGTATATACCAATGAGTTTTATGTCATAAAAAGTTAGTTATGGGCAAGAAAACTTAGTTTTAGGGGCTCCCCAAGCAAGTACAACACAAGAGGAGAGATAATATTTAGATAAATTAGGGTTTTAAAATTATTAAGTGTTTCAAAGTCCATAAAAATGATTATATAGGTGTTAAAATGTCATAATAAGTCAAAAACATCATATCTTTCCTATTGACTCCTTAACAAACTCACATAGGCAAAATTGGAGTAGATGGTACGATCAGGAGAGAGAAGGTAAGAACATAAAAATTTGGAAATTTATTTTATTATTGGTTATATTAAAATTTATTAAATTTTTTATTATATTCATATCCTTATCTTTCTAAATAATCACTAATAAGTTAAGGGTCTAAAATTAGCTCGTAAACCATGATAGGGGTCTTTCTTTAGCTTTTCAGGCAGAATGGTGGAACCTTTTCTAAAGGATAAAGTTTGTATGTGTCTTAAAAAATAATCTCAATTATATTAAAGTGTTTTTAAATATTTCCATTAAGTTACAAGTCATTGAATGAATGGTTATATCCATACAAGAGAGGTTTGTAAGTTAGAATTGTAGGTTTGCATTCAACCAAGAAAGGTTTATGTTTATAACATGTTATAATGTATTTTCATCATGTTTACATATCTTATTAAAATATGAAAAAATTATAATAGCATCTTCCCATCGACACTCATTTAATAGTCTAATTAACCATCTTCAACAAGGTACCTTTCATAGTTTACAAATCTAATGGTAGTCTAAGTTTCTTGTAGGTTTTTATTATTTTGAGAGATATTAATACTTAAAAGAGATATATGGTTGTGTTTAAAAATTTTATACATCTATTTAATGTGAATTCATGATATTTCAATCCATAGTATCTATGTTACACTTTTTAAAAGTTGTAAACACAGGTGTTGCAATCCTCATCACCTACTACCAATAGGTCTAAAGCTCCATGAAACCTAATTATGCCAATGTATTTTGAAGGATATTCAGGAATAAAATTACATTATTGATATTTATGAATAAGTTATGATATAATATATTTTCAATGGTATTTTAATCCAAAAGGAGTTAATGGCTAGTAGAGACTACTCCAAAAATGTGTACCTACATGACCATGTGTGTATAGACAATAGATACAAGAGTTGAATATGTCTTGAAAGTGATATATAAACTTGAGATAAATGAGAGTGAATTATATTTATTAATAATAAATTTTGATAAAGTGTCATAAACTAGTTCAAAAGGTTAACTTCAAACATGTATGAGTAGACCCCCTCCTAATAGTCATCTACAGGCATGTGCAAATTTATCTTAATAGAGTTTTTCATGAGATTTAAAGTTTTAAGATAGTAATAGGGATTAAATAATTTAAATTATATATAATATACTTAAAAAAATTTGGTAATTATTTTGAATATCTAAGAAGGCCTTAAAGCATAGTTAAGTCCATGAATACAATTAGCTGCATACCTATAGTCAAAATGACAAATTCGCCTTGATACAGGTGTTGATGAGATTTTGGATAGAGAAAGGATCTTAAAGACACTAAAAATATTCTTAATACTACATTATATAATGATAGATTCATTAGAATTTATATAAATATATATAGAGTCATGAAAGGCCTAACTCAATTACTTACACAGTTTGTTTTCTTAACAATTTTCTACATAGGATTGTATGTGAATAAAGTAAATAGATGTTGTGAGAGTTATTTGAAAGTGTTATATGAATATTTAAGTCAGTAAGGTATTATCTCAATTATTTTTTACATTATAAAAAATCATGGTGCAATTTGAGATAAACAAACTCAAACTTCATGCTTAGTCTTTCCTCACAAACACCTACAACAAGTTAGGAATTGGTCTTGAAAATCATGTTGACAAGATAAGGATGTATTTATGGATTTTATAAAGGTTTTTGGGTATCATAAAAATCATAAACAAGATTTTTAAATGTTTTGGTATTGATTATAATGAACTAAGAAGCTGATACATAGTCAGCTCTCATGATAATCACCCACAACCAACCTATTGAGGGTTTTTTCTTAAACAGTGGCGTCTATTGAAAATTCATAGAGTTTAAAGAGCATGGGATAAATTTATCATAATATAAAACATAATTACAATGGTATTAATAAGTTCAACATTGAATATATAGCTTAAAACACTAAGACTATAGACCTAAATGAATATACAGTCACCTATAGGTCTTTTGGCTTTCTAAGGACTCCTTCAAAAATATTGAGAATAGTGGTGTAGAGGTGATTTATAGGTCATATTAACTTAATAAATAAATTAAATATAATATATTAATAGGGTAATTAAGTAAAAAAATATTAAACAAGGATTACATAGTCTATAAATCACATAGTTTGAATACTTTCTCATTAGGTGTTTTGCTTATAAGAAGAGTGAAAGGGAGACTACAAATAGGTCTAATATAAGTAAATTTATTTAAGTATAATTACATTTTTTAAATATTATTTTATCAAACCTTTGGTTTAAATCAATAAGGAAACAAATACATCAGACCCTATTAATCCTAACAAGGTCTAAGTGGCATACAAAGTCTATATATACAATGTAGACCTACAAATGGTAAATTAAAGTGAATAGGATTTGATATGGTTGGATAAATATTTTAATATTATTAAAAAAAATTTAAACATCTCATGATGCTTATACATCTGAAATTAAAAAAAATACTATCATGACAACTCTATTCAATCTCAAACAAGGTTAGTTATGTATGTACAGGCCCATATGGGTAGATAATTAAGAGATAGTCAAGTGAGTTGGAGATGATTTGATAATTTGTAAATATTTAATATATGTTTAAAGACAGAAAAAAACGTTACATGAGGGCTCAAAATCCTAATATAGAGTTGGAGAATATAGTCAACTAGGGTCTCTTAGGTAGTTTGGTTTGAAAACCCTATGTTTAAGTGGATAAGATATGTAGAGAGTTTGAGGAATAAATTAATAATATAAAACATTTCAATATTTAAATTAGGAACTCATAGACCTCTTGAAGTTAATTTGATCTCAAAATCAAATTCAAACTCAAGTAAGCACCTATAGACCCCAAATTGTTCCCATGCCTCTTAGAATGCTTATTTCCAGATGATGGGCTATTTTTTATTACTTAGTATGGATCACAAATGATACATGGGACCTTTGGATCATATTGGAAGTTAAATAACCTAATTCACTTTGATTTTTTGTAATTTTTAGGTTAATTCATGCCCTAAGGTTTATGAACTATCATTAAGAGTTTAAACCATTTTCACACTGCCTAGGAGAGCTAAAACAACACCATGTGAGAGAAATACAATTATATGCCTCCATATGGATGATATTTACTTTGAATGACCCATAAAATGTTCAATAATCCCATGAGAATATTCTTATGCTAGTGGTTGGTACAGTACTATATGGAACCATACAAAATATGACTAAAAATACTATTTTTTGATAGTTCAAAGGTCCTTCTAGTGAGTCAAATCATAAAATTTATCATGGATGTAGGGTATAATTTTTTATAAGTTAATAAAAAACTTATTTTTTTATCACTTTTATGGTGGATGTAGATGCATTTTTCACTCTCTGGTAGGGAGGTCTAATTGAGTCCTAGTTAGGAGAGAGAAAGGGTAGAAAAGGACATCTCCACTCACTCTTAGAACATGAAATTGAACTTGGATCTATAAATAAATATAGGATACTATAATATGTCCCTATATCCTAGGATCCAATATAATTTTCTCTACATAAGGATGGTTTCACTAAAAAGGGATACAAAGAATGAGGCCTAATTAGGGATTTTGGTAGAGAATGGCTTATTAGGGCTAGTTTGAGACCTCAAAATGGATTGTTGAAGGTTTGATATGAGTCCAATAGGCCATTATTTAATTTTTTATGATCTAAAGTAACTCAAATAAAGTTTTTACACTTGTGTGCAAAATAGACCTAAGGAGATGAAGAGCCCTCTATACACCTTGCATGAGAAAGTCATGATGTGTCAAATAGAACCTATTGGAGTTAGTTTATGTGTGTCAAGAGAAGATAAAAGAGTTATAATAAACTAATTTGAACACAAATAAGTCCACTTATACTTCAACATGCTAATAATAAGAGGAGTTTTAAGGAGCTAGTCAAGGTGTCAAGCAACCATTTCAATTCCCATATGACTTGGAGGGTTGGATCATCTACAGATGAGTAACACATGTAATAAATGACCTATTTAGGTAGTTACATAACTCCTCTATTTTTTTTAACTCACATTGACACTTTTTTACTCTCTCTCTCCTACACCCTTCTTCTCTTCTCTCTCACATTCTCTATATATTGAGCCACTTTTAGCTATGTTTGTATCCTCCACCTATGTATGAATAAGCCCTAACCATTTATATGACTTTGATTAATGATAAGCAATTAGTTTACCTCCTCTTATGACTATACTTAGTGTTCATATGATAATATTTTATCTTTTCAAATGAATTGACTTGTCTTCCTTGGCATGTTGTCCTTTTCTAACACCTAGATTCATTTTGAAAACTTCTTTTTTAGGTCATGTGAAGTGTATGATTGTGGTGCAAGATTTGAGTGATTTTTTATATCTTCTAGTGTCATTTAATACCTCTTAGTTAATAATCCTATACTAAACAATTATCACAACCTTCACATTGAAATACTCATGTGAGAGATTTAGATTAAGAGTAGTGTATGTAAGGTTAATTTTCTTGATTTAAAAGTGTAGATGTAACTGGTTGGTAGTGGTCAAAGCATATTTATTGAGTCACCTCATTAGATTAAGTTTCTCTTCCTTTTCCTAGCAAGTGATATATTAGTGTGGGAGCCTAAGTGATTCATCAAGGGGACCTAACTCTTAAATCTAGAGGTTTACCCCTATTATAGACAACCCACATGTCTAGGTGTAATCCCATGTTTTCCCAAATTTGGAGAGGTGTGAACAAAATTTTCCTAGGATGAAAAAATTGGTTATAACAAATACTAAGATCTTATAGTTTAGTACACAAACATAAATGTTTAGGTTTTAGATAGTGGATCACATTCTAGACCTAGAAATCAATTTTAGATATGTAGATTCCATTTAGACAATGGAATAAGTTAGTTGTGTCTAAAATAAGTTTTTATTATCCCAACATGTATAAAATGGTCATTTTTATAAATCCTCATAATCACAGGTAGTAAAGTATATTTATCAATTGGTATACATAATTATTTTCCATAATAATACTTAGGTTTCTCAATTTTGGGGGATCATGCATGACATGTGTTCCAAGTTAACATATAGGTTTTTGATCAAATTTTCACTTGTTATTACTTAGTCTCATAATCCATATACACCCATAAACTAGATTGGGGAAATGTTCAAAACATATGAATACATTATTACTTAAGTTTTTCAATATCTCCATATATGGAATAACAATCCATGTCATTCTCCACACTGCATACACTAAACCTAGATCATACTATATTTTGCACCAATTTTATGCTAGTTTTTCACCATAAATGAACCTTATTCCATCTGAATTAGTTGTTTCTCCTTTTTACATAATTATTTCACTAGAATGATCTATTTTAATTCATACATGGATTTCAAACTAATTCACTACTTTAGGTATGCAATTATGGAGTGTTGTTCCATAAATGTTTTAACTAATTCAAGAATAACATATAAAATTAAGCCTGATTTACAAGGTAAATGTTGAAAAGTGAAGTTTTTTTAAAAAGTTTAATTTAATTTAAAAAATTAAAAAATACATAGGTGAATTTATATTTCATGTGCATCCATGAGGTCAGGCTTGCCCAAGTTATGGGACATGTAGGATATGGAAACACAAAGGCCACTATCTATACCTTCACACATCTTACATCCCTAAAGTCAAGCCTATCCATCTATATAGATGTAATGAACATGAGGTCATGTAATTTATTGGTGTAAACATTACCTAGTGTCTATCATACTTATGGGCCCAAGTGGGACCAACCATATGGATGTGTAGTGTGCATGTAGATAGACCTAGTTGCCATGGCACATGGAAAAATCTTCCAATTTATTTAAAAATCCATTAAAAATATTATTTGGTATAAAATATCTATCTAAGTACAACCCACATCTACATATCTTCACTATTTTCTTATCTAAAGTTATATTTTCACACAAGGATAACAAAACTATTTTTTTTTGAGTACTTATCATTTATACAACTTTTTACTAGTATAGTAAATTATTTTCTCTGTTTTCAACTAGAGGTGGATTTGAAGTGCCTTGGGTCCCTTATAATTTTATATTTTCACTATATCCATATATTACATGATCCCAAATTAATGAAGGTATTTCCATGACCACCAAAATATGATACTTACAACCACATCAACATTTATTGCCTCCTAACCTGCCCAATCTATAAGTTATCATAAAACCAACCCTTCAAATTTATAAATTAGTGAATATGAAGTAAAAATACATTGGGGTATAACCTTTTCTTGTCCTAGATAGTGACACCCATAAAATTAGTGATTAAAAAATTGGTCATATGGACCTTGAGGATTTCCATAAAATTATAAATGCATAAAATAGAAACTCTTTGATGATGCACCTATCAAAAATTGGTTTTTATGAAGTAGTTAGTTTCCCTATCTTTATGCAATGATCAAATTTTATGTTTAATCATGCTCAACATTAAGCTATGAAGGAATGACAAATAAAACTCATTAGTGGGTCTTTGATGGCCAATTTATATGGAATATCCATGAACATGACCCAAAGAATATCAATGCATGAAACCTATGAAATAATGAGTGATTTAGATATACAACACTATTGAAAAAGAAAAAGAAAAAAAATAAGCATCATCAATAATTAATTATTGAAGCATAGAATAAGAAGCCTTTCTAAGATATTTAATAAATTCTTCAAATTTGAATTGAAAGAAGAGTAGTGAGACTTGACAACTCTTCTCAAAGACGTGGCCAGTAATGAGAGCACTATGAAGTTATATCCATGGATTTCCATTAACATGAAGTATTATATAATGGTAATTAATATAAATATTTGGGGTGATATTATTAGTTAATCTCTACACTGATAACTAATCGGTGTAGATGTAACCAAACAGTTCTTTTATGACATAATACATAGTGTACTTATTGGCCATTAAATAGTGTAACCCATTCTCACTCAACTATTTAATTCAAATGTATGCACTTAAGTATACAAATTAATTCTCTTTTGACTATGGTGAAAAACAAAAAGTACCTAGGAAGTGTTAGGGATTCCTTCACAATGAGAGTAGTCCAAGATTTCAATGAAGATTAAGGAAGAAGAATATTAGATGTGTTATGATTTAGTCATCACATGTGGGTTTAATAATCCACATTAGATTATTAGTTAATTAATATGTATATGCAAATAATGTGTGGATAAAATCATGTAAGTGATTGTTACATAAATAACAAACACACTAGAATAGGATTAAGGATATTTAGTCTATCTAGGAGAGAAATAATATGGAGGATATTAGTTTTTAAATCAACCATCCTAGATTAGAGATAGGATAATTTAATATTTAAAAAACATCCTATCTAATAGGACATGAAAATTTTATAAAATTTAATGTCTTCCATTGAAGAAATAATTAATTGTGATTGACCCCTATTTTGTGTTTTACACATTTGAGCTTTAGCTCTTCACCATTATGGAGGCAAAATTTCATTTATTATCATATCAAGCTTCACATATCTCTTTGATAATTATTTATAATCCTTCTATTGTTATTAAATAAAAAAATATCATACATAATAGGTTTGTAGTGAAAACCATATGCAACAGTTGTTGTTATGTTTGTTCACCCTACTTGCATGTTCTTAACAATTTGTAGTGCAGACCACGTGCAAATTTATTTTCATTCACCATCTACATACATTATATTTTATATTACCAATTTTTTAATTATTTACACATATTTTTATTTCCATGGTGTTCACCACTTACACACAAAAAAAAAAAAGACATATATAGACTTGTTTTTTGAAATTTTGTTTTGTTATGTTTGTATAAGGTCTTTCTGAGGCCAAGGGTCATACTGACTATACTGATCAAAATGACCACTCCATAAAATAATTTTATAATTATTCACACCCTCATTTTTATTTTTATTAGGTTGTAATACTATTACATTGGTTTCCCCATGTAGTCATCCACTTCATATTGAAAATGTAAGCCTTAACCTAGTAGTTTGTGCTTTGTGATCAGCTTAACCTCAAACATAGATTTAATCTCACATCCATAATACCAATCTTATAGATACCATGAAATTCAAAATATACATATACCATTGGAAATCATTTGTGTTCAAACCCATAACACCTTATCATTTATCATTTGTTATTCATTTACAAGTTCACCCACCTCGATAGCTTAGTTTCCTCTCAATAGAATTATCCCTAGCTCTCTAATCAATAACATGTGAACTCATATCCTTACAACATCACAACAAGTTAAAATTTAGGTATAATAATGTTACATTGAATTTCATATCCATAGTTGATGAAAAATTATTGATTAGTGGTCAACCAAAATACATGGATCATAAATCATCTACTATGCATTGATATTACCTTAAATGACTCAACCATACCCTATTAGAATTGATTTAACTCCACACCAATGACATCATTGACCCATCCTCAACATAAAACTCTTTGGTATTACATCCTCATCCCTTGACATATAATTTGTCTCATTATAAAAATATCTATCACCTCTCCTTCCACCATAGTTTCAAGATTGTATTAGATCTCTTTGAGCTCCTCACCAAAATCCAAATTTCATTTTGACCCATGGTTTCAAAGATGGTAGTTTCAAGTTTTATTATATTTTTTTTAATTTTATGTTTTAATTTTATGAGTTAGTTATATTAGGGGTATAAGTTTTTGATTTAATTTACATGTTTTAGTTAGGAATTAGTTTAGTAGTATTAGTGATATTTTGTTTTTTATCTATTTTTTAATTCTTAGTTTTTTAATTTTTAATTTAAACATATTTGTTTTTATTTTTTATTCATATTTATTTTAGGCTTTAGATTAATATGTGTTTCATTTATCTTTTTAGATTTTATGTTATTGCAATCACCTATAAATGACACTTGAGTTCCAAGATTGTTACTTGACACTATGAACTAGGAATTTGAAATAAAGGGGAGGTTAGTCTTGTGTTAGTCTCATAAAACAAATGAAATGAACACACTAAGATTGTAACACCTATATCCTAGAAACTAAGGAGAGCTTAGGGATCAAAAACTAAATGAAATCACAACAAAAACATAAAAAAAACATATCTTTCATCTTCCTTGTAGATCTAAATGTCTTTGTTGAATGGCTTGCTCAGCTTGTGCATCAAGAAGTCTTTGATAATGCAGGTTTCTTGGTTCTTTCTCTCTTTGGAACCTTGTCTTTGATGTGGATTGGATTAATATTTGAGCATGGTAACCTTACTTTCAAGGCATTTAGGCATTATAACACTACTCTTATCCAAGCTTTGAAGTTATTTGTACATAATAAATTTGCAAAAAAAAATAACTTATGGTTCAATAGGCAAGGCCTTGTATTTATATATTTTAGAGTTAACTCTCACCCGAGGTGAGTCAAGGTTGAGTTTAAGCTTGGAATGGGTTAAAATTAAACCTAGGTGAGCTAAAACTAACTCCAATGGAGTTAATAGATGTCAATTAATTATGATTTGCAATTAATAGGCATGGATATAAAATTAGATATTTTAGGATATTTTCAAAGATATTGAAAACTCAGAAAGGCAATGATGAAAGGTTAGAATATTTTGATTTTTATAATTTCCATTTTTACATATTCATTAATTGCAAATAGATAATTCAACTAGGCATTTAATATTGTTAACTTATTAATTGATTTTGATTATCCTTTTAGCTCTTTAAATATTTATTCAAGTGTTAAAGTGCACCACTTAATAGGTCCATATGCCAAATTGATAGTTATGATGTCATAAGGTAGTTATGGATGAATTCATAGAGGTTATTGTTTCATAAGATAGAATACCCAAAATAGGGATGTCTCAACATTATTTTGAAATTTGATAAATGATGCACAATAAAATTTAGAATGTTCAATTATTCCTAGTCTTAATTTGTAATGGTTGGTAGGAATCAGTTTGATGTCCAATCAAAAGCTAGTTGTGGCTATTTTTAGGTGTCTATAGTTTGCCTTTGTTTGGGAAGATGATGTAAGTTATAAGCACAATAATATATTATCAAATAATGAAATAGGATATTAATAAATAAATATGACTAAAGAAGAAGATCTAAATATATTTGGGAAGCCTACAATTATTTCCCCTCAAGGGAGTGGTAGACATATATGATTGATGGATGGACCCTCAAAAAGAAGAGAGAAGAAGAATGAAATTAACCCATGGGTAAGATTAATCGAATAGAGATAATGCTTACATGCATTGGTTTAAAAATAAGTAATGATTTTATCATAAGTGGTTATAATTAATAAGAAAGGTTGAGACACTAATTTTCCCAAAGGAGGATATAATTAATGGCATAGGCATATGCCCCAGTAGGTTGGATGAGTCAAAATAATGATTTGCCCATAGGTGGTTATAATCATTATGATGACATAGATTTAATAATGATGTTTTGATTATGCCCTAGTAGGGTAGAGTGGCAATCATAACTCAATGATATAACCTATTTCATATATTAAAGATAAGTGGGCACAAATGTAGATGTGATGGTCTAATGACTAAGGAATCCACAAACAACCAAGTATATGAGGATGCACAAAGTGATGAAAGAGATGATTAGAATAATAAAGGTTTTGATCAATGTGAATGATTTGGATATACTTACCAATGTAGAGATTCTCATCCTTATTAACTTTGATAAAACTAGAATGGTTAATGTGTTGATTTAGATCAAGGAGGGTGGGAGGATTTGCCAAGGTTACCAAGGAGAAGTCTCTATGGCTTCATTTACTATAAGATTTTTTGATCTAATTTTTTTTGTATCAAATGATGGTATGTATTTTGATATAAAACACCATGATAACTTAATTTAAATATGCATAAGGACTAGCTCTTGATCCAATAAATAATTCAAAAACAATGCACCAATGATAAAAACCATGATGACAATGTTGATGTATGAATACAAATAGACTCACTAATAAATCACAAAGAATCACCTAATGAACACATATATAATTATTAAAATCACAATAATGAAATAAAACAAATAGGTAAACAAAAAACAAACAAATAACTAAGCAAACAAACACATAGAAAGACTTGAAAGTAAAAGCAATAGAAAGCATCTTGTCATCAACTAAGACAACATCTATGCATGAAGGATTAATGGAATGATAAATAGGTGGTGCCCTAAAGCAAGGATACATGAAAAAGGGAGGTCACACCCCCAATGGTAGTGGAATGGGATGAAACCAACAATGGATTTACCCCAATAGGGCAAATTATAAATGATTGACTAGGATTAGATAAGACAAATGTTTTTTGGATATTTGAGGCTTTTAAATGTTTTTGGAATTTTGAGGTCTATTAATGTGTTAGATATTTAAAAGATACCAATCTCAAAATGATGAGAGAATTATATTATGTTATTCAAAAAATAATGAGAGTATATAGAAAAGGGGGACTGAGCTGACCTCAACATGAATTGAACACTACCTACATAGTCCCATTGTGACCTCAAGTCACAGTAGTTCCACCCACACAAAAGGTGGTGAGAAATGACCAGGTCATAACAAGTTCATGAATTAAGAAAAATTCCAAGGAAAATGATAATGGAAATGGTAAGATGACATGAAAATACATGGTAAAGGTGGCGTTCCTAATTTTTTCCATAAGTGGTTATAATTAGGAAATAAAAACATAGGTTGGTGATACTAATTTTACCATAGGAAGTTATAATTAGTAACACAAGGTGGAATATTGATTTTCCCATAGGTAGTTATAATCAATGACACCAATAAAACATAAATGAAAGACAACGTACCAAATCCACTATCATACTAATTTCATAGATTGGAATTTTAAATTGAAATGCTAAAGATGCTAAAATTAGATCAAAATCCCCTCATGGAAGGTGCAAGAAGAACCAAAGGAACCAAGATCAAAAGTGTTAGGTGGGGTGACTAAAAATAAGCTTTCGTTAATAGTGAAGGTGTAGTATAATGGTATATGGTATGGCATGGTTCAAATATGGGGATGTTATGACAATTGGTTATAGTGGTAATAGGGTTACCCCCAAGTGATAAGGTAAGGTAAATGGTAGGGTATTAAATAATGACAAGGTGAATGGGAAATGAAAATGGGTAAGGTAAATGGAAAATGGAAATGGAAAGGAAAATGTTTATATCAAGGTAAATATTTATATTATTTTTGTTAATGTGGAGATGCACATACTAATCAACAAATGATATAACCAGAATAGTCAGTCATGTTTAAATTGTTATACTGCATATCTTATGAATAGTTGTTATGTCAATAACTTGCTACAAATTTGGACTCAAATAATGTTATTGTGATCTTCATTGGTCATTGATTATGTTTCCTTCAAACATAATGACAAGATGTCTTTGTAACCTCTATAAAGTAAATTACAACCAAAGATGGTAAATACATATAAATATTGGATAATATGTCTGATTTGGAAATGTAAAGGTGGATGACAATGGAATCTATAATGGTTAGGAAATAAATGATGATCAATATTTTTAGGCACACATAATGTTGTTAATTCTATATTTGACACAAATTTGGTTGTGGTAAGGTCAAATGCTTCTAAATATGCTCTCGATAAGACTATTAGATTTTTCTATTATTTGGGCCTGAGAGTCTCTACCATTTGATTATGTTATGGAGTTGAAGTTGTATTAATGTCATCTTTGATAATGTATTCATCTAGTAAAGAAGGACTATTATGCTAAGCTATTGACACCTTGAAGATGTTTTCACCAATGAATTTGTCTTAATTGTCCCCTAGCCCCTCCAAAAATGTTTCTCTAAGGAACATTGACTTTTGAATTTGATTGTCCTCTAGCACCTCTAAAATGTTTTCACTATAAATTATTGAGTTTAGAATTTGATTACCCTTTAGCACCTCCAAAAAGGTTTCACTAGGAGATTGTTCTTCTTCTACATGAATGTGGTCTTGGTCCCCCTAATATTATGTAACTGATATGTTGTCATGGATGTAGTTAAACAAGGTATGATTTTGTTGATCTCAATTGACACTTGTGGGAAGTGGAATGTTAATATAATGGCTAGGTTAGGTGGTGATAATGGCATGTGGACTAGTAATGGAAATTTGAAGAGGCAACATAATCATTATAGAAGATGCTAGGAGGGCTTGTGTTGACACTAATGTAATCATCCTCAAAAACCATGAAAGGATCACAAATATATTCAAATTGATCTAAAAGGCATGCATAACCAATATTATAATAAATGAATGCATTTTTATTCTAGAGTTGAGTCCAACTCAAAAAAATATAAATCCAATGTTTAGACTAACATTTATTTTGTTTATGATGCGAAATTTAATGTCATTTTGAGAATATAAATATAACATAAATTTAATGTTGATTCTTCACCTAATGTGGATGTGTCTACAAAGATGTATTGTTGAATATTTCTAGTATTGTATAGGTAATGGCCTATGATGGCATAATGGGATCTATAGAGACTAGTTTATCAAAGTGAGACTCCTTAAAAATGGGAAAAAGGTCAAGATATAACTCCATAGATACTATCTTGTTAAAGGGAGGCTCTTTAAAAATAGGACAATGGTCAAGATAATTATTTTCCCAAAGGTAGTTACAATCATTAAGAAGTCACTCGACAAAGATTGGATTGTCAGAGTGAGACTCCTTGACAACTAAAATAGTAGTAAAAGGTGATTCATCATATGTTGACTCATCAAAAATATGTGTTTTAATTAAAAAAACCATGGATTGGTTGGTTATCTTGGCTTTGGTTTACAAGTAGATATAAAATACTAGTTTTGAACACTTATTGGTCTTCAAATGATTGGCTCAATTGGAGAGGTACTAATTGGCTCTATTTTGGCTCAATGATTGGCATGGGTTTTCTAAAGTGGGAGATGCTTGGTAACGGATGAATAATGGATGATAGTTAGATAATGATAGGCTCATATATGATGGGCTTAAAAAATGTTGGTTTCTATCTTAAGATGGTGACTATGACTTGTCTACTTATAATTACAGAGCCTTCTTGGGATAACAAGATACCATACCTAGAAGGACCTATAATGGTAATGGTAGGGAATTGTGAAACTTGGTTGCTATTATGAGCCAAATGATGAGTTTTTATAATGGAAATGGTGGGGCCTTGTGAAGCTTAGTTTCTTATATAACCTAAAGGATGAGGACCTGGTATAATAATGGTAGGGCATTATAAAACTTGATTGATTGCACAAGCCTAAGGATGAAATCCTCGAATAATTATGGTAGGTCATTTTTAAGCCTTATTTCTTTCACAATCCAAAGGAAGAGGTCATAGAATGGTAATGATTGGATATTGTCGAGTTTTCTTACTTGCATAATCTAAAGAAGGGTCTACCAGAATGGGTACTATGAGTAATGAAATAATGAAAATCATATATTAACCAAATAAAATAAGGTATCACCATGCACTATGCTTGAGGATCTTATATTTATTTCCTAGATTGATTATTTTAAGGAGGATATGGATACATCTCACAAACTACATCATCTTAGTAGCAATCTTGAACAAAGTCATCGTATGCGAACACATTATCATAACTTGAATTATCCATGACTCCACTATGAGTGTAAAGATACATATCCAAGATAGTGATAAATGTTTAACAAAGTTTCATATATTTTTTAAAAATCTAAATAAAAATTCCAAAGGATAAATGGTTTGAACTTGGTCTAACTTAGTCGAAGAGTGGATTTGTATCTCCAAAATGGTCTTTGCTAAGACTTGGTATAAAATAGTCTAATGTCAAATGCCTTATAAAAAAGGTCAAGTGGATGAATAAAAACTATAATGCCAAAATCTAGGTGTAATGAATTTTAAACATGTCTAATCTAAATAGAACAAAAGTTTCTAGGTCTTTTGGAGAAGGCACAAAAGCTAGGATCAAAACAGGGATATGTTAGGTCTTTTGGAAAAGGCACAAAAGCTAGACTTTTAGAAAAACAATGTATGAGATTTAATCTAAAAACTTTGAAACACTTTGGCATAAACTAGGAATTCAATTTTAAATATGAACTTGGTTAGTTGGTATAAGGAATGAAATGA
This sequence comes from Torreya grandis, assembly GCA_037957365.1. Taxonomy (NCBI): domain Eukaryota; kingdom Viridiplantae; phylum Streptophyta; class Pinopsida; order Cupressales; family Taxaceae; genus Torreya; species Torreya grandis. The sequence continues at coordinate 87,060 of JARHVA010008412.1, forward strand.
AAGGCATATGGAAGATAGGCTATTTATCCAAATTTAGGCACACATAATAGTTTTCAAAATGAATAAAGAATTAACTTAAGTTACACATCCCAGAAGAGAAAGATCGATGTCTAGGCCAAAATTACATAACACATAGTTAGAAATCAATCAATGTTTGGATTTGAAATTTTCAAGGTTCATTTTGAACTCAACTTATAAAACTAAGATTCTTCTAAATAAACAAGCTAAACAAAATTGAATAGCATAATGGCACTAGGTATAGATCCAAAAGGCACATGTGGTTTTGGTTTTGAAATTAGAATTTGGACACAAGGAAAGTAAGTCTTTAAACTGATTCAATTAGCATAATGGCCTTATCATGATCTAAATATGTGATAAAAGGTTTGTTTTAAGACTTAAAGGCACAAAAATTGAAATGAATTGGATAGCATAACAACACCCTTTTAAATCAAGTGACATAGATACAAATAAGATTTTTCAAAAGACAAAGGCAAAGGTATGGTGTCAAATGAGCATAATAATGCCTCCTCAAACAAAGGAGTGTGGTATAACAAAAAAAAACATATTTTAGACTCAAAACCATGCAAGAAAGGATAAAATGACATAAACACCTAAGTGTAACATCTTAAATCTTAAAAATGACAAGATTCCATAATACTATCAAATTATATCAATATACTCAATCTTGAAAGGATTTTAATTATTAATCAAAAAATTAAAAGTGCATGAAAATTAGGGTTTTTAGGCCCCCTCTTCTCTTAAGATTTTGTACTATGACATGGAACTTTGGGCTACTTGCCTTGCATCAATAGTATGTCTACAACAAGTGGGGTTATTCTAAGCTATCAATTTTCACACATTTCTATATGGTCCTATGTGTGGTTAACACTAGAGATGCTCACATAAATTTGATTTATGTCAACTATATTATTGTGAAAAGTTTTTATTCTTTTCATAAAAAATACATCCATCATTTGCTCAGTGTAGTGAGATGTCTGAGTTGATCATATGTTTTAACGGTAGGAGTTGTTAATAAAGGTAGTTTAATCTATCAAAATACTATCCTAATGATTCGCTAGTTTCATTTATATATGCCAATATGGAATAGGGTTTAAACAATGCTAGGAGATGAATTATTGGTCAACATTTCCCTAGATAATCCATGAGGAGGTGATGAACTTCTGCTCACAAGCCAAAATGCATAAAAATAAAGATAAGTGGAAAGACTTTATGGTTTTTTTTTTATCACCCAAACCATATGGATTTGGGGAGGTCCCTAGTGAATTTATTTTCATGCTTTTGGACTCAAGAAACAAAGGTAAAGAATGAACACTTTTGGTCATTCGAGTTCCCTAAAGGGGATGGGGGGACAAGATACATGCATCACTTAGTTTGATAGAATAAAAAAACTTTCAACAAATAAGCATAACATGAAAAAATATTACGAGTATATAACTAAATGTGAAAGTTAATTTTAGTGTAAAAAAATAAAGTATGTTGTGAAAGTTTGATCCCCTTGGCACTTGTTGAAAAACTTTTAAAAATTTCAAAAAATAACTAAGGCATGAAAAGAACTAAGTTTATTTTAAGCACAAAATACAAATTATGAAATATTTAACCATGTTTAAATTTTGATTTTTCCACCTTAAGACCTATAATTTGTTAGAGGGTTTGTCTACTTAGAAGCCCAAAAGTGAGTGAGAAAATAGAATTTCAAAATTTTCTCTCAATTTTTCTATTTTTTGTCTCAGAGAGATATACATCAATCCACATAGGGATCAATGTTGGTCTATAGAGTTTGAAATTATTCAATCCATACAAGGATTGATTTTGGTCCATAGAGATCAACATCAGTTCCTACAAAAACACAAAAAAACATGGGTTATTATTCACAAAAATATTGTAAGTAAAATGAGATTAAAACCAACAATTATCACTTGATCCTACAATGAAATGGTTAGGTAAAAAGTATTCAAGATCTTAAACATAGAATAAAAACCAAAATTAATCAAGAAAACTCTTGTCAATCATGTCTCTATTATGTTCATATTTTTATACATAGACTATGGTTGATTTAATTAATCGATGTAGATCTTAGAAAATTAAGATCGATATTATTTGGTAATCAACATGGATTTGGGAGAATCGACATTAATCCCTATAAAACTTATATGTTGCTAAAAAATAGAAATACGTGAAAAATTAAGTTAAAACTTGAAATTTGAAGATTTTTAAGCATCCATTCGAAAAAATAAGAGTAAAATAATAATCTCATTGCTTATATGGGATGTTTTATGTCTCATTTAGCATGCCAACATGTGAACTAGGAATTTGTCATAGAGGGGAGGTTAGTCTTGTGTTATTCTCATAAAACAAATGAAATGAACACACTAAGATCCTAACACCTCTAGCCTAGACACTAGGGAGATCTTAGGTAACAAAAACTAAATGAAAGAACAATAAAAACATAAAAGAAACACATATTTTTCCTTCCTTGGAGCTCTAAAGGTATTTTTTGAATGGCTTGATCAACTTGTGAATCAAGGAGTATTTGAAAATGGAGGTTGTTTGGCTCCTTCTCTCCTTGTCACCTTAGCTTTGATGTGGCTTGGATTAAGATTCGAGTATGGTAACCTTACCTGATAGGCATTTAAGCAATATAACACTACTATTATCAAAGCTTTGAATTTATTTATGCATAATAACTTTTCACCAAAAAAACTTATGGGTCAATATACAAGGCCTTTTTTTTATAGATTTTAGAATTAACTCTCACCCAAGGTGAGTCAAGGTTGAGTTTAGGCTTAGATTGGGTTAAAATTAAACCTAGGTAATTTAAAACTTACTCCACTAGAGTTAATAATTGTCAATTAATTATTATTGTAATTACTAGGCATGGCTCTCAAATTAGATATTTTAAGATATTTTAAAATATCTTGACAACTCATAAAGGTAATGATGAAAGGCTAGGATATTTTGATTTTTAGAATTTCCATTTTTAGATATTCATTAATTGCAAATGAATAATTCAACTAGGTATTTATTTTTTTAACTTGTTAAATGATGTTGATTAGCCTTTTAGCTCTTTCAATATTTATTCAAGTGTGAAAGTTCCCACTTAAGAGGTCCATAAGACAAATTGATAGTTATGATGTCACAAGGTGATTAGGGATGAATTCATGAGAGGTTATTGTTGTATATGATATAATACCCCAAATAAGAATGTATCAACATGATTATAAGATTTGATAAATGATGTGAAATCAAATTTGGGATGTTTAATTATTTTTAGGCTTAATTTGTAATGGTTAGTAAGAATCAGTCTGAAGTCCAGTCGAAAGCTAGTTGTGGCTAGTTTTAGGTGTCTATAGCCACCACCCATTCTTAGCTTAGCCCTATACCTATTTTAGGGCCTATTTAAACACTTATTTATATTTAATGTAGGCCACACATCCATAGAAATCTCAAAATTAGTCTTATACCCTTCCTTAAACATCTACACCCATAGTGCCTCAAGTTCTACCACTAGACACTAGTACCATAAGTTTAAAATAGTGCCACAATGATATTATACTATTTGGGAACTATTGTGCTTTTACCTCTTTTGAGATCTAATGAGAATATTTTCAATTCTTAAAGCACCTAGGGTCATCCTAGACCTATTTAAAACCATGAACAAGCACCAAATCATTATATATACATGAATTATATCACTTTATCCACTACATGGAAATTATATGAAAACATACACAAATAAGCTCATAACAAGTTATACAAACTTAAGGTTATAAATGTTTATTATGTTTTACTTCTATATACAATCATTTATCACCATCTAAAGATTAAAATACATAGTTTTCCAATATCAAGCCTCATTCAAGTCACTCAAATTGGCATTCTACTAGATTTACTTGCACTTGCACTAACACTTAGGTAGGGATAACTACATCAAGATTGATCCCTCCTTAGAGTATTATTATGTAGGCAACTCTCATCATAATAGGGTGTTGAGGATGTTTAGCATACCCAACTAACACCACCTGTTTATTAATTATGCCAAGTCAAATTCCCTAATCACATGGAGGTATAGGGTTTACATACAAAGTAAGTCAAAACATGTCATAGATAATGAATTAAGGTTTGTCTACATAGCAATAGGGTCGGAAGACTCAAACATAAGTGCTACCTTAAGTTAAGAACACTTCCTACATTGAGGAAACTAGTTCCATAAGTGGATGCTAGGACTATAGTTATACTATATAGGTTAGGATGTTATTGTCTAGGAGGGTTTTTGACACTTGCATCCTATTTTTGACACTCATAACATCTCCAGTACCGATTTTCAACCTTCAAATCCTTTGTCTCTAGTAGTTTTCAACTAAGTATTCATTTATCTCCATTTCTATTATTAGAAATATTAGTGTAGCTCAGTTATTTCACAAGTTAGTGTTTTTATTTATTGCATATTTTATACCCTAATTTATTATGCTCAAACCCTTCAATAACCTAGGTCTTACTCTATAAACCCTAAAAATTTAATTCAATTATTGTTTAGATTTTTTATATTAGTTTGTGTTTAGAATTTATTTTTAATTATTAATTCATTATAAAGTTGATTAGTGTTAAATTAATAGTATAGTCTAAGTCAATGTTGTTATCCATATAAATGTTTAGATCATAATTATGTATATTTTATTTTATATGGTTGAGGTTAGTTTTATAATTTTAGTGCCAAAATTTTTGTGTTGCTTCCAATAAAATATGTTTTTCAAACATTTTTAAATAATCATATATTATAATGCATATGCTAACAAAACATATGATCATCTCCAGTTTAATAATGTACCATTTTTGTAAGGGTGCATTTTTAGTTGAATGTGATATCCACAAAGTCAAAATTATGAAGGGGTATGGTCTCTCCCATGTTCACACCAAGGAGGGAAATATTAGGATTCAATCCTCACATGTGGGTTTAGTGCTCCACATTAGATTATTATCCCATTATTATGTTTGTGCAAATAATGTGTAGATAAAATCATGTAAGTAGTTATTTTTATTAATGGTAAAAGAGGGTTTATAAAGGTCATAAAGTTTTTTTCCATGTGATGAGTGGTCTAAAACACATATTCATCTCCTTCATTACCATTCATCTTATTATCAATCATGTTTATGTTAGAATATTAATTTTTATTCTTAGACAACAATTTTAACTCATACTCTACAAATAGTTATTGATAGTGATGTGACTAAAATACACAAAGATAACAAGATTATCCTTAAGGTTCACATTTTCTCTCTTAATTTTATCCATTCTCTCTTTCAAACCCATAAATTGAGAACTTATCTCTAGTAGGTCTACCTTGGTATGAAATATCCCATCATTTTAACTAAGCATGCTCACATCCTATTTTTGCCATTTATGGTATCTTATGAACTAGAAAATAATGGCCTTATGAATCTCCACTTCATCTCTACTTTTATCTAGTCTATCCTGATTCTTCAATTTGTTAATTACCATATCAAAATCCATAAGAATGTTTTGATTTTGCTTATACAAATATACATCCTTATTATTATTATTATTATTATTATTATTATTATTATATGTAGACTCTTTTTTACTAATATCATCTTTATGTCCTCTTTATTTAGGAATTATTAAGCATTAAAAAACCTCATCCACCCTTTCATTAGTTACTTCATATTGAGTACTCATTTTAGGGTCCTTCAGATTATCCACATCATCCATGCAACCATTGCATCCAAACCTATGTCATTATTAACCAAATTATCCCTAATCAAATCCTCTTTATCTTTTATCTCTATTTAAAGATCAATTATAACTTGATTCTAGTATACCAAGTTGTACATCCTACGTTTTTCCTTAGTATCACTTCTTAAAATTTTTTTAGGGATTTTCACTAGTTTAGTGTGACCCTTCTTCACACTAGTATGAACACTAGGGTTTAAAGCATTAAATTTTTTGTAAATTAGGAATATCATTTCTTGATATAGTAGTATCATATTTTTACCCCTCTTCACATCAATAATAATATTTCTAATGAGTGTAAAACATAAAAATTTAGGCTAAGAGGAATATGGTGTCAAAAACAGTTCAATATAGGCATATGAAAGTAATGGACAACTAAAAACCTTCTATAAAGAGTGGCATACCTCATGATTTTCTCACCTACCACGTCATATGGATTCAAAAAATACTTCTTCAAATAAAACCTTTGGCATTTTTTCAGCTCTTCATTATCTAAAAACAATATAGCCTTCTCCTCCTTATAATCTTTGTTATACTTGACTTCCTTAACTTTCATATTAGTAACCTAGGCAATAAGCCCTTCATTGATTTCCATGGAGACATTTTGATGTCCACTACATGATCCTTCCACTAAGATACAAACTTATTAGATGGGATATTATCAAATCCATCGATTTTATCAATAATATAATCAATCCTCTAGTATGGATAATTTCCAAAACCATAAATTCTTTATTAATTTTATCGATCAATAATTTCTCAACATTTTTAAATCTCCAACCATATTAAAATATTAATTCATAGATAAACTAAAGATCATTGGCTATATAACCAAAATAAGAATATTAATGCAATACACCTTACCATAAATCACTTTCTTGTTATACCCAAAACTCCACTTTAGATTGTAATTATTCCCTATGTATAATCATTAAATTTATTATAATGAGTACCAATAATCATAAACAAACACATGTAAAAATTTGAATCTTTACCACCATTATAAAGAAATGAGTATTTTAAAAACTAAAAATTAAGATTAGCGATGTGAGCCAAACCTATCTCTCACAATGATGTCATCAAATTTCTTGGTAAAAACCTCATTCTTGGCCCAAAATATAAAATATTGCATAACAACACCCCTATTAGAAAATTCATCTACTAATTTATTACACTTCCTAAAAACAAGTTGAAAAGAAACCTCATGAAAAGAGAGGGAAATGACTAAAATTTATTCTATGATACTATCAATAGTCCATATAGCATTGTTTATGTTTTTATATTGAGGAAATTTATCTCATCCAATAACCTGCTAACACCTAAATATTTAGTTAATTATACCCCTAAATGTTTAGACAAACACTCAACCAAATGGGTTATCTAACACTCTATATTCCTCTCATATGTACCCACCAAGAAACCAATATCATCTTTCAAAACGCCTCTACCTCTTGACATTTATGGGTTGCCTTTATAATCCCAATCAAAAATTTAGTTTAACCCAACCTTGCATTAGAGTTAACCATATAACTATATAACCCTAAAATGAGATATGTAATTATGTTTTTGTTGTCACTTGAACTTTCACACAATGAGGAGATGGAACAAGCTTTTCCTCATTCAAGTGAGACAATGGAACCAAATCAAGGCTGTGGGTATCCCTATTAGAAGGTGGATCTCTAGATTAGGGGCTAGCTCCCCTTGATGCATCACTAAAGCTCATATCCTACTACTAACACTTTGGGGATGAAAAGGGATAGGGATAACATGAAATTAAACCTAGTATATAGGAGGTGAAACACAAAAATATTTTCTCTACTTATACCCTTATCATGCACTTGGAACTAAAGACAAGCTTCACATACACTTCATTCAAATGTTTATCTTTCCTCTTACACCAATGCTTCAACATGAGATCTTGGAAATAACATAGGCTAGGAAGAACTAGAAAATAGACATTCTAAGAAGCTCTATTGAGTAGATTAATTGATACACCTACAATCCAATTTGACACTTCTTGCTAACTTTCAAGAGAGAGATCATAAACACACAAGGTACTAAGGAGAGTAACATGTGAAGGTAAATGAAACTTACACTTGCACAAGACCACAAACCATCATGTACACTTAGTGAAATATTTTAATGAGTTAAAAAACTTTTATTTATTTATTCAAGGAAAAAATTTGGTATGGATTCACCATACCTAGGCAGAGAGATCCATATAAATGGCCAAGAAGGCCCAATTTATAGAAATTGGAAGAAGAGAGAGAAGAGAAGTTGAAGAGGCACAAGGACAAGTGTCACCAATGTGAAGATCAGTTAAAAATGAATGGGGGAGAGGAATGGGGTGAGGAATATAATTTTAATATTTACAAATATCATTTTCAATCATCTAAGACCTACAAATAGTCAAAAAACTTTGTTTTTATGCATACAAAACTGCCCCTCATGATTGGCCTTAAAAAACTATCCTAACTCTATAACTGATCAATTTTTATGATTAATATAAGTGTGAGTTGTTACTAATAATCCCTCAAATTAATTAAGTAGGATCCTAACCCTTCTTATCATTTTGGACATGCATGATCATACTTGGTAGTCTCAAAATATCCCTTTTCCCTTCATCTCTCACACTTGTCACCTTCAAGTTATTCAAACATAAAATATGATATATATAATAATATTAATGACATTTTTAAGGAGTGATAATACCATAAATTATAATAAATTGTCTTTAAAAGGCTCCCAAAATGAAGATTCACCATTTTCTCCAAGTCCTCTCTAGCTAGCTCACTAGATTGGCTAAAATTAAAGAGCTGGCATGCACACTTACAAGATTATAAACTTGATATAATGACTATGGAGACTTATAAAAATTCCTAATATTCCCTCAAAAGTGATTTGGTCTCTTAGAAGTTCACCATGCCTGCAAAATAAAATAAATGGTCAAAATAAGCCCTATTTTACCCTATTTTATATAGCTCTGTACAATTTGATCCCATAGCTATGATTGTAATGGATTTATATTCTCATGGATTTATAAAAAAATTATATTTAACACTCATGGTCAAATTTGTCCATCTAGATGAACTTTTAGGCTCATTTTCACCATCAGGTCATAAAGAGGGGTTTCAAGGGTTTTAAAGTGGTTTTCATTCTTAACATTCATTCATAGACATGACACATTGGAATTATAATAAAATTACACTAGTATCTTCTCAAGAACCTCCTAAAAATTCTTTGAATATATCAAGGCCCCATGCAAATCTTGGTGGAATTTCTAAGCACTTGAAGTTGGCATTCGAGCTCATTTTTATCTTCCTGGTGTGGTCTAAATGTTTTGGGCCAAAACATGGCTTATTGGAGAGTCTACCTAAAAAAAATCAAAGCTCTATTTATATCCTAAAAACATGCTTTAATACTTTTAAAAGATATCTTTAAGATATAAATGGATATTAAACCTTGTTTGGCACCATGTCTAGACTTTGTCAATAGGTCTGCCTGCACCCTTGCCCAAAATTGAGGCTTGACTAGTTTCCTTCTACCTTAAAATGGATTAAAAAATTCATTTTATCCTCCATGTAATTTTTATAATTCATTTGGGTTATTTCCTAAGGCCCAACTAAAAGGGAACCTTCATTTGAGATTAGGCCTATTCCTTGCCCATTAGGTATGCATGCAACCCTCCTTAGTTACAGAATATTTTTTTGTTCTAGACCCTCTATCAAGGTTTTTTTATATTTTTTTAGGTGTGATTAAACTATAAAAACCTCCATTTGAGCTTAATTGACCACTGGTCCATCATTTGACCTCCTTCAATAAGAAAAACAAGATTTATACAAGGGGAAAAGTACCCCATGTTTGAGATAAAATAAGGGCACTTCCACTATTAGTCTCACCAATTTGATTATTGGGGAATATTAATCAACATAAAAGGGTAATTTTTACCAAAAATTCTCCCCTTGATTAAATTTACCCTTAAAACCTCCAAATTCCAAGACTGGTCACTAAAGGGCCAAAAATGTAGGGTAAGCAGGGTACAAGTTTGCTTTACCTTTGAAAAGATAGTTTCCTTTGATTTGTCTCCTCCTAATGATATTTATTAGGACTTTGGTTCCATATCTAAGCCTTTTTTCAATCACTTTACAATATTATTCTCACTATAACCTACATATTCTCCTTTTTTGCCATATTAGGACTCATGCTTTGACTGAGACAAGGTCTTTTGGTTGTATGTCATGTTTTGAGCTTGTTTGATGGTTTTGGACCTTCTCTCCATGTTGATTATGTCATATAACCTCCTTATGTTTTAATACAATTTAAAATTACTCAAACCATATCAACTCCATGGACTTGTTTTAGAGCACCCTACCTGATTATCATAGTCACCATGCCCTTAACTGACTATGTTTTATGGATTTAAGTGTTACCTATAGGTTAATTGAGATCACTTAGGTCATGTTTTTGACAAGGAACAACTACAATTGTAGTTTTAATGTCCTTCAAACATATAATTTCTCTTCAAACCTTGAATTTGAACATTATTATCCCAAATGGGACAACATTTTTTAAAAGCCTATTATAACTTAGTGTTCCCATGCTTATATGGATAGGGGAAGGTATGCTAGGAGGTCAAAACATAAAAACACACTTCCTTTCTATAATTTTATCTCAATAAAGTCATTTTGAATAGTTTGGATTGATCAATCTTGGTGGCATAACTTAATATTGTCAAATTAGAATGCAAATCACATTTCTAACCATACGTTGTAGATATCACTGTCACAATTCAATGATTTTTTGATAAATTTTGAGGATCTCAACTCCATCTTCCACTCCTCATTTTATCCTCAAAATTGGAATAGGAAATTTATGTAGATAGGGATACAAGGTGAAAAAATAAAGGGTGTTTAAATCTCTCTTTGTCATGAAATATATAATCCCAAAGAAGCCTCAAGATCTCTATTTAGTTTCTTTAGGGAAAGATAGACCAAAAATAGTCACTTTATCTTGAACTCTCACAACCTTGTGACCCTTCTATATCAAGATTAGACATCTCCAAAGTGAACTCCAAGTACCTTTATAGGATTGAGACCATTTTTAAGGTTGTTCCTTTGTCATGATGACATCATCATACTCTTGTAGTTGAAGCTTTTGACTATGTGGACTGAGACAACCCCTTAAGAGAGAAAGAAAATATAATTCAAGGCCTTCCAAGCACCCAAAAAACATTTTTCAACCCTTAAAACATAAAAAAATCATGATAATCATAAAAAATACATAAAATCACTTTTCCCAATGTGGAGAAACCACTTGCAAGGCAATTGAGATGACTGTCAATGCAAACTAGGTATTTTTCAAGCATGCACAAGCCTAAAAGAGAATTTACCAAGTGCTTGAAGCTTCCAACACAAAAATTAAAATGATAATATCTTGAAAAACATTTACTATCACCTAAAACAAACCAATCCATCAAACCAAAGCAAGAAAACTTGATATAGATTCAAAAGGAAACCCCCTCATGGTTGAACATGCATAAAAATCTACTTGGAGTGTTAGTAATTGTTCATAAGGGAGGAGACACAAAATTTAAAGTTATTGATATGAAAATTAAGTTCACTCATATTAAAATCCACCCTATAATCACTCCTCCCAACTCCACCTATACCTTCCACACCAAGTGCTTGAAGTTGAGCCTCATTTGCATGCTAAGAAAAAATGGAGAAAAATGAGTTATAGATGAACTTTTTTACATTATCCTTGAAAACCAAACATGTAAATTAGTGTGGGGATGTTAATATACACTCCAAACACGTTTTTAGCTAAAGATCATATCATGAAAACTATACAAGTGCCCAAAAGTAGGGTATACTTTAAGAAACCCCTCCTTTAAAAAAGGTGTAAAAATTTGGCGAAAGGTGTAAAACACCTGACAAAAAAATTATTTTTTGTGGCAAAAAAAATAGTTTAGAAATAAAAAATAATATTCTCCATTGGTGAATCACTCATAGTCTCTCAAATAATGTGTAAAATCTGGGCGAATTGTGTTATTTTAAAACCACAAAAAAATTATACATTGGTGAACAAAAAATAATAATCATAGTAAAATTTTAATTTTTTGGGCACTAGGAATGGGGTGGGATCGTCTTGTGGCACTTTGAGAGAGATATTTTCATACTATTCTATCACACATACATCCCTTCATGCAGCCTTCATACCTCCTATGATGTCTCCTTGAAATCTTGAAACCCTAAAATATGGCTAAGTTTGAAACCCTGAAACCCTAGAATCTGACTAACTCTAAAATATGATAGGATCCACCAAAACCTAGAATTTGCATTATAGCTCCTAGCGGTCCGAAACCCCTCTCAAACATCTTGAAAGTATATAAATAAAATATAACTTAAAGTATAAGTTTACATTTATAATGGACATCTAGTTATAAATGTAAACTTATACTTAAATGTTTATTTTATTTGTATACTATTGGGTTCAAAAAAAAAAGGGTTATTTGGTCAAGTTCCACCACACAAATTCGGTCCATGCCATTTGTTCGGTTCGAACTAAACATCAGCCATGTTTGGTCAAACATGGTAACTATGATTGAATGTCTCATTGCTATTTTCTTGAATTCAGATTTATACATATTACAAATGAAAGTGTGTTCACGAAACGAGCTGACTCCTCCACTTCCCATAACATGAAACCCAGTGAACATTCCACAATAAACGTTCCCTGGTCAGTTGCGTGAAAGGTGAATACCGCCAGGGAAAAACTCAAACATAACATTTGCCTTGGTGATTACAATGCTAGGCAACTAGGTAAACCCAACAAAGCTTAGCGACCAGGAAACCATGGAAGGGCTCAAAAATTGCCAAAAATAACAATGGCAAAACGTCAAATTCACCAAAATATGAAAATTCACCACTATATTATTCCTTGCCCAAAAGGGCCTAAAAACAATCATAATCTTTCATTTTTTGACTATAACTGACTCTTGATTGACATCTAAATTCCCCTAAAAATATCCTGACCTCTTCCATATTTAAAATTACTTTAATGACAAATTTACCATCTTGTAAATCTATACAAGTCAATAAATGGGCTAGAAAGTGGCCAAAAGACCCATTCTTGCACATGAGATATTACTAATGACCAATTTATGACTTGTAAACCATTTAAAACATGATATAGACCATGTTAGGACAAATTGACACAAAATTTACCTTTGAAAAACTTTGACTAGGGTTTTAACATGTTTGACTTTGGCTATTTCAAGGAGGGTGAGCTTAGACAAGGACTAAGACAAGGCCAAATAAGGTAATAAACCAAAAATGACACCCTATAAGACCTATAAAACTTTCTATAAAAGTTTGAAATAGTAGGGGTTGACCTCATTTGACTAGAAGTCAAATTTGGTTTATAATTTTTCAACTCCTAGGAGTAACATGCTTACCTATGTTAAGGAATAGTAGCCTTATCCTATCCATTGGTAAATGGAGTTAGAATGCACCTAGAAATAATAGTAATAGACCTTTCATTGACCAACAAGATATATAATCTTACCTAAAACACACAAAAGGAAAGAAAAACACATAAAAGGACACAACAAAACACAAAACAAGGACACACTTGTGCTACTAAGAACTTAGGAAAAAAAGACATAGTAGAAAGGAAATAAATATGTACATTGCTCTTGTTCATACCTCCCTTTTTGGATCAAAAGGGAAGTACCTTAAGTGTCCTTCATCACTAGATAGGTGAGGATGCCAAGCACGTTTATTCTTGGATGGGGTGTTAGATGACTCTTGCCTTCTCTTTGATCTTTGATTTTGTACATCATCTAATGGAGTCATCTCCCATGCATTCTAAAAGTAGTTAACATCTTCTTGAAGCACAAAGCATGCCTCAAACTATTGTCCCTTCATCTTGTCATGACAATTCTAAAAATCCACGTATGGGATAGCTTGTTGCAAGTTTATCTCTCCTTGAAGGATCTGATCATCCTTTTCCATTTTCATAATCTCTTCAAATTATTCAAGGAGTATCAAAACCATTTGGAAACATTTCTTGTTGGCATTCTTCATGGAATTTGGTGGAAGTGCCTACCTAGGTAGATGTAGAGACAAGCTCCAAGTCACTTTCAAAAGGCCTAAGATCATCGTAGATTGATCTATTATGATCTAGGCTCTCTTCATGATGTTTCTCTTCAACATGTATTTTCTCTCCCTCATCTTGAGCTTTCTTGTCTAGGACCTTAGTCTTTTTCTCCTCCTCATACTCTTGGAACATTTGCACGTAAATTTACCACATGTCCACCCTTTGAGACACATCTTCTTATTTTTCATGGCTATTTAGATCCAATGGATTTGTAGGTTCTTTGAGATCTTCAACTTCATTACATATGCTCTAAAATCTTTGCCATAGATCATCATCCTTTGGATAGCCTGCATCATGAAAAGGAGAAACAAAAAAGGCCATTTCCTTTTCATCTTTAGAGTCCAAGATAACTTCCTTCAAGGCATGTTTTCCAACACAAAGAGGGTCTTATTTCATATATTCATACCCTGACATCTCATCACCATCATTAAAACCTTCTACATCTTTAATCTAATCTAAGATTTCAATTTCATCCTCCCTCATAGTGACATCAACATTAGGCACTTCAAGAATAGGGAGCTTGGCCATAGGGGATTCCCAAGTAGAAATAAAATTCTCAACATTAGGAGGGAAAACATGATTAGTTATAAGGGGTAAAAATATGGGTTCAATAACTTCTTAAGGAGGGGTGGGAGGGAGTTTAATGGTTCCACATTTCTCTTCCCTAACAACTTCTCCACTTAAGCATGATTTGTTCCTTTCTTCATGAGCTGCTATCACCTCTTTCCATCTTGGAAAGGTAATTTTAAGGATGTTTTCATGGGATTGAGAGGCTAACTAAGGGGTGAAGGATGTGTTTAATAAACTTGGAGTTTATTTGGTATTGGTACCTTGATTTCAAGTTGGAGAAGTAGGTTTAGATAATTCACTTTCAGCTACCATGATAGATTTCCTCCACATCTGATTTGCCAACTTAACTTCAATTTCATGGTGAGCTTCAATACTCAATATTTATTCTTCACAATATCCTCCAAATGTACCAACATTCTCCATCATCATATTTTCCTTCCATTGGCTATTTTATTTAATGGGTTTCCAAGAGGAGAAGTTTTGGGGAATGGACAAAGAATTTGGGACATTTTGAGGCTATCAAGATGGAGTTTGTTCATAAGCTCTCAACCTTTCTTCTAAATGGAAGATAAAACCACAAATATCAAGAATATCATTAGAAATACATGGAAAAATAGCCTCTTCTATAAGGATCCATTCCTTTTTGACTTTTTCCAAAGCATTCCACACACTCTTGACATAAACACTAGGGATAATTTGACCATAACCATACCTAGTGTCAAGGTCTAACATATAGTCTTGATAACCAAGGAGTGTCCTTTCAAAACTAAAAATGGAATGGATTGGAAAGGATATAGGTGAGATAAATGCAACACAAAATTGATAATGTTGGTCATTGGTAACATATTATTGATGGGGATCATGAAAAGGCTGGCCAAGAACTTACTCATAATTAGGAGGAAGATGCAAAACTGGACATAAATCCTTAATTTGTGTTAAAAAAAGCTCAAACTCATAATTCTCCATGAATTACTTCACAAAAAGAGTATGAAAAAAGAAAACAACTTTCAATAGGTATACTTGGACTACTCAATGAGTAGATATGTACTTAGAGTTACCATTGGTGCATAGTGAATTGTCTCTAAAGGTTGGTATCTTGAGAACAACACCAAAAATCCTCAAGGAAAGGACCTCTAGTCTCACCAGGTGTGCCAAAAACTATTGTAACTTGAACTTTCACCCAATGAAGAGATGGGACAATATTATCCTTATTCAATTAAGACAATAGAACCACCTTAGGGCTATAGGTATCCCTATTAGGAGGTGAATCTATAGATTAGGGGCTAGTCCCCCTTGATGCATCACTAAAGCTCATATCCTACTACTAACACTTTGGGGATGAAAAAGGATAGGGATAAAATGACAATAAACCTAGTATATAGGAGGTGATACACAAAAATATTTTCTTTACTCATACCCTTATCATTCACTTGGAATTAAATACAAGTTACACATACACTTCATCTAAATGTTAATATTCCCACTCACATCAATGTTTAAACATGGGGTCTTAGAGATAGCATAAGCTAGGAGGAACTAAACAATAGGAATTTAAAGACACTCTATTGATTATCCTACTCACTACACCTATAGTCCACTTTGAGACTTCTTGTTGACCTGCAGGAGAGATCACAAACACACAAGGTACTAAGGAGAGTAACATGTGAAGGCAAATGAAACTTACACTTACACAAGACCAAAAACCATCATGTACACTTAGTGAAATATTTTAATGAGTTAAAACACTTCTATTTATTTATTAAAGGAAAAAAATTGGTAGGGATTCACCATAACCAGGTAGAGAGATCCATACAAATGGTCAAGAAGGCCTAATTTATAGAACTTGGAAGAAGAGAGAGAGAGAGAAGAGAAGTTGAAGAGGCACAAGGAAATGTGTCACAAATGTGAATATCAATTTGAAATGCATGGGAGAGAGGAATGGGGTGAGATATATCATGTCATGAGTTACAAATACCATTTTCAATCATCCAAGACCTATAAATAGTCAAAAAACTCATTTTCTATGCATAAAAAACTACCGCTCATGATTGGCCTTAAAAAACTAACCTAACTATGTAAATTATCAAGTTTTATTATTAGTATTAGTAGGAGGGGTTTCTAATAATCCATCACACTCATTAAGGAGGATCTTGACCCTTCTTATCATTTTAGACATGCATGATCATACTTGGTAGTCTCAAAATAGCCCTTTTCCCTTCACCTCTCACCCTTGTCACCTTCAAGTTATTCAAACCTAAAATATGATCCATAAAATAAGATTAATTACATGTGTAATTGGTCTTCATACCATCAGCTATAATAAATTGGCCTTAAAAGGCTCTCAAAATGAAGATTCACCATTTTCTCCAAGTCATCTCTAGCTAGCTCACTAGACTGGCTAAAAAGAAAGAGATAGAAGTCAAAATTAAAATATTTGAAACTTTATCTAATTACCATGGGGACTTATAATAATTCCTAATATTACCTCCAAAAGTGATTTGGTCTCTTGGAAGTTCACCATGCCTAGACAACATAAAAAATGGTCAAAATAAGCCTTATTTTGCCCTATTTTGTATAGGTCCATACAATTTGATCCCATGAATATGATAATAATGAAGTTTTAAATATATTCTCTTCAAATATCATGGTAAAATTCATCCATCTAGATGCACTTTTAGGCTCATTTTCACCATCAGGTCCTAAAGAGGGTTTGCAAGGGTTTTGAAGTGGTTTTCATTCTTAGCATTCATTCATAGCCATGACACATTGGAATTATGATAAAATTAAACTTGTGGCTTCTAAAGGAGATAATTAAACTTAATTTAATAGCTCAATATCCCATGCAAATCTTGGTGGAAGTTCTAAGCACTTGAAGTTGACATTCGATCTCATTTTTTGCTTCTTTGTGGGGTCTAAACATTATAGGCAAAACATGGATTATTGGAGAGTCTACCTGAAAAAAAAGTTTTAAAACCTTTGTTTCTATCATAAAAACATGATCCAATCCCTATAAAATATCTATTGAATCTATAAATGGAAACTAACCCTTGTTGTACACCATGTCTAGACCTTGTCAATAGGTCTACATATGCCCTTGGCCAAAATTGAGGCTTTAGTGGTTTCCTTCTACCTAAAAATGGATTAAAAAATTCATATTCACCTCCATGTATGTTTTCCAAGTAATTTGGGTGCTTTCTTAATGCCCAAACTAAAAGTTACCCTTCACTTGAGATTAGGATTATTCTTTCCCCACTAGGTATGCATGCAACCCTCCTTGGTTAGAGCATCTTGTTTGGTTCCAGACCCTATATCAAGGTTTGATATATTTTATTAGGTGCAATTAAACTACAAAAACCTATATTTTTTCTTAATTTACCTTTGGTCCATCATTTTACCTCCTTCAATAAGAAAAACAAGGTTTATACAAGGGGGAAAGTGCCCCCTATCTGAGATAAAATAGGGGCACTTGCCCTATTAGTCT
The DNA here is from genome assembly GCA_037957365.1 of Torreya grandis. Lineage (NCBI taxonomy): Eukaryota > Viridiplantae > Streptophyta > Pinopsida > Cupressales > Taxaceae > Torreya > Torreya grandis. The sequence continues at coordinate 105,041 of JARHVA010008412.1, forward strand.
TGAAAATTTTATTGTTGGAGCATCATAATCAACCTCAAGTTTACTATATACCAAAATTTCACCCATTTATTCCATGTTTTGACCCTCAAAACCTCCAAGTTCCAAGACCGGTCACTAAAGGGTAGAAAATGCAGGGTGGGTAGGGTACAAGTTTGTTTTGCCTTTGAAAGGATAGTCTCCTTTGATTTGTCTCCTCCTACTGATGTTTATTGTGAATTTTTATCCATCTTTAAACCTTTTTTCAATCACTTTCTAATGTTATTCTCACTAGAACCTGTATATTGTCCTTTTTGGCCATATTAGGCCTCATGCTTTGACTAAGACAAGGTCATTTGGCTATAGGTCATGTTTTGAGCTTGTTTGATGGTTTTGGACCTTCTCTCCATATTGATTAGGTCATATAACCTCCTCATGTTTGTCTCCAATTAGAAACTCCTTAAACCATATCAAATCCATGGACTTGATTTAGAGCACCCTACATGGCTATCATAGTCACCATGATCTTAACTGACTATGTTTTATGGATTTAAGGGTTACATGTAGGTTAATTTAGATCACTTAGGTCATGTGTTTGACAAGGACCAACTCCACCTATAGGTATATTATACTTAAAACATATAATTTCACTTCAAACCTTTAATTTGACCACTATTAGCCTAAATGGGACAAAAGTTTATAAAAGCCTACTGTAGCTTAGTGTTCCCAATCTTGTACAGATAGGGGAGGGTATGTTAGGAGGTCAAAACATAAAAACACACTTTCTCTCTATCATTTTATCTTAGGAAATTCATTTGGACTAGTTTTGATTGATAAAGATTGGTGGCATAGATTAAGATTGTCAAATTGGATTTCAAATCACTTTTTCAACCATACCCTATAGATATCACTGTCATAATTCAATGGCTTTTTGACAACTTTTGAGGATCTCAAACTCCATCTTCCACTCCTCCTTTTTCCCTCAAAATTGTCATAAGAAATGTATGTAGATATGGCTACAAGGTAAAATAATCAATGGTGTTTAAATATCTCTTTTTCATGACATACATAATCTTAAAGAAGCCTTAGGATCTCTGTTTAGTCCCTTTAGGGATAGATAGACCAAAAACACAATCGCTTTCTCTTGACCTCTCACAACCTTTTCACCCTTCTCTATCAAGCTTAGACCTCTCCAAGGTGAACTCTAAGTACCTCTAAAGCCTTGAGACCATTTTGAAGGTTTTTTCTTGGTCATGATGATGTCAACATACTCCTATAGGTGAAGCTTCTGACTATGTGGATTGAGAGAGCCCCTTAAGAGAGCAAGAAAATGTAAGACAAGGCCTTATAAGCATGCCAAAATCATTTTTAAGCCATTAAAACATAAAAACATTAGAATCATAATCAAAAAAATATCAAATCACATTTACCAATGTGGAAAAACCACTTGCAAGGCAATTGAGATGATTGTAAATGCAAACTAGGCATTTTGTAAGCACGTACAAGTCTAAAAGAGGCTTTTCCAAATAATTGAAGATTAAAAAACCAAAATAAACATTATAATATCTTTTAAAACATTTATGATCACTTGAAACAAACCAATCCATCAAACCATATCAAGAAAACTTGAAATAGGTTCAAAAGGAGACCCCCTCATGGTTGAACATTCATACAAATATACCTAGAGTGTTAGCCATTATTCATAAAGGAAGAGCCACCAAATTGAAATTTATTTATATTAAAATTAATTTCACTCATATTAAAATCCACCCCTATAATTACTCCTCCAAACTCCACCTGTACCTTCCACACCAAATGCTTGAAGTTGACCCTCCTTTACATGCCAAGAGAAAATGGAGAAAAATGAGTTTTAAATTAATTTTTTTGAATTATCCTTAAAAAACATGTAAATTGGTTGATGGAGGTTAATATACACTCCAACCATGTTTTTAATTAAATATTAGATCATGAAAAATGTACAAGTGCCCAAAAGGGCCTAAAAACAAGGAGAAACTTCCATTTTTTGACTATAACTAACTCTTGGATAAAATCTAACTGAACATAACAATATCTTGACCTCTTCCATGTTTAAAATGACCTCGGTGACAAATTTTACCATTTGGAAGTCCGTACAAGTCAATAAATGGGTTAGAAAGTAGCCAAAAGACCCCTTTTTGCACATAAGATATAACTAATGACCAATTTATGAGTTTTAAACCATTTGAGACATTATATATACAATGTTAGAACAAATTTAAACAAAATATACCTTTGACTAACTTTGACCAAGGTTTGACTAGGTTTGACTTTGGCCATTTGAAGGAGGGTGAGCTTAGACAAGGACTAAGACAAGGCCAAATACAGTAATAAACAAATAATGACACCCTATAGGACCTATAAAATTTTCTTCAAAAGTTTGAAATAGTATGGGTTGACCTCATTTGACTAGAATTCAAATTTGGTCAATATTTATCATTTTATGCTTAGGGTTAAGGATATATAAATGAAACAATACACGGTAGATAATCTAATCTATAATAGGTCAATCAAATGCTAAACTCATATATAAGCATACACTAACTTTATTATGTTAAGATGGTCTAAATATAGAAATTACAACTAGGATAGATGTATAAATGGCAAAGAATATAATTACTTAGCTTTCTTTTATGATAATATAGTTCTATATTTAGAACAAGTGAAAACATGTGGGAAGATAGTTTTAGAATAGTTGGCATATTTTGGATCTGGTACCTCTAGCTATTTATATAGTTACATCATCCTGGATGATTATGTCAACACTATTATTTTATTTTGATGATAATGTCTTGTATATAATATATGGTGAAAAAAGATGTAACCACCTAAATTCTTTTGGGTTTTGATTTGACTTCACTATAGTGTATTTAGATTTAGGTCATGAAAAATCACTCCTTGCAAAATACAAAACCCTATCTTTCCATCTTCATTGTAAACTTGTGCAAAAATGGGTTAGTGAGCATATAATGTTGAGATGACCCCAATGACCCTACTATCAAAGTATGCTTCCTATATAGCTAATACTCTGAAGAGGGCCTCAGACCAATGTAGTTCTCCCCTAAATGTTAGCTTGCATGTGAATCATGCAATGTGTGCAAATAAAGTACAACAATGACCTAGATTTTTACTTGATAAATTAGACTCTTAGATTGGTCCTTTAGTACTTCAGACCCATATATATGTTGGATTTATGAGTGGTATGGAAATAGGGAAGCCTTGATTAGTTTAATGATGGATAGAGTGATTTTTTATAAGTGCTTTGGTCTCTTTGGTCTTTTATAGGTTTTGTAAGTGATGAATGAATGAGGGTTGAACTTGTACTTATATCAATCCATTTAGATCAATAACTCACATTAAATCACTTTGGACAATCATTAGGATATGTTTCATTTGTAACTTGGATGGTTTTATGGCACTAGACACTTACATTTGAGTAGGACAATAATGTCAATGCTACTATTTTTTGTGGATGTTAGTGTTCAGGGAGTAACAAAATAGGTACAAGATTAGAACTTGTAGAGGTTTATGAAAAATAAATTTTAATCATTCTAAGCAAGATATAATATTTGTGTCATCAATATAAGACTAGTCAAACTAAGAGATAGGTAAAGGGGCATAAGATAGAGCAAATGTGAGGCTTGAAAAAGTAGAGAGAGTGTAAAACTCTAAGGAATATCCAAGGTTTCAGTTTGCCAAGTATATAATATTGAGGTGATATATGATCATAAAAATATCATCTACATTCACTGCCATCCATTCCCCCTACATGCCCTTATTTTTATCTACTAATGAAACTGCTAGTTTAAAGGAAATTAATAAGTACATAGATGTCTATGCACACCTTGTCTTTGCTTGAGTTGAATTTGACTGATTTTATGGTGATTGACCTGTAACCAAGATCATGTTAGTGAAAAATTAATGTATATAATATGGTTTAAAGTAATTTAAATATATTTAAATTCAAATAACAAGTTTTAGGAGTACACATATGTGTCAATGTAATCTCCTTGACTATTGGCAAGTTATTTTACAAAATATTTATCATTACAAGTCTAAAACTTAGATTAAGATAAATATAGATAAATATTTAAAGTGTATATATAAAAGGAGATAGAGATAAATATATTGGAAGGAATATGCCCCAACTTTGGAGAAAAAATGAGTTTCTTCCTGATAATTTAGATTAGCTTAATTTTATAACCCAATGATACTTATAACCTAGTGAGGTTGGATAATGAAATTCAACTTGAAAACTTGTCAATATTGATTTAACCATACCAAAAGGTGAACCAACTAATATAATATATTAGCTAAGTATGGTCCATAAAATTCTATGGGTATTAGTATGTGAAATGGTTTTGGAAACTAAAATTGATTTGAATTTTTTAATATTAGGCACATCTTGCATATCATATGCACCTAGATCATGTTAAAACTTTGTATAAAATGGTAGAAATGCATATAGTTATACAAAATTTGTGAATCTAAGTCATATAATTATGTGATTTGGTCAATTTTGATAACTATGTAAGTGTGGAGGACATGCTTCCAAATCATTCCCCCAGTATATATGGAGAAATATGAAAACTAATATACATACCAATGTGAAGGAAATGTTTCCAAAACATGCCCTCATTATAAACTAGAGATGTTGAATATTGAATAGGTGTGGAGAACATTCTTCGAAATCATTCCCCCACTGAATATGTGATTTTAAATATGTACCAAATTATCCATGCGTGTGGATAACATGGTTCCAAAGCATGCCCCCACTAAATCTAAGAATTATGCCAAGTGTGGAGAACATGCTTCCAAAGCATGACCCCAGTGAATCTAATAATTGTGCCATGTGTGAAGAACATGATTTCAAAGCATGCCCCAACTAATATGACCCACTTTAAGGTGATATAATGATAGGAAATTGGAGTTACCTCACCTCAAAAGAGTAAGATAATTATATAATATGTGAATATAACCATGTAGCATATAAAAGGGACATGTCTAAGTAAGTGCATCATTGAAATGCATAGAACCAATGTCATAACATGTAGGTGTAATATGATTGATAAATATCATGGAAATTTCTAAATAGTAGCAATTTAATCTTAATAAGAAAATAATCACATGCACAAGATCACTAAAAATCAAGTCAACAAGAAATGGTCCAAATAGACCAAAAACAAGAAGCACAATCAAAGGGACATGACTTATTTAAATTTCCATGAAATAAATAATGACATATTCAAATTTCCATATAACAAGTAATGACATATGTAAATTTCAATGAAATCATACATAGGTATAAGGACCACAATCAAGGGAGCATATTCAAATGCTCAAACAAGGAAATCAAGAAACACAAGGAAGTACATAAATTTAAGCATAAGTAACCATCATAAATATTTCATAGTGGTCCATGGATCCAATGTGTTAGAAAAGTATGTTAATTTTATAGCATATAATCATGGATAATGTAGAGTGATCATTGAATCATATAACCTATGTATCAAAATTGAAGAAGTAGGTGCCCCCAATGTCCATATTACATGAGTAGAAGAAAGGCCCAAATTTTGAAATAGGAATGTATCATGTATCTATGTATGTTTATATCACACCTAATGTATAAGTGTAACACATATTTTAATGTATGAGTAACTGAGTATGTCATCCATCAATATGGAAGTAACACATGGATGCCAAGGAGTTAATATAACATGTAAGTGTTGAAAATGTTTTTGGATTTTTGGATTTTTTGATTTTTTTGGCATTTTTGTAAAATTTTTGAATAGAAAAGATTATCCTATGATTCCATACAATGGATGGTCATTGATATGTCCCCCCATTGTCAACCTTATAACCTTAAGTTGAATATTTTACATTATTTACATCATTATTGGATAGGTTGAATAAGTACATAGCATATTACTCCTAATGTTTTTCATGTGTATTAGATGACCTTGTGCTATCATTTAGAATATGGATTAATTTATTTCATGATAAAATGAAATACCATGTAGATTTGGGTCAATTTTTACTTCCATTTGGTATATCCAAAGAGTTCCTAGTGTAAATACATATGGAGATGTGGTAGGCATAACACAAACCAATGTTTAATTTAATTTAGGACCACAAGCAATTGTTATTGTTATGTTTCCTAAGGATTATTTATTCCTCCTTTGTTTTTTAAGTTTTTTGGATTGAATCTAATTTTCTATAAGTGTCTTACATTTCAAGTGTTACATCATGATTTCCTCACTAAACTTGTTTTTTCATTAAATAAATATTAATGGAGTTAATGTTATTTAATTACTATTGTATAAAACTATTTTCATTTATGCTGATGTATGGACAAACATATAATGATTATTTTGTGTGACTCATTACTTGTTGATTAGTTTGACATGAGTTTCATATGCATGTGGATTATAATCATTCACTATTATTGTGATTTAGAAACATTTTTATTGATTATAATTGTTACCACCTAACTACCATTTACATTTATGAGTTGGATGTAGGAGATAATTCACTCTCTAGATAAATATGGAGGGAGAGTATCATTATGGAGGGTGATGTAAATGATTATGATGTAGGTGAAGATATTTGACAAGGAACCTTGCACACACCATGTAGTCTAGATAAATGCATGATTCTTTTAAGTGAATAATTATGTTATTTCTTTAATTTTAGTTATGTTTGGTTATTTCATGCTTGATAATGTTGATTTGTTTTTTATCCATGATTTTATGTTATTTTGTTAATGGTTTCAATTTTTATTGTTATTTATGATTTATATGATTGATTCCATTATAGAATTTTATAGTTATATATGTTCTTTAGATAACTTTACTTGTGAAATGTTGACTACACCACTCTATATAGGCATGTACCTGCAAGCATTCAACATAAAAATTATCATCATAATAAATTTATATATGGCATGTGAAAAAATTACATTTATAATCATTTATATAATTGATTTTTAAATAAACATTATATAAATTAGATCCTAGTTGAAGGTGACTATTTAGGTACCTAGGATAAGATGGTTTTAAATGCCTAAGGGGTTAAACTAGATATGAAACTTTATGTTAACTAATGATTAAAATTGTTTTATAAATTTGATTTATTATTAAAATAATTATATGTTAATTAAAAAATTATTTTGTCAACCCTAATTGGGGAGTCATAATTTTTTTGTTTTACTCGATCGATCCATGCATGGTGGGAATAGTTAGGGTTCAACTATGATTTGAGAGGAGATAGTAGGTAACTGTGTTGTTTTAGTAGTCAAAGATGAAGATGTTAAGTAATTAGATGAATTTATGGTGTTATGGTGAGTCATTATATGGAATTTATGGATGGATAAGGGTTCATAATGAAGTTAGGGGTTTCGGGTGGCATGCAAATGACTATGGAAATAATAAAAATTGATTTTATTTTTTGAATGCAAGTAGGTCATGGTCAATAGAGAGGACATAGAAGAAAAAATGAATTTTTATTGTACTCAAAGAGGAAAATATACTTCATGTGCACTCAATAGGTAGGCTTTGATCTTTGGTTTACCTTAAAATTATATATTAATGTTATATAGTTCATAGTTGAAATGATTATGGGGTTTTTAATTTTTTTTAAATTTAAAACCTTGTGAATAATCAAGGATTCAACCATGTGTAAGAAGGAATCCCCCCCATAGAATTTAATTAATGATTCAAATCATTATAACATGAATATGGGAAGGTTAGGGTAAATGGTGAAAATGAGTTTCTTATGTGGATATATTTACATGATTGTGTTGTATGTTTCATTCAATTGTTAAAAGATTGTGTGTTAATTTTGATTACTATATGACTGTTATTTGTAAATAGTGAATGGATTAAATAATTTATTTTAGATATTAGGTTCATTAGGTTGTATGGAATGTAAATTAGGTTTTGTGATTAATATGTTTCTTTGTTTTTTATTTCATTATTACATTGAAACACCTATGTGATTTAGTTTAAATGGGACAGCTAAAGTTAAACAATATTATGTGGAAAGTTAGAGTAATATAAACAAATTTGGGTTTGAACTTTTCTAGGATTTATATACGTCTGTGTGTAAATATAGTCATTTATATGGTTTTGCAATAGATAATTGAGAGTTTTATTCAATTGTATGGTTTTTGGGTTTGGACATTTAGCTACGATAATTTAAAAGGACCATAGTTGAGGTATTCAATTTAGCTTATGATTATCAAGTTGAAAATTAACTATGGGTTTGGTATGCATAAAATGAATAATTTGATCTTAAATTTGTGGGTTTGACATGTATAAAGTGACTAAGTTTTTAATCTATGTTAATTTTTTATAACATAATTATTATTGATTATTAAGGAATTGGTTGTGTCGATTATATGTTGAGTAATATATAATGGCTTGACTAAGTAATATAAATTATTACTGTAGGTGTCCATTATCTTGAATATATATATATATATATATATATATATATATATATATATATATATATATATATATAGACAAGGATATAAGTTATGAATCAAACTATTTCATAAACATTAATTGGTTGTGTGTAATATTATAAGATGAATGATTGAAAGATGTTTATTTGGCTATGTTAGATGTACAAATAATGACAGAGCTTAAACATTTATAAAAATAATTATAGTTAAATTATATTGGGGACATCAATGTTTAATTTATGGATAAAATTTCTATTGATTAGATTCTAGTGAGGTGATTTACCATATGGTACACAATAAAATATTTCACATTTGTATTTTTTTGTTTTAAGGCATTTAATTGGGATATTAAGTGTAGTGATGTTAATGTAGATTATATTTTAATTAAAATTGAGCTGATTTTTATTAATTTAGGATCTTAGGATTAAATATTAAACTCTAATACACACACAAACACAAACACACACACACACACACACACACACACACACACACACACACACACACACACACACACACACACACACACACACACACACACACACACACACACACACACACACACACACACACACACACACACACACACACACACACACACACACACACACACACACATTTTTATGAATTATTCATAGAGAGTATGGTAAAATCTCTATGTATAAGTCATAATTACATTCTCTCTCTCTCTCTCTCTCTCTCTCTCTCTCTCTCTCTCTCTCTCTCCTCTCTCTCTCTCTCTCTCTCTCTCTCTCTCTCTCTCTCTCTCTCTCTCTCTCTCTCTCTCTCTCTCTCTCTCTCTCTCTCTCTCTCTCTCTCTCTCTCTCTCTCTCTCTATGTGTGTGTGTGTGTGTGTGTGTGTGTGTGTGTGTGTGTGTGTGTTCCATTAGGAATTAAGAGGCTTAGAGTAATAAAAATATATAAATATAAGTGGGCATACATATTATATATGTATATGCAAATAATTTAAAAGGTACATAGATGTTTGTATATGGTGAATAAATGTATTCATATGCAAACTGTGATGTATTTTCATTGATTTATAATATGTTAAATAAATTATTAATTGAATGTAAAATAATTAATTTATGTTTTTAACAAATAAACATTGTGGTTATTATATTTGTATACTAGTTTAGGATTTAAGGTGAAAATCCTAAACTGTGTTTACATTTATTTTAATACTTATTTAAATGGGTGTTTTAATTTAAAATTGGAAAATAATTAAGTATTATAAATACTTTTAGTATTCAAATTACTAGTAAAATTTACTTATTAGAAGTAGACATTAGGTTGTATTAGAACTTAGGAAATATGACAACAATTTTTACATTGTTATTATATAGCATGTAGTTATTTCTTGTTGTTTCCTTTGTATTTATATATTGTGGTCTTATTATATGAGAATTCTATATGAATCTTATATATGAATTAATTAAGTAAATTATGGTATTAATGACACTAAGTAAATAATATTATGATAAGGCTCTCATGCATTCATTTAGAGTCATTAAGACATGGAATAAATGAAATTTGATTGAGTATGTATGTCAATATGATTGATATATGTGATCATTAAACTATATGAAAACTTTGGCCAAAGTAATGTTTATATTTAAATTTTATCATTTCACCTATTTTATTAATATTAATGTATGCATGATGTCATTTTAGAATGGAATTCCTTATGATATGTTTCATGCAATGAATATCTTAAAACAAATAGGTTCTAGTTGAATTCTTGATACCTACGCCATTATCATTTGCTCATCTATGAAAGGAGGGCTATTCCCTAGTTGGGGAATTTTTTTTGGAATATATGGTATATGATTGGTGTTAAAAATCACTCAAATGATGATTTCCCTCTCCTCTAGTAGTTAGCTAATAGAGACTTTTACTTATGATTACATTATATATATTGATAAGGTTATAGATACTCATTTGTTCTATGGAATAATGTATATATTTATATTCACTATTATGTAAAAAATTCTATATTTTTACTTTGATAACTATAAATTGGCTTCTCTTATTTTATAATTCTATTATATAAACTTTCAATAGTTGTCTGTGATAATATTTAGTAGATATACAATTTGCGATGGATTGAATTTTTAATGCTTCATAATGTTGTTAGTTTGATCATTATCTAAATGAATCATAACCATTTATTTAAATAATATTAATTTAGTTATGGATAAAATTATATTATATTAATTGAGAATAAATAGGCTTAGATTACTAAAGTAAAAATATTTCTTTTACCTTTTTGGAGTTAAACCCATTGGGGTCCTAAAACTATGGTATCTAAGTTAAGATTCAAACTCTAGGACTTAATGATTCCACTAATACATTCATATTCTCTTGTTAATCAAAAAGGATAATGTTGTGTGATAGACCTAAAGTTGAGGTTAATTAAAACACTAATCCTAGAGTACATCCCATTCAATTTGCCACAATGCAAGCTACAAAGTTGGATCAAAATCTCATATCCATGCACAAAACTATGGACCAAATGATGGCCTTAAAATATGAAGTGCATGGAAATGTTGATTAAATCAATTAGGATGATCATTAATTTCATCCTACTCACTAATAATCTCATCAATAGGATTAAAAAGAGTGTAGGCATGATGAGGTGCAGTAAGATGCAAGGGATTGTGTAGCTGTAAAACTTAGATGGGACATGAAGAAATTTAATCCTCCTAAGTTTGATGGAACTATGTTAGGGGATGGTGCAAAAATTTGGTTGATAGAAATAGAAAAGTACTTTGATATTTGTAATTACTTAGAAGTCATCAAGCAAGTTTTGGGAGCGTATCAACTTGATAGAAAAGGCAAAAACATGGTGGGAAAATAAGAAGCTTGAAATGATCTTTGACTCCACTACCACCACATGGGATAGATTCATGGTTTTGTTTAGAGCATTATGGTTTCCCTAGTTGTATTTTAACTAGAAGTTGACATTTTTTTAGAATTGAAGTAGGTATATATTTCAATGAAATAATATTGGGAATGATTACTAAACTCATAAAATATGTTCATCAATATCAGGTAGATGAAAGGTTTTGCATTAAAATTTTCATTATGAGATTAAAAACCCAAACTAGATGTGAGATATATGTGCATGGACCATCTATGATAGATCAAGTCTTTGAGAATGTAGTTAAGTAGGATTCAAAACTAAACTCTCTTTCTTAGGTTAGAGAGAAGTTTAATAATAAGTTTGGAGGTTCCAAACCCAATCTTAAGAACTAGATAAGGAAAGAAAATCCCAAGAATTAGTTCAAGAATCAGAATGTTAAATTTAGTACCAATCTTAAGAACTAGATAAGGAAAGAAAATCCCAAGAATTAGTTCAAGAATCAGAATGTTAAATTTAGTAAATTCTCAGGTAGAAATAAAGTACATGGTGGATTCAAGCCTAATTTCAAAGGAAACCAATAATCATAAAGGAAAGGACCACCTATCAGATGTTTCATCTATGGGGGTGATCACTATGCTAGGGAATGTACTCAGGGAAAATCTGAAGGTAAATCTAAGGGTACTGTGTAGAAAGTAATATTTCAATAGAGAATCCATGTGGCTATTAACAATCGTTAGGTTGATTTTAAAGTCTCACATAATGCGATTGTAGGTAATATTTTTGGTTAACCCATTTCCATTTTCATTGACATTGAAGCTATAGAATGTTTTATTTATCTACGAATGATATCTAAGTTTTCTAAAAAAGTTGGTTTAATGGTAAATGCATGCCTAGTACAATATGGGAATGAATATAAGGTCAAAATTGATAAGTGTTTAGTGGAAGATGAGATCAAATCTCTTGAATTCACATCGATCGTAGATCTTTATGCATCACCATTAAGATATTATGCTGTAATCCTTGGGGTAAATTGTCTTTCTAATCATAAATATAATATAGATTTATATCTTAAGAAGGTATAATGTCATGATGATTTTTGGAATAAAACTCAGATTTAGGATGAAAAAAGTGAGTTGAAACTTAGATAGTTTTCCACAATTTAGTGTAAGAAGGCTCATAGGAAAGTGTGTTAGAAATTTATTGTTAAAATAGAGGAATATAAAGAATCATCCATTGAGGATTAAAATTTTCTTATGTATTTTTAAAGTGTTTTCAAAGGAATTTTTAGGATTACCACCCAAACGAGAGTTTGATTTCTCAATTGGCATAATACCTAGTTCAGAACCACAATCCAAGGCACCTTAAAAGATGACAAATATATAATTAGTTGAGTTATAAGCTCAACTATAAGAATTATTATCTAATTTTTTTATTTGACCAAGTGTATCTCCATGGGGAACACCAGTGGTGTTGTTAAAAATAAGGATGGTACTCTTCACTTGTGTATTGATTACAAGATGTTGAATATAGTGACAATCAAGAATAGGTATTTATTGGCTCATTTTGATGATCTCTTTGATCAAATACATGGGGAAATAGCTTTTTATAAGATATATCTATGAGTGGGATATCACCATCTAAAAATATAAGAATAAGATACTATTAAAATAATGTTTAGAACTTGGTATGAACACTATGCATTTACAATGTTACTCTTGGGTTAATAACTACTCGGACATCATTCATGAATCTCATGAATAGTGTGTATAGGAATTATCAATACCTCTTTATGTTTATTTTTATAGGATGACATCCTCATTTATTTTGAGAATGAGGAAGAACATCTACAATATCTAGATTTAGTTTTATAACATTTATGGAAGCTTAAATTATATGGTAAATTGTCCAAATATGCATTTTTCCATAGGAAAATGTAATAATTGGGACACATTATCTCTATATATATAATTTCAATTGATTTGGTAAAAATAACAACCATAATGAAGTCATCAACACCTAAAATGTGCATCAGATCAGAATTTTTATGGGATTAGCAAGATATTATAGGAAATTTGTTCCAAATTTCTCAAAAATAGCTAACCCAATTGCCTCTCTTCAATAGAAGAATAATTTTTTTTTTTGGTTAGATAAGTGCAAAAAAATCCTTTCAAGAGCTAAAAATGAGGCTTACTTAGGCACCCATGCTAAGAGTTCTTGATCCTAATGGTTAATTCTCAATAATCACTGATGCATTTGGGGATAATCTTGGAGGAGTTATTATGTAATATGGTTCATTTTTATCATATTATTCTAGTAATATTAATCCATATGAGGTAAATTATGTACCATAAAATCTAAAACTTGATGTAATATTGTATGCCTTTTTAGTTTAGAGGCATTATCTATTAGGGAAACCATTTGAGCTCAAGACTGATAAATTGGGGCTCAATTATATTTTCACCCAATTGAACCTGAATACTTGTCAAATATTTTGGTTAGATTTCTAATCCAACTATGATTTTGGTATTAGCTACATCAAGGGCAAGGAAAATAGAGTTGTTGATGTCCTAAGTTATATAAGGTACATAGCAGTTTTGGCTATTATCAAGAGTAATTTTCATGATCAAGTTATTTAATTATCCCCTAGAGATGAATTTTATTATTAGGTTAAGAAAGGTTTGTCATAGGATACTCATAAACCTAATTTTAAAAGACTCAAGTTGGATAATGATGGTATCTTAAGTTACAATGGTAGATTATATGTACTTGATGGAGAGAATTTGAGGAGCATAGTGCTAAGATAATTACACAATACCCCTTATTCAGGTCATCCTAAAGTGACTAAGCTCATGGATAAGCTAATAACTCTCTATTTATGGAAAGGAATTAAAAAATATGTAGTGTATTTTGTGTCATGTTTTTTGGAGTGTTAGCATGTGAAAGTTAAACACATGCATCTAATAATATTATTATATCCTCATGATATACCATAATGGAAGTGGAAGGTAATTAGTATGGACTTTATCCAATGTTTGTCATTATGATGTAACCATCATGACATGATCTTGATGGTAGTTGAATACTAATCAAGGTATCTCACTTTATAGCAGTTAATTTGAGTGATAATGCACCAATGATTATGAAAAGATTCATGAAAAAGGTGTACAAGTTACATGTGTTTCCTAATATGATCATTTCTAATCAATATCTAAGAATTACATTTAGGTTTTGGTTGACTAGTTGACTCTAAATTCAGCTTTGGACACACAGTTCAATTTTTTACTAAATATCATCAAAAAATAAATGGATAAATAGAGAGTAAACCAAGTTCTTGATTATATTATTTAAATATATTTCATGGATAAATAATAAAAGTGGGAAGATTATCTTCCATTGGTATATTTTTATTATAATAACTCTTACCAATTGTGATCATAGGAATTTGATGATAGAGACGAGGTTAGATCAAGTGTTAGTTTTCAATAAAAAATTGAAATAAATAAACTAACAAGCTTCACATATTTATTCCTAGATCATAGGGGGGAGCTTAGTGAAAAAAACAATTGAAAACACAACTAAAATGCAAAATAAGTTAAATCTCTTACCTTCTTTGAATTTTCCAAATCATATGTTCATGGCTTGCCCAAGTTGTGCTAAAAGATTCTTTGTCAATGGATCTTGACTATCTCCTTCTCTCCTTGGAACCATGTTTGGATTGTGGCTTATGCTTACTTGATGGCTTGGCTTATGATTTTGTACTTATAACACTATTACTTACAATCTTAACATAAAACCTACATTATAAATTTACTCTATCCAAGATCTCCAAATGAAGAGGCAAATGCTTGTATTTATAGGTTTAGAAACTAACCCTAACTCAAGGTGAACTAGAGTGTAGTTTAAACATGGAATGGGTTCAAACCTAACATAAATGAGTTAATTAACCATAGTATAGTTAAAATGTGTTAAAACCTCATGATTTATAATTAATAGGCATGGGTGAGATATTTTAGGATATTTGCAAAGGCTTGACAACTCACAAATGTCATGACGAAAAGATAGGATATTCTTTGATTTTTGAATTTCCATTTTTAGAATTTTATTAATTGCTCATAGATAATTTAAGCATTTAATTAGGTCTATCATTATAATTAATTATGATTAGCCATTTAGTATTTTCAAGATTTGATTTTATGTTCCTATGTGTACTTGCCCCACTAAATAGGTCTATAGGACAAATTGCATGTTGTAATGTAGTGGAATGATTAGATATGAATCTATGAGATATTTTTGTTTTTTATAGTAGGATACCCTAATTAGGGATGTCTTAATGGGATTTTGAGCTTTGATAAATGATGCACAAGTAAATCTAGGATGTTTAGTGATTCGTAGGCTTAATTTGAAAAGGTTGTTAAGAATTAGTATAAAGTCTAGTATGAAGCCATTGGTGGCCAATTTTAGGAGTCTATAGTTTTCCCCTATTTGGGAATGTACTAAAATATATAAGCACGTTAAAGTCCTCTCAAAGAATGAAAATTTCATTTATGCTTATGAATTTAATGAAAATGGATGAATGATAGGTGACCCTCGAGGGAACAATTAGCAAATGGTCCCTCAAAAGAAGGAAATGTGTGGAAAAATAGATAAAATGAGTTGGAAGGGACTAATTTGCCTATAGGAAGTTACAATCAGTGTTATATGGAGTTTCCCTAGTTAGGGCAGACAAAAAAGATGATTTACCCACAAGCAGTTATCATCATCAACATAGGTGGGAGAAAAAAGGTAATGATTTAACCAAAAGGTAGTTTATAATCATCAAAAAAGGCTTAGGGTAATAAGAAACTTATTTTCCCAAAGGTAGTTATAATTAATAAAAGGGAACATAATGATTTACACATAGGTGATTATATCCATTGGTTGGATAAAAACATGCCCTAGTTAGGCAAATAGAGATAATGGTTTGTCCAAAGGTGGTTATAAGAATTATCTTAATGAAAACATGCCCTAGTTGGGTAGAAGAAAGAGAATTACTTTCCTAAAGGTGTTTATAAGCATGAACCTTCAAATTTATGGAAATACAATAATTTACCCAAAGGTCATTAGAATCATTGGTAATCTAAGTGGGATAGTATACAATGATTTACCTAGAGATAGTTATAATAATTATACCCTAATTATGACAAACATGATATGGAAGATGATTGCAAATTGGTACAGAGAAGAAAGATGAATTTGGTCAACTTGCTAGTAGGGAAATGCTCATCCAAACTAGCCAAGAATAAAATTATTTCATTATTTAATTAATCTATTTAGGATATGATTTGGATTAGATTGGGATTGTTGTTGGTCCCAAGGAGATATATCAATGTTACATTACCATGTAAACTTCCTGAGTTGATTTTTAATATAGCACATGATGGTAGGCATCATGATAGAACACCATGATAACTTGGTTGAAATATGCATATAGATTGACACATAATCTAATAAATAATTAAAAACAATGAACCAATAATAAAAATCATGATGACAATGTTGATGTATGAATATAGATGGATTCAATAATAATTCACATGGAATCACCAAATGAATGCACATAAACTAAATCAAGGCACAAAAATAAAGTAAATAAATAGGCAAACAAACAAACAAAACACTAATAAAAGAAATAAAAAACAAAATAAAGATAAACAATAAACAAATAATGGTTAATCACAATGTTATTATGACCAACATGACACAAATGAGATGATGAACATTTCCCCTAGAAAATAGGAGATGAATTAACAAATGAGCAAAATGGAGGAAAAAAATAAAAGGAAGGCGTGTCCAAGTTTTATCCATATGCACTAGGCAAGTAGATGCTACTTACATAGTTCCATGAATGTAATATACAACAAAATTTTTAGGCCTAATATAGTTCTCCTAGGAAATGGGATAAAAGAAAATGAGTATAAATAAAACATGATTGATGTTATATAAGAATGGGAACAATCTTTAAAAATGGCAAGTGAAAGTGGGTGGGGCAAGAGGGCCAGTAAGGATGAGGAAACTAAATGACAAATATTTTGTTGTGACTTAGTGAGGGTTCCTATAATCCTTAAGGCAAATAAGTGGTCAATATTTTTATTTTTTATAAATCAAATTTCAAATGTTTTTAGAATTTTTGGAGCATCTCAACTCAATAAAGAATAATGAGACAATAAATAGTCTAAGCTCCCAAAACTTTGAGATAATTCATAATTAAACTGGTCACAAAATTACAAGAACATGGTTAAGGGGTGGCTGAGTTGATCTCAACATAAATTGTACATTTCCTACATAGTCCTAAGATGGGAACTCAAGTCACTATAGTTCCACCTTACAGTAGAGGAATATGACTAACATAGTAGCCAATTCAAATAAAATAGGCAAAGTTGGCATAATGGGTACATTAAGACATAGGCATGGTAAGGTGGTACTTCAAGGCATGATGAATAATGATTTCCCCTAGTTTTCCCATAGGTAGTTATAACTAGGAAACAATAACATAAGTCAATGATACTAATTTTCCCATAGGTAGTTATAATTAATAGCAAGAAGGTGGGATATTGATTTTCCCAAAGGTGGTTATAATTAGGCACACTTGGTATATAGAATATAACAACAAATGAAGGATGAAACTACCAAACCACTATCATACTACTCTAAACTACAATATCTATCTATAAAACTTAAAACAACTACTAAAACTTGATCTAAATCTTCATATTCAAAGCGGATGTGGAACCAATTAGATATAACTAAGGTCAAATGGGTTGGGTAGGGAATGCAAAAACAACTCAGTTGATATAAAAGGTATGATAGAATGGAATGGTGGAATGACAAAGTGATAGAATGGTAGAATTATATGGTACAAAGAATAATGTTGATATTATGGTATAATTTGAAATAGTCCTCATAGACAATACACCAATTCACTCAAGAAAAGTAACACTTAATGTGTGTAATGTTCATTGGCTCATCAAGTTTGTCTCCACCTAGTGTAGCGAACCTATATGCTTTAATGCCATAGTTTTCAATAATGATGAAAGGACCTACCCAGTTGGGTTTGAACTTTCCCTTGTGTTACTTATCGGCCATGGTATTATTTTGGTTTTATATAAGGACAAGATTAGCAAGCTCAAATTCTCTATGTTTCATGCACCAATTATAGTGGCCATGGAATCAATTCTAGTATGCTTTGAGGTTATTTACTACAATCAAACATTTCTATCATGTAACTCCAACTCTTATAGGTGAGTTACTCAATATTCTTCATCCTCTAAGACATAATTGAAAGAGATGTGAAAAGAAGGTAACTAAACCTCAATGGGAAGAATGGCCTTAATTCCATAAATAAGTGAATATGGAGTGCCTCCTATTGGAGTACAATGATTGGTATGGTATGCCCAGAGGGTATAAAACATTTAGAGGTGCCAATCATGGATGACATCATTGAAAATATTTTTAAGGATGTTGATAATGGTTTTATTAGGTGCCTCAACTTGGCTGTTACTTTGAGGGTAATATGCCATGGAAATTTTTTGTTTAATCTTGTATTTCGCACATAACTATTTGACATCCTTTTTCTTGTATGATTTTCCATTATCAGATATAATTTTGGATGGGATACCATAATGTCAAATGAGATGGTTAAAGATGAATTTGGAAATTTACTTTTGATTTATGTGAGGGATATAGCTTCAACCCACTTATTAAAGTATTTGGTGGAGGTAAGGATATGTTTATGTCTATCAGATGAGGTGGGGTTTATCTTCCCAATGAGATCAAGGCCCCATATAGAAAATGGCCATGGTGTAAGCATTAGTTTTAGAGTCTTGATCAGGGCATGAATTAGATTGGCATACCTTTAACACTTTTTTCAATCTTTCACATATGTAGTTACATCTACATCCATCATTGGCCAATAGTACCTATAGGTAAGATATTTTTGGATATGATGGATCCACTAGTGTGGGCTCCACATATTCCTTCATGAACTTCCCATAATGCTAATGTAGATTATATCAAAGTTGAATAATGAAACAAAGCTCCATCAAAACTATGATGATATAGGGTTAGTCTAAGTAAGGTATAATGTGTAGCATGGTGGATAAAGGTTTTAGATTGTTTGTGATATATGTCAGGTGGAAGTATTTGCTCATGAATATAGGTGTATAGGTCTAAATACCAAATACATTTGGGACTAATAATATCATAGATAATTGAAATAGTTGATGGATCATAAACTAGTGCTAATAGATTTTCAATGAGAAACTAATATTCCTTGGTCATATCTATATGTTGAATCAAAGATCTAATGGTAGACATGGAATCTATTATTTTATTACTAGCCCTTGGTATTTGTTCAAACTATACATCAACAATATATTGCTTGAGAGTGTTGACCATAGCTTTATATAGGACCAACTTGTCATCCTTAGTCTAAAAGTGGTCTATAACCTGATTAATGATTAACTAGAAATCACCAAAAACATTTATATGTTGTATGTTCCATTGTAATACCTATCAAATCCCTAAAACAAGTGCTTCATACTCTACCATGTTATTTGTACAAGGAAAGTTTATCCTGAATGACTTAGGGATTAGATCCCCCAATGGGTTAATGAACAAGAGGTTTGCCCCTAATCCATGTGTTATGACTGATCCATCAAAATATAGCTTCTAGTGCTACTCCTCAAGAGGTGTTTCAATAATGGTAGGAATGGATTCATCTAAGAATTGGAATGTTAATGGTTTTGTATCTATAAGGGGTGATTAAATAAGTTGATCTATAAGAAATTATCCATTTATGGATTTTTGGTTGACATATTCTATCTCAAAATCACTTAGAAGCATGATTCATTTGGCCATGTAGCCTTGTAAGTCTATTTTAGATAGTAGAGCCTTTTGAAATAACCATGGTCTTGTTGTTTAGCATGTAATGCTGTAGTTTTTGAGCTATGAAGACCATAGCTAAACATGATTTTTAAATGGGCATATAATTTTAATCATACACTATATTATACGGATTAAATAGTACATGACATGCTCTTTTTCATTATCATCATGTTGAGCTCAAATTTCCCCCAAGGCTTTGTTGGTAGCTAATAGGTAGAGTAGAAATGGTTTTCCTGACATTGGTGGCAATAAAATAGGTGGTTTTATTAGATATTCCTTCAATTTTTGAAAATATTTCTGGCATTCGTCATCCTAATGAAATTTACCCCTTTCTTCAATAGATGTTTAAAGGGATGGAACTTGTTAGGCAACTGAGATATGAAGCATCTAATAGATTGTATTTTGCCTTACAACTTATAGAGCTACATCAAATTGGTCAATGGTGGCATTTGAGTTATGGATTTTAATTTGGCTATATCAACTTTAGTGCCTCAATAAGACATAATAAAGCTAATAAACTTACTAGAAGTAACTCTAAAAACACACTTCTTAGGGTTAAGCCTAAATTTTTATTCATGTAGTTATTCTAAATTACTCCTTAGTTTTGTTGGATAATCAAAATTGGTCTTTGATTTTCCTAGTATGTCATCGATGTAGTCTTCAAAAATGTCATGCATCATATAATGGAATATTATAGTAATGGCTTTTTAATAGGTGGCTCTAAAAAAATTTACACCAAATGTCATTACCTGATAATAGAATGTTCTCCATGGAGTAGTGATCATTGTTTTATGTTGGTCTTCTAGATTAATTTGGATATTTTGTAGCCTAGGAATCCATCCATAAGTGAAATCATTTCATAACCCACTATGGAGTCAACAATCATGTCAATGTTTGGAAGAGGGAAGTCATCCTTAGGGTAGGATTTGTTTATGACCTTGAAATTAGTGTAGATTTTGATTCCTTTTGGTTTTTCATTGGTTGACCAAACATTATATATCCATTCAAAATAGTCGATTGGCCTAATACATCTTGATTCCAAGAGATTTTCTAACTCTTTATTCACTAACACAAAATTTTTAGGATGCATCTTGCATAATTTTTATTTTATAGGTTTGGCATCAGAATGTTTAATGAGGTGGTGTATAACAAAGTTGGGGTCCAAAATTGACATGTCAAAGTATTCCCATGATAATATATCTACAAACTCCCTTAGAAGGGTTGTGAAGACTTCACATTCTTCCTTAGTGAGGGATGCACCTAATTTGATCCATTTTGTCTCATTTATAGTCTCAATGTTAACCTTTATCATCTCCTCTACTAGAAGGGTTGAAACATCTTCTAGAATGGTTGGAAAAGATTTAAACTATCCTACAATGGTAGATTCCTCTATTAAGACTAGCTCTTCAATTTTTCCTAGGCATGATAAGTTAGAATCCCCTAGTGGTAGGGATGGCCATGTGACAAAGATGATTAGAAATTCTTGGATGATTCAATCAAAATTCTATTATTATTCAAGACTAAACTTGGACTTGTAGATAAGTTCATTGTCAGTGGTCTCCTAGATGAGTTTATCAAAATCCTATTTTTCTTCAAGACTAAACATGGACCCATAGACAAGTTCATCATTGGTGGTCTCCTGGTCTATGTTTGAGGAAGATTAAACACCCCCATCTAATGGCACCTAAAATAGGTTTTTACCACTAGACTAACATTTCTCTTTACTATTTCCCTAGTCCAAAAGTGCCTCAAAGAAGTTTTCAATTTGGGACCTCAATGTTTTATTTATTATTTATGGCTAAGGGTTTTCACTTGTTATTTAAAATAAGCTTCAGAATCTAGGTTGATTGAGAACCCTTGTTTTTAGTCTCCCAAGGGAACATTATCCATAACACCTAGAAAATTGTAAAAGGCCTCTTTATTCCAAAACTCATCACTAGTTACTCAAAAATTATGTCCAAAATGGGGATAACCTCCCCAACCCTCTATATCACACTTGCATATTTTTATGGCCATGGTGAACTATTCAGCTAACTCTAATCCCTCATATTTTGGTGTGGCTTTCTCTTTGGATCACTTGAGTAGTAGTTATACCAAAGCCTCCAAATTTTCTATGGCATACCCATCAAAAGTCATGTCATCTACTAGAAATGAGTTTTCATTCAAAATTATTTTGTAGAGGTTCAAGACCCTAACTTTTGCCCCTATGGTCTTTTGGATCTATTGTTCCAATGTGGATACTTCCTCGATGAGTGCTTATTTCTCTAAAAATTCTTTATTATACATGCCCATAATATTGACATGATTCCTCTTAGTCATGCATGCATCAAATTTTGATAAAATATTTTGGCACGTGATCTCCATACCTAGCTTCAAAAAGCTGGTGCTTATTAGTAGAGGGGAGATCTTTTTTGGATCTACCCATAGTGGTTTTGGTAGTGATAGAACATCTACACCTAAGGAAAGGATGCCTTGGGAAATTTCAAACATACACTCCTTAATGTACTTATCTAAAATTAATGACACTTACTTTCTTCTTTCTATGATTGCCTCACATGGAATAAAATGGATCTAAAGATAGAGCATCTTATCTTGGATGTTGAAATGATATCATTTGTATGAATTACCATTTGCATTATCACCATGATATTTTATAACCTCGGATAGTCCCTTCCCTTTACTAGGTTAATGCTCAAGTTTGGCCTCCTCATGAATACTAGTAGGCATCATGCTCAGTTCTTCACCATCCCCCTCCTCACCATATAATGATTAAATGTCAAGTAATGAATCATAAAAGGGAAATTTATCCTCTTACATCAAGGAAGGAGTTTTCTTAGAATTAGAACCTAAGCTATGAACTTGTGCCTTAGGAATTTCTTATTGGGGTTCTTGTCTTGAAAGCTACTTCTAGGTAGATCTCGAAGTAGAAGCACTTAGGGGAGATAGTATTGGAGTTAATTTAGGTGGAAAATGTGGAGGTGGAGAAGGTAGAGGTGGAGGTGGATAAGGTGAATGAGATAGAGGAGGATTATGCTAAGGTGATGAAGAGCATGGTGGAAAACAACATGGAGGAGATAGAGAAGTGTGGGGAAGGGATGGAGATGGATGAGGTGAAAAAGGTGAAGGGTAAGCTGAAGGTGGTGTAGATGGATGGGATGGAATGGTTTTAGAAGGTGGAGGGATAGGTCATGATTCCTCTATAATAATATACCATTTTTGTGGTGCCTGAATCCCACTTACGATAGTACCCACATCTTATCACTTTTTCTTCTTCAAAGGTGGCATTGATGGAAGTCTCTCCTTGGGGTCTCCACCTTGTGGATCCTTTTGGGGCAGAAACATGTAAAAAAAGGTTTTGAATTTGCTCCCCCACCATCATCTTCTTGACCTCAATGTCTATTAGGTCCATCTCCCTCTTCTCCATATAGGCCTTTTTGCCTAGATATAATTTTTTTATGAAGAGTGTGAATCTCTGAGTCTATTCTCTCATCTTGTAGGATGATAAGCTACATATCATAAATATTATTCATAGATTATATTAATTATCATTCCAAGAAGGAATTTTGTGACTTAAGCCATGCAAAGAACTCTCTACAAGGGTTCATTTAGATACGTGTGAGGGAGAAGTGATGTTTCATGGAAAACTGTGTTGGATCTACAGCTAAAAGGGGAAAGTCCTTGGATATGTGAAACTCATCCCCAAATTCCACCTTTATTCTATTGAACCAATCCCTCATATTGGTCTTATATAAGGGAGTGATATGATCAAGGCATGTGAATGCCTTGAAACATTTAATGAAGGACTTATGCATGAGAGGGTATAACCACTTCAATGTTCTTGATCTATAATATGGCAAACAAATTTTATTAAAAACCAATAAGAGGAGGATTACTCCCCATGGGAACTTGTACTTGGGAATCCAATGGTTCCTCTCCACATCTTCAATAATATTATGGATGAATTACATATCCCAATTGTACTTTATCCCTTATGTGACATAATGGGAAATATATAGGTACACCATGTCAACCTCTTTCCAATGATTGGTCCCTTTGATCTTGGTCATGATGATCAGCACAACAAATTAGAGGGTAGGATCATGTAGGTTTTTGATGTGCATGTCATGGCCCTACTTCTAATACATGAGCACCATCATAATCATTTGGAATTCTTAAGTTTTTTTCAAGTCATCAATTACATTCAACCCTAAGCACTATAACACTATGACCTTGCTTGTCCTCTTAGGCATTATCTTCATGCTTCACTTGGAAAAGTAGATATAGTCCTTATAGACATGTGAAAGAAGGAATTGAACCACCTTTATGGGTTTACCAAAGTATGGTAAATTTAATATTTGAAATAACCCTATAACATCTAGCTAGTTAAAGATAGTGAGATGATACACCACTTGGTTCATGGTGTTCATGGTGTTGACTTGATAGTTAATTTAGAGCTCAACCTCATTCCTAGGTTGGTGATGATTGTAGTTGAAGATGGTACAATTGGAAACCTTGGAGACCCAATTTTCCACATGCAACACTAATTCTAGATATTTCATTTCTTTAATTAATAAAGATAAAGTTTGGGATGCTTGAGCTTTCTACATCAAGGATGATTGAGCCTACTTTGCTTTGCACACCATACTTTCTTCTTCTTGTTCTATGCACTAAATTTGTTCTTTTGGCATCTCTTTCCTAATTAGAACCCTCCTCTTCTTCTAGTATTATTGGCAAGGGTTCAATTCTTTTGGCCTTTTTATTAGGTCAAATCACCCTTTAAGAAGCTTGAAGGTTAACATGCAACTATCCAATATTTCTAAAAGAAGAAGTGGCTGCAGATTATTGATTCATCTTTTCAAGCTTAACCACCCTTCAATGGTAGACCTACAACCTATAAATTTTAGTACTAGTACTTTTCTCATTAACCAAACTCGTAAGATATATTCTCATCTTGGTAATGCCTTGTGTATGTTATTTTGGATATGAATTCACTTTCCTTGGCTCTAGGTTCAATTAACTCAACACTAGTAATTTCTTGATCTTTAGATCTATTAGTCTTCAAGGTAAAGTGTACAATTAGTTTAACTTGCATATTTATAGGCTCTAAGAGGGGTTTACCATCATTAATTTTTTATCATCACCCTTTGCTTCATGTTATTAATGTAGATACTTAACAGTCACCATGTTTTGATATTCACTTTTGTTAATTAATACATTTAATGGTATTTGTCACATTATGCTATTGGCCCATTCCTTGTCATAATTATTATTTTCATATTAATGGTACATATCATCTCGTACCTAATCTAAAGTAGATGATAGCTTTGTCCCACACTTATATACATACTATCGATCTATTTCTTCTAGATCAAATGCATATCATTGATCTGCTTTCACACATCTTGAACGTGTACTATAAATTTATTTGATAACTGTCATAGTCATGACACTTGGTAGTTTCTCACTTGTTTTTATGATTCATTAGCCTTTTGACCTTGAGCTTATCATTGGATTTGTTTTGTATGAGTGAATATGATCCATAGATCTACTTGGACCCACTGACTTGAGCTAATTTGTGTGTTGTTAGATCTAGATTATACTCCATTAGATATTTAGGACCCACTAAAACTATACTCTACTACTCACCATTAATCTTAGATGCATGATTAAATATACTCTGTTAGATCTTTGGGACCTACTAACACTATCCTCACCCATTCATCATTGATATTTGATGCATGATTAAATTTACTCCATTAGATATTTAGGACTCACTAACACTATTCTCACTTGCTCATCATTGATCTTCAATACATAATTAAATGGCTATTTTACGAGGCTTAAACTTGACATTTCCCCCCCTAATATCCTTATGCACCCATGTATCTTATGCACCTATCTAACCCTACATGCCTAGGTAAATTGCATGCTTTACTTACTAAATTTCACATTTAAGTTACTAAACATGACTTCTTACCCCATACTAAAATGAGTCATGGTCCTCCACAAAGAGAACAAATTTTGAAACAAATTTAGAAAAAGGAAAAGTTACACATAATAAAGGAAGTGATTTTTATTGAAAGCATTAAATCCTAAAATAATGGTATAAGCCTTATTGATTAAAATACTTTAGCTATTTTAATGTGAAATACGATTGGAGCTAGCTTTTATTATAGTGCCTAAGAATGGACTAGCCATCCATCCTTTGTAATTGACATGCTCTAGTAGGTCTAATGCGATGAATTATAAAAGGGTCATCCCAGTGTATGTGAAGCTTTTCAAGGTGGCACATGAACTTACAGTCATATAATGAGACTTTCATTCCTAGAAAAAATGTTTTTTAATTTATATGGTGATCATGCCATGCCTTTTGGTTATAGTTTTACACATCTTAGGTCTAATGAGAAAGAAAATAAGATTCATCCAATTGTAGGAAAGTGTTTAGGCACACCTTCAAGGATTACTCTTCATCCAATCATCCTACTCATGTTATATATAGAGATGGTACTAAAAACTCCACTGGTAGGATTGCCTCCTTGCCATACACCAAGTTAAATGGCATGTTTTTGTTTAGGCATTTGTAAGTTGTGTTGTAAGCCCATAGTACTATAGACACCCTATCATCCCAATCAGTTTGGCCAACATTATAGATCTTTATTAGTGTGGTACCTAGGATTTTATTAAAATACTTAGAAATTACATTAGCTTGTGGATGATATGGTGTTATTTTGTGGTGCACAATCATGAATTCAGCCAACAAGATGTGATTTGTTTCATTCAAAAAATGGGTTCCACAATCACTAGTGAAACTCAAGGGACATCCAAACCAAGTTATGATATTCTCCCAAATGAACTATGTAGTAGCATCAGTAGTATACTCCTTTGTCGGTGTAACTTAAGGTAGTCATTTGTTGTAATGATGTATTGAGAGCCTATTCATAGTCCTACTAGAGTGATGGGGCCAACAAAATCAATAGACCAGTATTCAAAGGGTTCTTGAGAAGGAATGGGTTGTAGAGGCATAACATATCTTTGATTAGGTTTGTCTATGTGATGACATATATCACACTACCTAACATATGATTTAGCATCTTAGAAAAGAGTTGGCCACCATAATCTAGCTAGCAAAATATTTTTCATATTAGTATCTCTAGCATAGTGTCCACCTACAATACCCTCATGAAATTTGTAGAGTATTTCAAGTGCTCATGTTTCATTACACAATGTTGAAGAACTTCATCATATCCCATTTTGTAAATATCACCTACTATAAGATGAAAGGGTGTAGAGCAAACCCTGAGTTATTTTTTTACCTATGAGATGAGATCATCAGGTATGGAGCCAGTTGTAAAAAATGATGAAATATATTCCATATATTTAGGTACACATGTAATGTAAAAGAGTTATCCTTTAATAATATCATCTTCTATGACATGAAATGGTTTTTTGTTCTCAATCCATGATAGGTGGTTAGGTCCATAAATGGCCTTCTCAAGTTTCACCATTACTCAAAATTAGAACTCTTGGAACAACACAATCCAATGACATATCCATCCATGTAGTATAGGTTTAATAACAAGGTAACTCAAAGCCTCATGATCTATATAGAATAAGAAAGGAGTGGCTAATAGGTACTTCCTAAACTTATACAAATTGTAAACCATTGACAATGCTTCTATCAATATAGTAATATAGTTTCTTTTAGCTAGTGTTAGCTTCATATTGGAAAAGTATATTAGGTAATCCAAGTGACCTTTACTTGGTTTTACAAGGATTGTACCAATGGCCATACCAGATGTATCAATATGGACATGAAATGGTTTTGTCTAATAAGGGAATTGGAGGATAGGAGTAGTGACCAACTTTTCCTTTAATGTTTCAAATGCCTCTTTACAAGAACAAGTCCATATGAAATTCTCATTCCACTTTAAAATTTCCTCCAAGGGTGTGGTAATTTTTGCATATCCATGAATGAAATTTCTTTAATAACCAATATGGCCCAAAAAAAGGTGGACCTCATACTAATTTTAGGGTGCTGGGAGGAAAATAATAACAAAAACCTTTGTCATGTCTACCATAAGTCCTTCCTTACAAATAATATGTCCTAGGAGCACACCAAAAGGTGTCATAAATCGGTATTACTTTAAGTTTAATGAGATTTGTAAGACCCAAAAATGCTTATGAATAATTCTAACATTTAAACAATGACCCTTGATAAAACCATATACTATCTAAACATCCAAAAAGACTTGAATGAATTTATGGATGAATTCCTTAAAGGCTTCAACTTCTATTCATGAAAACACTATTGGGGCACTTTTCAACCCAAAGGGCATAAGGGTATATGAAAATAATCCCCATTTAGTAGTGAATGTTGTCTTGGGTTGGTATTCTTTAGCTATTTGGACCTGATGGTACCCTAAAAATCCATCTATGAATGTATATACCTCACATATATCAACACCTTCAAGGATCTCCTCCATGAATGGTGTTGGAAAGGGATTAGTTACATAGGATGCATTAAGTTTTCGATAGTCCACATAGATATGGATGTATCCATCCTTATTGATATTAATCATCATGGGATTGAGCCACTTGGATTCATCAATTGGGGTGATTACTCTAGCGTGCAAAATACTATTAATTTATTCTTTGATTATGCCTAAATATTATGATTCATCTTATATGGGCATTTTCTAACTAGTCGAGCACCATCA
Source organism: Torreya grandis (assembly GCA_037957365.1). Taxonomy (NCBI): domain Eukaryota; kingdom Viridiplantae; phylum Streptophyta; class Pinopsida; order Cupressales; family Taxaceae; genus Torreya; species Torreya grandis. The sequence continues at coordinate 134,025 of JARHVA010008412.1, forward strand.
ACTAGCTTTGTATGCATCTTCCCCAAGGATGGGTGGACTCCCTTCATTTTATTTTAGTTTCATGGGAATACATCCTAATATTCCTTTAGTAATTTTATTTTTTTTGAAATCTCTATGTCAATCCAATAGTTTCCTACTATATCCATGTTTGTTTCTTGTTCTGATCTGATGTTGCATTGAAAGTTTTAATTGGACCATGGTAGGGGTTGTCTATATCAGTACCTGTGTCCCAAAAATTTCTTATGCCAACATCTATAGGAACATCTAAATGGTTGCACATTGAGCTGAGTGAAGTAGATCCTTCACCATCTTCCACTTTTAACATGATCTATTGTTTCCTTAGATGAATTTTTACATGTTAATTTTGATGAAGGACTAGTATAGGTCTAAGAACTAGATCTATTAATGGTTTGTGTAATATATGTAGAGGATCATTAAGATCCTAATAGATAATCCTCAAGTATGCTTCTATGGGACATGGGTCACCTATTATTGATTCATGCATGGCTTGGAGGGTAAGGCATAACTCCATCCTTGGTGAAGAATAGGATAGTGCCAAGTTTATGTTCTCCTTTAGTAGATGCCAAAACCTGGCACCCATGTGTTTCTCTTCATGAACATACCATACTCATGACCAAGAAAATAAAGTTTCATAGAATTCATTCACCCATAAATATTGTAGTAAGTAGGATTCATTATTCTATAATATTTTTTCACAAGCTTTGATATGAGGCTTAAGTGCTTGTACTCCACTGTAACTGATGGCTACTTTTAATTTGTTATCATGATGGAATCAATGGTGTAAGGTTGAGAATATTTGATCCTAATAGAGGATTTTTTCACAATGGGTTTACCACCATCATGAAATTGTGCCATCAAAGAGATGAACCAAAGATTGAAGATAATCTTCATCAGTGTGGTAAAACTCTTCAAGGCATTGAATGAAGTCTCAAACTTCCATCTACCTAGGGAACTTTGGAGCCTTGTTAAGTATTTAGATTATTATATCTATTATAGCTCCCTCATGACTTGGCTAGTGATAAGGCAAATAACCATGTCATTTATTAAATTAGCATGGCACATTCTCTTGGTTATTCATGGTACTACATATTCTACCAGTGAGGTCATAGTCAACATGAGCCCAACAATTACATGAATTACTTATCATGTCATAAAAGTACTAAGTATTTGACCATAAAAGAATGCTATTTATGGTGGGATCTCTTTACTTGTCATTATTCACAGTCATGTTATAGATATGGTTTATATTTTCATCAACATTGATAGGCTCTATGTAAGAGGTCCCTTGTGCTTGATCTAGTGGTATTATAATATGATGATCACTATTTTAGAAACTAATATAGATATTTTTTAACCTCAACTTTTCATTATTATCATAGCACCAAGGTATTCCGAATATAACTAGGTAATCATTAGCTTTAACTAGATCAATAACCTTAAAATCCACTTTGAATGATATTCCAAGTATGTCAACCATTATGTTCTTGAGGACCCTAAAAGGTAATGCACTAGCCTTAATTACCATAAATAAGACACAAGGTGAAGGTTTTAACATTAGAATAGCCATCTTATGCCAAGAATCCATGGTGAAGACATTGACTTCTATCCCAATGTCTACTAGTATGTCCTAGATTACCCAGCCATCAATGGTAGTATTAACCAATATTTCTTTATCTTTCAAGGGAGTAGAAGAATTAGGAGTGTCTTATTATTGAGCATGATTTAACTGAAGATAATCACTCTACCTATTGATATTAGGGTAAACCTCATTTGGTACTCAAGCTTGATTCTTAAGTGAATTTCTTAGCTATAAAATATTGTCCTCATCTAGCATGCTCTTACATAGCTCCTGAAAGTCATCACATGCCACATGTTGAAGTTTAACTTTCCTATAAATAGTAGCATGCTATGATATGTCTTTGTCTTTTAGGAACTGAATCTCTCCCTAAAGTTCTCATACTAGTACCATTATATCTTGGAGGACATCTTTCTATCGTTGAACATCAAGGTATTTTCCTGATCTTGGTTCTTTCCATTACACTTTCTTGATGGGATTAGATGTTGACTAGGTCTATCCCTCATTATGAGTGGTAATGTTTATTTGTTTAACTATAAGGATGGTTTGGCATGTGTGCCAATTTGTTTTATCACTTCAAATCATTGCATCACCTTTTTTATTTTTCTCCTTGGTGATATCCATGTATAAGTTAGGACACTCTTCCAATTGTTGGTTCTTTTTAAAAAAAGAAAATGTCAAGTAGTCTAGGTAATCCTTTTGATAGTGGTCTATAGATCCACATTTGTAATAAGTCCTGCATGGGAAATGACCACATCCTCATCCTCACCCTCTTCATTGTCCTTGGTAGCCAACATTGTCTTGATTATTTGCTAGTGAGGTTTAGAATGTGTTGCATGCTTGAGCTTCATGGATGTCACTAATTAAATGATAGTCATTAGTGTCATGAGTATATGCATCACATATATTATAATATTTAGATACCTTAGTTTGTGTAGCTCATTATGGAAGAGGAAAATAATGTACATCATGTTCCTCATAATATATTTCACATGTCCATTTAAGCATAGCATCAATGTTCTTGAACAAATAATTACACCATGTATGCCCTTTGAATTCATAGTTTGTGCACCAAAAACCATTGTGTGTTTCATGTGCATTATTGGCTATCAACTTCTTAAGTTATGATTCCATTGAGGCTATTTGGGACTCCATAAAGGGATTAATCCTAGTATTAATGCTTATAACTACTTTAGCATAGAGATAATCTTCTAAAGATTCATGTGGACTAGTGAAGGTCCATTGTGACAAGGTTTAACATAAGGGTAGATGCAATCCTCCCATGAACCATTATGCATGCTAAACAATGTTAATATCAAATGAAAATTTAGATAACAAGGTATTAAACATTGTGTCATACTCATATATGCTCTTAGTAAGTCATCATTTTATATCCTTAAATGTTTGTATTCTTTGTTTCTCAAACTCATTAATGTCAAATTACTAAAGGAAGGTTGTCTTAAGTTAGACATAGTCAACAATCACTTGTTGAGAATCAATATTTTGATAGCATTTATGCACATGATCTAAAATAATAGTTGTAAACTATGTGTCTTTATGCTCAAGAGAGGTAATACCTCATACCCTCCAAATTAATTAACATTTATGGGAATACTTAGCTACATTATCCACACCTCAATATTTTGGTAAGTACATTATAATTTTATAATACACCATAGTTAGTTGAGATGTTTAAATGGATGGTTGTTGGGAATGTCCAATCCTAGTCCCTTAAGGAAGAAGTCTGATACCACCTCCAATGCCTCTAGTAGTAGTACTTGTGGTATGAAGTGTGGTAATTGGTTGCTTACTTAAATTTGGGCATGTATGTTATCCTTACAGGCTTGGTCCATTAGGCATCCCAAGTTGTGCCATAGAATTCCCTTGAAGGGGGAAAGAAAGTGTTAAGTATAAATGAGCATCAAAAGGCTCAGCTTCAGTGTCCCTTACTAATTCTATCTTTGATCCCAAACTCTCTCTCTCTCTATATATATATCCCAATTATGTATGTGTACTTAGTTTGACTCAAAATCATGAGCGTGCACTATGATGGGGGAGATTAGCTGGTTTAGACTTGCTTCCTCAATTCCTACCATCTAACTTGTTTCTCCTTCATATGATAAAAGTGTCATAGATCATAGCTCAAAAGTGATGGGTTCCTCATCTTTTTCCACTTCCCTATGGATTATAATATCACTCCTTGAATTCTCTCAATCCCTTCCCATGTTACTAACTCCTATAATCCCTTACCAAACTTCATTATATGTTTATTTTTGTAATGCACGTTAGTTGGATACCATTCTAAACCCATAATCTTGTGCCAACTCCTATTCTTCCCTATTAAATGTGAGGCTCATGCACAATAGGATTTATCTCTTCATTGGTATAGTTTCAAGTCTAAAATCAATAAATATCTTCTTGATTTCAAAAGTAAAAAGCCTAATATAATGACCATGGGGTTCTTAAAGGAACTATAACTTGGCTTCTTCATGACATGAATATGTAGTTATGACATACTCCAAATTATAGCTATTCAAAATTCCTTTCCACAAAAAGTTGATTGCTCACATCCATGGGGATTCAAGTTTTTCTAAATCTCTTTGTCATTATAATGTCCAAGACTGTATCCTTCCAAAATTCCTTATTCATCGTTGAGGATATGCCAATAACCAAGTATGTAAATGAATTGGGACCTCCAAAAAAAAATTCATATAATGCACTACAGAGGTTCTCCTCTACCCACTATTGTGTAGAGATTCCTGGTTCAAGGTAAGGAACTACAAATTTATCTTCAACATTGGTAATCCATTCTTTTATGTTCTCAAGAGTAATATGCTCAAGCATTTTTAATGACTATAATTCAAATGCTTTGGGTCCCAATTATGGAACCAAAATGTTGGGGTTTTTTTGATAATTCTAACTTTAGTGCTAAAGTCTAGCACAATAAGCTAGTGTGTTAGCCCTTTCATGCAAGATTTAGGTCTTATATACTCACCTAAAGCATGTAGTGAAAGACTAGTTCCCATAGGTTTTGTTGCACAATGTTAATAAATTGTTTATATTCTTCTCTTTATGCAAATTAAATATTGATTATCTAAATAAAAAGATAGACTACATTGTTTCTTTGGGTTCTAAGTTTGATTAATATCACTACATATAATATTTTAATTTTATATTAGCATTAGTTACTAAGAAAATAAAGATAGGGTAGAATTCATATATAAGTATAATCACTTAAATCACACACCATTGTTCATCATAAAGCACAAGAAGTTGATGAAACTTGTTATCTCATTTATTAATCTTAATCATCAAAACAACAAAAGTTCATCATAACTTCATCCTAAAAATATATTTATTCCTTTACATTGTGGCTATTCATACATTTTTTCCCTGACCAAGCCTTTACAATCATTAATGGTATGAATAAATGGCCAATGAACTCTCAACATCTTGAGAGTCATGGCTCTTCAATAATTAGTTATTCCTAAATACCCAAGCCTCTATACCCCCTATATCCTCACTCTATGCTATATTTTTGTTGCCATGTGTTCCTCTTCTTAAGAGCTAGTATAAAACTTCATACTAATAGGGTTAGAATAACCCATATGAACCATTATCTTAATTTCTCCCACTTCCCATGTGTTCCCCTAGTATTCTACTTATTTTTTGAGTCCTATATCCTTGGGTTACTCATGACTCATTCCCCTTTGATTGGTTCCTCTTATGTTAGTTCCTTCATACCATTATCCTTTCACACCCCATAGGTTCCACACCATGGTGATTCTATACCTATCAGCGATGTACCATGGTCCTTCCACACTATGGTCCTTTAGCACCATGTCAGTTCTATGCCAAAATTGGAAAACACTTAACAAAAATTTTGAGGCCAATAGAGAGTCTTGTTCTTAACTAGTGGTTGATATGAAAATGATAGGTGGTGGACTATGTAGTATGTATTTACCCTTTCATTTCCCTTATATGCAAGGTGGTTTAGATTTATGTCTTCCAAATGACATGAGGTTATGTGGAAGCTTTGCAATATGGAATGTATCATGGGTCAAATATTCTCTTGGGTCATTAGCTGAGATAGTATAATGATTGGATATTTTAGGAGGTGGCATGTGGGAAAGGGAATCAAATGTATCAAGGTTAATACAAATGGTCTCTAGTGAATCAAAAAGTATCTCTTTTCCCTTATCCTTCTTAAGAACTAGATTCAATCCAAAATGGTAGTTATAGCTTTGGTACTTAGCCTCTAAATTCTTACAATATTTGTATGGTTGTAAATATTCATGAATAGTAACCTCCAAACCTAAATGGGAGAACTTTATACATTGGTGCAATGTCAATGGGACTGCATGAATCTTGTGTATCTAAGGTCTTCCCAAAAGCATATTATATGATAATTCAAGGTCTAACACATGACATAGAGTATCATGGGTCAAGGTTCCAATGATAAATGACAAGCTAGTGATGCCTTTTGATTCTCATTATTCATTGTCATAGGATTTGATTATGATCATTTCTACTTAGAGATATATTTTTGTGTACCTAATAAGCTTGATAATATTTAGAGACACAATATTTAGGCCTGATCCATCATTTATGAGGAAACATTTCACTTTATGCCATGTTATGACAAATTTGAAGTATAATGGATTATTATGCAGTGGGCCAAGGGATGATATATTAGTTTTGTTGAAGGTTAATTATTGGCCTACAGATAGATGTCCAACCAAATCTTGAAATTTGTTAGGGGATATGTCATTAAGAACTTAAGATTGGCCAAGGAACTTGGTCAAGATGTTCTTATAGATTATAGATGTATGGAACAAATCTAAAATGGATATTTTTACTATCATCTTTTATAATTGTTCCATAATATCAAACATGTTTTATTAAATAGTTTGAAATGGCTTGTTCTTAACCAAAATGGTTGATTGGATGATGGGTGAAGTGGTAGATGATTATGGGCCAGGGATGGTAATATTTTACCATTGATTTTTTTATTGCATAATCATGATTAAATATAGGACAATTATTACTAACAAATGATGGTGGAGGGGGACTAGATAGGATAAGTCTCAATTTTTTGTGTAATTATACATGGTCATGAGATAGTAATGATTTATTAGTATAAGGTCAAAATATGGGTATACCTACTTGCTAGTATGCCTGTATTTAGTTCTAAGTCAAAGAAGGATCATTGACATTGGTTGGTTGATTGGGTATGATTAGTAACAATGTTTTCTAATTGGTACTTATTCTTAGATTGATGGAAATGGTGTTAACATGACCTCCTCTAATATGGCCTAAAACCTTATTGTACTCATGTGAAACTACATGGTAAGTCTACTAGTTGTTGCCATCATTTTGGCTTTGGTTCTATCTATTCATTTGATGTTAGTTTTTATGTTGGTTCTGCCTTGGCTATTGATACTATTTTTATTGTTACACTGGCTATTATTGCTATTATTGTTTGTTTTTATGTTGTATAAAGGCATTTTGATAGATTTCTAGATTCTAATTAAATGTGGAAGCTCTATTTTCCAATGTCATCTCTCCATTTTAAAATAATTTCTTAATCACATGTTTAATTTGCACATAATAATGTAAATTATGGCTATTAACTCAATGAGACTTTTAGAATTCATTTGGATTATACCATTCTAGATAGTAAAGCCCTTTAGAATAGTGCTTTGGAATAGGCTAATTAATCATATTAGCTTTGCCTAACTTAAAAAACACAAATTCAATGGGATCTCCAAGGTCACTAAATATATGATGAGTAGGCACAATTCTCCTTCGAAGAGGGTTTTACAAAGGCATAGGTTGTTGTCTTTGTTATGTTAGTCTATTTTGTTGTGCTTGATGCATTTATTGATTAAGTTATTGATTAGGAGTAATTTCAATATGCAATGTAGGTTGATCAGATGGTGTTTATAATATTTGGACATGTCATGACTCAGTTATTCCATTTCATATAAACATTTTGTTGTGATTCAACTAATTATATTTGTCATAATTATTGGCCTAGGTTGGTTATGATGCTTGCACTTAGACATAGTTCTAATTTTGTCCATTATTTTGGTTTTAGTTCTGATTTAATGAGGTAAGTTTAATGATACATTTGTTGATAAGGGCTCTTTTTATTAACAAACCATTTTCAATTATTTCTTTAAAAGTGTGTGCACATTTAAGCTCTAGATGGTAAGATATCTCACTATGTAAATTTTTGGTAAACATAACGACTAGTTTCTTGTCTAGTAGACTATGGTTAGATTGGATTGCAAGGGATTTCCATCACTATAGATAACTTATGAATCTTTCACCGGTATTTTATTTTACTTTCATCAAATCTACCAATGAAATATCATGTTTAAGATTGTAAGAGAAGTGTTGCACAAACTTGTCAAAAATATCATAAAAATTAGAAACTGAATTCATAAGCAATTTCAAGAATGACTCTAAGGCTTGTACTACTAAAATCCTTAGAAAAAATAGAAAAAAAAATATGTCACTATAGGCCATTGGTTGGCACGCAACAAATAATTCCATCAAGTGGGCTTTGGGGTCACCTTTCCCCTTGTATTTATTAAATTTTAATGTTTCATACCATAGAGGAAATGGTATTTGCAATTACTCCATGTTAATGGGTAATAACACACATCATCCAACTTAAAATTCCTAGTTTTTTTTCTTTTTTGGATGAGGGTGATTGCATCTTTCAATTATTGCAATTTTTAGGTGAGGAAACTAGTGAGAACATTGGCTTGACATGAAGGATAGGTAGTCATAAGTGGTATGTTAGATGGTACATTTGTATGTTAGATGTTGCATGTTTTTTTGGAATGTTTTTTTTCACATGTTATGGTGGAGTAACATTCATCACATTTTATCGAGGCATAACAGTATTCATTACTTGACTATTTAATCCTTGAGGTTGGGTACTTGAAGAAGTATCTTGTTAAGGATTAGAGGTTGTTAATTAAGGTTATTAGGTATAATATCCTACCCCATATGAGTGAAAACCATTTTTAATGCTAACTAAATGCATATTTTATAGTTGACTAGTTGTTTTTGCATACATACCACTTTGGTATAAATTGGATGTTATTTGCATGTTATCCAATATGTTTGGATCACTATTCTACATAGAAATAAAATAACCTTCCTCTATAGTTGGGGTAATAAATAATTATTCTTGTAATGTTCTTTACACAACTAGTTCTTAAACCTAATTTTCTTGGCTAGTCAATTTAATTAAGACTCTTGTTGAAGGAGCTAACTTAATAAGAGGAGGATTTGATATCATCATATTATTAAAGTTATGTGTTAGGTTTAGATATGTCTAGTATTTTACCTAAATTTTAATGAATTGGTCTTCTATGAGGCCCCTTTGTGTGATAATCATATGAGGATCTTGATATGGCATTAGTAGTATAGCATGAGGGTTGATAGAAGAGGCTTGTTTGTTGTTCTAATTATAAGACATGTTGTAAGGCCCTTTTACTAGAATTGAAAAATTTTCATGGGGAAACTCTATTATAAACTTAGCCCCTACCTTTATAGCTCTAATTAATACCTCATCCTTGTTCACTAGCAAATGATTATCAAATAGATAAGGGTCATAGGCTGATGGAATTGTAACATAATATGGTTGATGTTAGACTTATTTTACAACCATATGTACATTATATAAGTATTGGTCCATTTATTCTTGGTCCTCCTCTAATTATGAAGGCATGATAACCAAATAATGGGCCAAAGGATCTTGGATTTGTTTCCTTGATTAAGCATTGTAAGGTGGATAAAGATTTATTTCCCAACTGACATCATTTCCATAAGGGTCTTAAACAAAGTCCTCTTGTGTGGCAACATTTCCATATTCTAGATTATACCTAACTCCATTATGTGTAGAGTGATACATGGTTAAATCAATGGAAAATGTTTCACAATAAGAGGGGTTAGAGTTATAAAAACTCTAAAAAGATATATCTAAATAGACAAAAGGTCCAAACTCTATCTAACTTGGTCAAAGGAATGGAGATGTATCTCCAAAAGGTCTATGTAAAGATTTGGTAAAAATAGTATAACATCAAATGTTTGATGTTGCATGTTGTAAATAAACAAGTTTAAATAAAGGAAATAAAAACAAGATGTAAAACTATAGGTCCAAATATGTTCCAAATATGTCTAAACTAGGAAAGGTAAAAGTTATTGGGTCTTTTGGCCAAACATAGCATCAAAAGCTAGGCTAAAACAAGGGTTGTGCTAGGAATCTTATCCAAATGTAGAGTCAAAATATAGACTTGAAACAAAGGGGTATATTAATCTAACAAACTTAGAGCACTTTGACATAGACTAGGCACTTGATTTTAGACATAAACTTGGTCAAATTGGCATGAGGCACTAAACAAAAGGCACTTAGAGATATACCGATTCTTCTAAATAAAGGCACAAACAATATAGTTTCTAAATTTGGGTAATGAATTAAGTTACACATCCCAAATGCAAAATATATGTGTATCAGCCCCTATGAGATAAGGTCTAAACAAAAATCAATCAATGTTTGAACCCAAACCTGTCAAGGTAAATAAAAAACTCAAGTTAGGAAAACTTAAGCTTTAGTTGACCAAACAATCTAGGCAAATTTGAATGGCATTAAAATACTTAAACAAAGATCCCAAAGACACATGTGATTTGTTTAAACAATGGTTATTTAAACATAAGAAAATACAAGTTTATGAAATAATTTGAGTAGTGCAATGGTTTTAGTGCTCTCAAATGGTATAAACAATGTTTTGTTTCAAAGACTCCAAGGCATAAACTTGAAATTATATAGGTATCGTAACATTACCCATCTCAATCAAGTGACAATGTTTTTGATGTAAAATTTTTAAGGAAAATGCAAAATGTCAAATGGATGGCATAATGCCTCCTCAAACAACAACGTAGTGTGGACAAACAACTCATTATGATGTGGTATAAATAAATAAAACTTTAGATTCAATAACTAAACAATAAAGGAATAAATGAAAAAATAAAACTAAGTATAATGTCCTAATCCTAACAAGGTTTTTCAAATGGGGTTGACTAAAACTTATATTTTTTTTACTATCTAGATGGTCCGAGGTGTGGTTAATGCACGATATTTAACATGTCAATTGGATCTACATCAATTGGTTTTTTATGAAAAGGTCTTATCCTTTTCAAAACCAAAACATATGTCAACTACTTAGTGTAGTATGATGTCTTGATTAATCATACATTTTAAGTTGGCTTACCACTAATGGAGTTTGATTAACCACTCAAGCAAACTTCCTAATAGGGTGATCCTAATTTATATACCCCCCATGGAGAGGAGTTAAAACAATGTGAGGAGATGAAACCTTGGGTCAAAGCTTCCCTAGACAACTTGTGAAGAAGCTATGAAATCCCCTCCATAAGCCAAATTACATGAAATAAAATTAAGTAAAAAGACTTTAGGGTTGCTTTTAGATCACCCAAACCATATGGGTTTTTGGGAGATCCCAGCCAACATTCTTTCTATGCTTTTGACTAAGCACAAATTGTAAGTGAAAAGGTTTTATTGGTCACCTAATTTCCCTATAGGGGATGAAGGGAGAGCATACATGTACCCTTAATTTTTATCAAAAAAACAAACAAGTCTAAAATAAATAACTCCAAAGAATTTGTAATGTTGAGTGAGTATTTATTTCATGTACTAATTGAAATGTTTGATTAAATCTTTAACTTGTCCCCTTGGCTTATATTTGTAAAAAATAAGCTTGAAAGAATTTTCAAAAAACCACTTCAAGAAAAAATATCTATGTTCATTTTATGCACTAAAACCAAAAATTCAAGACTTAGAAAAATCATTTTAGGCACCAAAATGAAGTGTTTAAAATTTAACAAATCTAGGTTACTTTTAAGCACTAAAGTCAAATGTTCAATATTTAACAAGTTCATTTTAGGAACCAAATCAAAGTGTGAAAAATTATATAAATTTATTTTAAACACCCAAAATGAAATGTTTCTAAGTCTAAACTTGAAAATTCATGTTTTATTCTTGCCTTAGACTTGCAAGGGTTAGAGAGTTTTGTTTTGCTTTGAAACACATTCATGTATGAGTAAATAAGACGTTTAAAATTAGCTCTCAGGTTTCTCTACATTTTTACATTGTGAATCAGTAGGGATAAACATCAATTATGTATTGTCTATAAAAACATAGAGAGTAGACTACATGTTTGTTCACAATAAAAAATGGTTAGCAATATGAGTATAAATTCAAGAAATAATCACCAAATCTTATAATAAAATGGTTAGCAAAATGATGTCTAGGTCCTTATAAGTAAAAAAAAATTAGAAAGCTCAATAAAAATTCAAAAAATTCATTCCCACCATGTTCTATTCTTGCACACAAGGAATCAACATCAATTCATGAGAATCGACATTGATTGATGAAAAGATCAGAAACAATTCACCTTCAAAACTAAGTGTAACTAAAAAAATGAATATAGAAGATCAAAGAAAAACTCTAATTTTTAAGGAATTCAAGCATTCATTTGAAAATTTATGAGTTGCATTTTGAATCCTTGGTATGTGGGATGCTTTGGGTCCCACCAGGTGTGCCATTTTTTATCATAATAATTTTATTATAGAGATGAGGTTAGATCAAGTGTTAGTTTTCAATAAACAATGAAATAAACACACTAACAAGCTTAGCATATCTATGCCTAGATCATTAGGGGAGATTAGTTAAAAAACAATAATTGAAAACACAACTAAAATTCAAAATAAATGAAATCTCTTACTTTCCTTGAATGCTCCAAATGTTTTTCTCATGGCTTGCTTGGCTTGTGCTCAAAGAGTCTTCATCAATGGAGCTTGGATATATCTTTCTCTCCTTGGAGCCATATTTTTATTGTGGCTTATGATTTCTTAAGGGATTGGATTATGATTTTGGCATTAGAACACCATTGCTTTCAATATTTTCATAAATCCTACATTTTAAATTTACTTTATCGAAGCTCTCCAACTAAAGAATCAAATACTTGTATTTATAGGTTTAGAAACTAACCTCAACTCAAGGTGAGTTAGAGTTTATTTTAAACATGGAATGGGTTCAAACCTAACCTAAATGAGTTAATTAACCCCATTATAGTTAAAAGGTGTCAAAATCTCATGATTTTTAATGAATAGGAATGAATGAGATATTTTAGGATATTTGAAAAGGCTTGACAACTCATAAATGTCATGATGAAAAGTTACAATATTCTTTGATTTTTTAGTTTCCTTTTTTATAATTTCATTAATTGCTCATGCATAATTCAAATAAACATTTAATTAGGTTTAGAATTTTATTTAATTTTAATTAGACATTTAGCATTTTCAAGATTTGATTTTATGTTCTTGTGTGCACTTTCCCAACTTAATAGGTCTATAGTCCAAATTGCATGTGGTATGCCATAGAATTGAAAATGAGTTTGTGAGAGGTTTTTGTTGTTTATGATATGATACCCCAATTTGGGATGTCTCAATGGGATTCTTAGATTTAATGAATGATTCAAAAGCAAATTTGGGATGTTTAGTTATTCTTAGCTTTAATTTGTAAAGGTTGGTAAGAATCGGTCTAAAGTCTGGTATAAATCCGTTTGTGGCTAATTTTAGGTGTTTAGACCAATGAACTATAAATATGGCTCCATTTTAAGCACTCTATGAAATGAGTTGTCAAACACCAATTAGTTGGGATAATCTTGAAGATAGGGTAGTATTTGGTCCTAAAGTTATTATATAAATAGTGGATTAGGTCAAGTCAATCAGACAAAGGTTGGTTGAGGCCAATGAAAGACAAAAAAATTATGATAATCTAAAAAGGATAGTAAGATAGTTTTATATTGGTGATAAATTATTTCTATGGGTAAAGCCTCATAATATCTCAATTAATTTTGGTAAATAAACAAATCTTTCACCAAGATATGTTGGACCCTTTGAGGTCTTGGAAGTGATCAATCTTGTTATGTATAGGCTTACCTTTTCATTAGCTATAGATATCTTGCATATTGTTTTTCATTTGTCCTATCTCAAAAAATATGTAGTTGATAATTCTCATGTATTGGATTGGAATGCTTTATAGGTTCTAGATCCTAGGGTGGTCATAATAGAATCACTCAAAGTAATTGACACTCAAAAACTTAGTTTGCATAATAGGGAAGTGTCATAGTGCAATGTCTAGTGGGACCAATATTATGAGGATAGTGACACTTGGGAGGACTATGATGAGTTCTATAGGTTGTTTCCATATTTATTTGTTTTGATCATTTATTGATGTGATTTTATCTTCTACCATGTGTTTTTTTAATTTCAAAACTTTTGTTTGAAATAAGTGTCATCAGGATGATGACCAGTTTAGGGGGGAAAGTGTTAGATCATAATTTCCTAACTAAACTTCTTTGCGCATTAAATAGATATTAACTGGGTTAATGTTGTTTAATTACTATTATATCAAACTATTTTTATTTATGATGATGTAAGGAAAGACATAATTATTATTTTATGTGACTCATTACTTATTGATTAGTTATTCATGAGTTTCATATGCATGTGGATTATGTTCATTTAGTATTATTGTGCTTGAGCAACATTTTTATTGATTATCATTATTATGGGCTAACTATTGTTTACATTTGTGATGTGAATGTAGGATATAGTCCACTCTATAGATAGATATGGAGGGAGAGTATCATTAGGGAGAGTGTTTCAAATTATTATACTAGAGGTATAGATATTTGACAAGGAACCTTTCACACACCATGTAGTAAAAATAAATGCATGATTGTTTGTTAGTGAATAGTTATGTGATTGCTTTAATTTTAGTTGTGTTTAGTTATTTCATGATTAATCATGCTGATTTGGTTTTGATATATGATTATATGTTATTTTTTTCATGATTGAAATTGTTATTTTTATTTATGATTTTGATGATTTATGTTATTATGGAATGTTACATTTATATATGTTCTTGAGATAACTTTACTTGTGAAATGTTGACTGCATGACTCCATACAAATGTGTGCCTTCAAGTATTCAATAGTAAAACTATTGTTATAACACATTTATATATGGAATGGGAAAAAATTAAATTTATAGTCATTTATAAATTGATTTTTAAATAAACATTATCTAACCTAGATCTTAGGTGAAGGTGACTATTGAGATACCTAGGGTAACATGGTATTAAATGCCTAAGGGGTTAAACTAGGTATGGAAATTTATGTTGAATAATGGTTAAAATTATTTTATGAATTCAAATTATTATTAACATAATTATTATGTTAATTGATAAACACCTATTTCAACCCTAATTGGGGAGTCATCATTTTATTTATTTTATTCAGTCAAGCCATGCAAGTTTAGAAGAGTTAGGGTTTGATTGTGATTCAAGAGGAGATAGTAGCTAACTGTGTTGTTTTAGAGATCAAAGTTGAAGTTTTTAAGTCATACTAAGAATTTATAGTGTTATGGTGTGTCATTATTGGGAATTTATGGATGAAGAAGGGTTCACCATGAAATTAGAGGTTTTGGGTGGCATGAATATGACTATGGAAATACTAAAGGATTATGGGGTTTTTTTAATGTAAGTAGGTCATGATCAATAGAGATGAGATAGAATAAAAATGTAATTTTTGTCATATTCAAAGAGGAAAATCTACTTTAGTTGTACTCAAAACATAGGGTTTGTTTTTTGGTTTACCCTAAAATTCTATATTGATGTTTTACTATGCATAGTTGAAATGATTATGGGGTTTTTAAAAATGGTTTTCTTAGAAGTTAAACCCTTTTGAATAATCAATGATTTAACCTTGTGGGAGGATGAATCATCCCACATAATTTAACCAATGATTTGACTTAGGTATAACAATTATATGGGAAGGTTAGGGTAAATGGCAAAAATGAGTTTATCATGTGGATATATTTACATGATTGTATTGTATGTTTCATTCAAGTGTTAAGAGGATTGTGTGTTAATTTTGTTTATTATATGGATATGTATTGATAAATAGCGAATAACTTTAAAAATTTATTCCAGATATTGGGTTTGTTGGGTTATATGGAATGTAAATTGGGTTTTATTATTGATACATGACTATGTTTTTTGTTTCATTATTGCATTGAAATAGCAGTGTGATTTAGTTTAAATAGTATAGATGGAGTTAAAAAATACTACCTAGAAAGTTAGGGTCATATAAATGAAATGGGTTTCGAAATTGTCTAGGATTTTTAGACTTCTATGTGTAAATATAGTGAGTTATATAAAACTAGGATAATATTGTTTTGTAATAGATAATTGTGAGTGTTTACTTATAAGGATTACGGGTTTGGACATTTAGTTATGGCATTTAAAAAAGGAATATAGTTGAGTTAGTAAAATTAAATTATGATTAGTGAGTTTTAACATTAATGTGTGTTTGGTATGGATAAAATGACTGAGTTGATATTAAACCTGTGAGTTTGACATGCATAAAGTGACAGAGTTATTAATTTGTGCTAATTTTTATAACAAAATAGTTATTGATTATTAATGATTTCATTGTGTTGATTATATGTTGAGTAATATATAATGTCTTGAGTGAGTAATATAAATTATTATTTTAGGTGTCCATTATCTTGAATATATATATGGAGTAGTATATAGACAAGGCTATAAGTTTCGAATAGAAATATTTCATAAACATCAATCGATTGTGTGTTGTATTATAAAATGAATGATTAAAAGATGTTTATTTGGATGTGTTAGATGTATAGATAATTAGTGATCTTAAGAATTTATAAAAATAATTATAGTTGAATTATATTGGGGACATGGATGTTTAATTTAAGGGTCAAGTTTGTTTTTATTAGATTTATATGAGTCCATGTACCATATGGTACACAAAAAAATATTTCACATTTGATTTTTTGTGTTTTGAGGCATTTAATTAGGACATTATGTGATAAGTGATGTTAATATGAATTATATTTTTGTTTAAAATTGAGTTAATGTTTCTTCAGTTGGGATCTTAGATCAAAATATTAAACTTGAATGTGTGTGTGTGTGTTAGAGAGAGAGAGAGAGAGAGAGAGAGAGAGAGAGAGAGAGAGAGAGATAGAGAGAGAGAGAGAGAGAGAGAGAGAGAGAGAGAGAGAGAGAGAGAGAGATTAGTAACTAAGTGTCTTAGAGTAATAAAAATATATAAATATAAGTGGGCATACATAGTATATATGTATATGTAGATAATTTAGAAGTTACCTAGATGTTTGTATATAGTGAATAAACATGTTCATATGTAAACTATGATGTATTTCATTCATGTTTAATATGTTAAATTAGTTATTAATTGAATGGAAAATAATTAATTTATATTGAGAAAAAATAAACATTATGGTTATTATATTTGTATAATAGTTTGGGATTTAAGGTGAGATTCCTAAACTGTGTTTAATTTTATTTTAATACCTATAAAAAGGGGTGTATTTATATAAAACTAGTAAATACTTAACTATTATAGATAGTTTTAGTCATCAAATTACTTGTAATATTGCCTTATTGGAAGTAGATATGAGGTTGTACTAGAACTTAGGAAATATGACAATAGGTTTTATGTTATTATTATATAACACGTAATTATTTCTTGTTATATACTTTATCTTTAAATATTGTGGTATTGTTATATGAGAATTCTATGGAAATATTGTATATGACTTAATTTATTAAATTCTAGTATTAATGACACTAAGGAAATAATATTGTGAGAAGGATCTCATGAATTTATTTAGAGTTATTAATACATGGAATAATTGAAATTCAATTCAGTGTGTGTGAATATGATTAATATATGTGATCATTAAATTATATGAAAATTTTGGCCAAAGTAATGTTTATAGTTAAATGTTATCATTTCACCTATTTGATTAATATGCGTCTATGCACGATGTCATGTTAAAATGGAAATCTATATGATGTGTTTTATATAATGAATATCTTATAGCACACAGGGTCTAGTTGACTTCTCGATACCTACACTATTATTATCTACCCATTTATGAAGGTAGGTCCATTACGTAGTTTGGAAAATATGTGGGGGTCTATGGTCCATAGTTGGTGTGAAAAGGCAATCTAATGATGCTCTCTCTTTCCTCCAGCAGTCAGTCAATAGAGAATTTTACTCATGATTACATTATATATATATATATATATATATATATATATATATATATATATATATTAATGAAGTTGTAGATACTCATTTATTTCATGGAACAATGTATTTATTTATATTCACTTTGATGTAAAAACTTGTATAGTTATACTTTGATAACTATCATTTGTATGCTCTTATTTTATAATTTTATTATATAAAATTTTAGCAGGTGGTTGAGATAATATTTAATAGATATATAATTTGTGATGGATTAAATTTGTAATACTACATGATGTTATCAGTTTGATAATTATCTAAATGAATCATAACCATTTATTTAAATAATATGTATTTAGTTAAAAATAAAATATCAAATATTAATTGATAATAAACAAGTTTAGCTTATTGTAGTTAAAACTATACCTATTTTGGGTTAAAACCAATGGGGTTTTAACAAGAAGTGGTTTCTGCTTATGTAGGATCAACATGGTTATGCCAAAAATAGTCACCACCCATGCATAAGTTAATTTTTAAATATTTTTATCAAGGATTATTTTCATGTTATTTACTATGATATTTTTTCATAAGATGTGGACCTTGGATTGGACCCATTTTGATAACATTTACAAACTCACCATATAAAGATTAGGAATACCACATTTTTTCTCACATTGTTCTTTAGGTAAGTTATCTCTATCCTTTATATGAGGGGTAAATATTTTATATTTGTAAAAAAATATTGGTAAAGGATTTGTATCTTAATTAATATGGATTAAATCATATCTTGAAGTGGTGGGAGAATGGCTTTGATTAGATAGATAACAACTACCACCATTTAAGGCTTTTATATTACATGTTTTAGAACTTAGAAGAATAAAAGAGTAGTCAATTTTAATTCCTTCCTTGAGGGATAATTGGTTGGTTTCATAATCATATCCATCAAATAAATCAATATCATCCATGATAGGAGATATGAATTATATAAATATTATCATAAAGTAGTTAATAATCATCCCAAAGGGTATGCTTAAGGTTTTGATATTCTAATATTAGGTTCACCAAATGTTTAACCCTAAAATGTAATATGTAGGCATGTTTTCACTTTAATCTTAGGATTAATAATATATAAATGAAATGGCATAAGGGTGATAATTATATCTATAAAAGACTAATTAAATGTCAAACTCAGATATAAGCATACACTGACTCTATTATGTTAAGATAGTGTAAATATGAAAAGTACAACTAGGCTAAATAAATAAATGAAAAAGTTTATTATTTTTATTGTTATAATGATAATACAATTATATATCTATAATAATATGAAATCAAGTAAGAATATAGTTGTGTAATAATTATCAAATTCTAGATTTGGTGCTTTTGGCCATCTGGCTAATTGTGTTAGCCCTAGATAGTTGCATCGATGCCACTATCTAAGTCTAATCATAGTGTATTTTATGTAATATCTAGTGAAATAGGATGTGGCCACCTATATGATTTGGGGTTTCACTTCACCTTAACTCTAGTGCATTCACATTTAGGTCATGGATAATCACTCATTATGAAATGGCAGAAATCTAGCTTTTCATCTTCAATGTGACTTTGGTGAAAAATAGTATAGTGGGCATATAGTGTTTAGTTGACCCCAATGACCCTACTATAATAGGAAATTACCTACATATATAATACTCATAATATGGCCTCAAACTAATGTAGTTCTTTGTTATGTGTCAGCTTGTGTGTTAATAATGCAATGTGTACAAATCAAGTACAGCAATAACCTAGCTTATAACTTGGTAAATTGAGCTACTAGGCTACTCCTTTAGTAATTCAAACCTATAAATTTTTTGTACCTATGAATATTATGGAAATAGGGAATATTTGATCAATTGAGTGTTTTATATAGTGCTTTTTTATAAGTGCATTGGTCTCTTTGGTCATTTCTAGGTTTTATAGGTGAAGAATGAATGAGAATTGATTTTGTATTTATATCATTCCCTTCGGAGTAATAAATTAAATTAAATAACTTAGGCTAACCATTAGGATATGTTTCATTTTTAAATTGGATGAATTTAGGGAATTAGACACTTGTGTTAGGGTAAGATAGTAGCATCAACACTATTATTTGTCCCAAAAGTTAGTGTCTAGGGAGAGTAACAAAATAGGAAAAGGATCAAAATTTGCAAAGGTGTAAGATAAGTGAATTTTAAGCATTCTAGGAAAGATATAATGTTTATGTCATCAAGATAAGCCTAGTTAGACTAATAAATAGGCCAAGGGGCACTAGGTAGAGTAAATTTAAGGTTTATGGAAGTAAGGAGAGTATAGAAATAAGAGGAACAACCAAGGTTTGATTTTTCTAAGTATACAAGACTGAGGTGTTACATAATAAAAAATATCATATATATTAACGTTACTACTTATTTCCATCTTAGAATCCACCTTAGGTCTAGTATTCAAAGATAAAAGCCAATTATTTGTAATGGCTTATTCCTACCTTGTAAAATATGCTCCTTACGCCATTTTATATTTTTCAAGTTCTTAGTGATGAAGTTGAAAATCTTACTAGCCACTCTTTTACTGGAATTTTTCGTATCCCTAAATATTTGATTGTTTATCTCTTTCCAAATTCCCCATAGAAGAAGGGGGAAAGCTAAGGTCCATGAAAATTTTAGATCTTGATTAGAGAAAGGTGCTAAAAATGTATTCCACAAATATACCAAAGAATAATGATGAGACTAACTAATCTAAAACTTAACTAAAATAAAACCCCACACCTTGAAAATAAAGGGACACTATAAAAGAAGATAAAAATAAATTCATTATTAGCTTCAAAAATATCACATCTATTAACTAAGTTTATCCCTCTCCTAGACAATTTATCCAAAGTGAGAATCTTATTATCCAAACAACTCCATGAAAATAATTTAAATTTGTGAATACTATCTTTATGCCAAATTCTAGTCCACTAAATTACCTCTTGACGCTATGTAATCAACTTATTATAACCAAATATTACATCATATTGTCCATTTGGTGAGGTATACCAAACTAATTCATATTCCTTTCTCAAGTTATAAAAATGGATAACCTTGAGCAATATATTTAAATCTTATATAATTCTACTAACTTCATCACCAACAATTTCAATATGCAATTTTTTCTAGTATCTTTTGCTATTTTGAATATGAAAATGATCCTCTACCATGAGACCATTTTAACATTAAATTTTATCCCTAACTTGATGCCATGGGTCAATGTTAGTTAATTGGTGTTCAAAAATCCAAGGATCCTCCCAAAATATAATTTTAAGGTCATTACCAAGTTTCCATTTATAGCCTTTTTTTAATAATATCCCTATATTAATAAAGAAATTATAGATGGAAGACCCAATAATAGAAATATATCATTAAGAAAATTAATTAAAGGTATATTTTCCAAATATTTGGCTAGGAAAATTGGAATCCAAGGATTGGATTCATTAAAAAATATCCAAAAAAAACTTAGCAACAAGTGCCTAATTCATATTTCTTATATCCATTCCACCACAATGTTTAGGAAGGATCACCCTTTATCAAGCAACCAATCACAATATAATAGGAGTGATGATATTTATTTTATCTAGGAGATAAATAATATGGATGATATTGGTTGTTAATAAAATGATCCTAGATTAGAGATATGATATGTTAATATTTGGAAAACTTTCTATCTAATAGGATATTAAAATTTTATTCATATGTAATCTCCTCTATTGAATAATTAATGAATTATGATTGACCCCTATTTTGTGATTTACAAATTTGAGCTTTGTCTCTTCACAACTATGGAGGTAAAATTTTATGATGAATCTATCCACTTGATTGCATAGTATGGAAGATAATTCATTTAATTTCATAAATTCACATACATAATATTTAGAAGATTTGAAGTTTATCCTCTATAGCTACCCAATTTGGCCAATTAAAAAATCATATTGATTAAATTATGTAATTAGTTGGGTGTAATGTATAAGCATTACAAAGATAAGAATGTTTTAGGTGTTGCATTACCTATATGTTTAGGTCATTTCATATGTAATGATGAAATAAATGCTCAAGAAATTAATTATATGATAGCATAGTTCACCTTGGATATATATGATATCAAATATTATTTTGATATCAAGAGGTTTGTATGAACTCACCTTAGTATTGGTTCTTCCTATGAACATGTACCACACTTGGAAGACTATTACAATTTTTTTTATGATGAATATAATGTAATAATTCATGATTTGGGTAGATTGAGTATCGAAAACATCAAGGCCTTAATTTATACATGGGTCCTAGATAGTATTATTGATGATAAGAGTGACATACTTAACCCCATACATGTTTGAATAGTCATATCTACCCTATTGTCAACCATTAATTAGTTTATTTAAGAGATATAAGATTTGTAGGTATGAAATAAACATGTGTTAGACCAATATATGGAATAGTTTAAAAAAACTAGTAGATTTCAGTAGAATAGAAGGATATAAGTGTTTCTATGCTAGATTTGCTT
Source organism: Torreya grandis (assembly GCA_037957365.1). NCBI lineage: Eukaryota > Viridiplantae > Streptophyta > Pinopsida > Cupressales > Taxaceae > Torreya > Torreya grandis. Next base: position 156,357 of record JARHVA010008412.1, read on the forward strand.
TTCACATTCAAGAAAGAGAAAATGAGAAACTAAGAAGAAGGATGAGGGTTTGTATGTACCCGAGTTATAGACGTGCACACCAAAATTCAGACGATATTAGGAACTCCTCTTTGGTTGTGGAGGATGACACCTGAAAGGGAAAGACACTAAAACATGAAGAACGTTAGATGACAAAAGGGTGGACTGCCAAGCGAAGGCTTGGTCCTAGGAGCGCAAAGGCTTCATGGAGGATGATAGTCCACTATTAAAAAATAGAATATAAGCAGAAACAAAAAGTGATAAATGATGAAAAATAGAAAGAAAGAACTTAAGGCAAATGCATACCTATTTAGAAGGAATATTCTTTTGCACAGTCACTGACCTCGGTGGTATTTTCGGCATTGGTCAGGTAAGGTCACCGACGTCAGTTAGGCTACCGACATCGGTAGGGGAAATGGACGAGGTTGCTCGGGGTAGTAGTCTTAGACAGGGTCTTATCGGGTTATAGGCTAGTTTTTGGTCTATAGAATGGATTGTGGTCTTGTTTAAGGGTTAGGGAGGTCTATTTAGAGGTTTGAGAGATTGCATGGAGGTCTGAGGGACTTGTTTTGGGTCTGAAGGACTGAGAATGTTGTCTAGGAAAGTGACTGGTTGGGAACTAGAAGCACAAAGGGGAATGGATGAGAGGCAGGGGTCTGAAAAGGCCTTTCAGCCTCTTAGGGGAAGGACAGGGAAGGTCTTGGCAATGGTTAGCTAAATAGATAGATTAAACAAGAAATGAAATAGAAAACAACACTGTGTTTACCTCTTGCTTACTGATGGAAGAATGGAAAAACTTGTTATCGGAGCTGTTGAAGGACCTACAAATGGAGCTATTACTTGGAGTTATTCCTGCAAGGTGCTTGTAGCTATTGGTGTTGTTGTACGAGGGGGAGGAGAAGAAAATATGAATGCAAAAGCATCAAGAGAGTTCTCTTCACGGGGTGGGAGAGTGGTTGTAGAGAATGGTCTTGAAGGCTACTGATGCTGGCAGAATCACTGACATCGGCCGCATAATGACCGACGTCGATGGTCGAAGAATGGGGACAGAGGCTAAAATTAGCCTCTATCCATTCTTGCACTCTGTCGGGTTAAGGGGCCGTGGGAAAATGGTTGAGGGAGGCATAAATGGATGCGAGAGGAAGGATAAAGGGGAGATTTGGGCAATAAAGGCTAGGAGAGAGGTGGGGGGATCTAAGGAGGGGATCCAAGGTGGCATGGGTGAGGTGGAAGAGGGCCAAATAAATGAAAATATTTATTTGATAAATGGAGGGGGCTAGGACAAGGGTTAGGACATGGGCCAAGGGGGGCCAAGGGTGAAATAAGGCCTAGGGGGTAGACACGATTTCAGTGTCTACATTTGCCCCTTTTTGTCTTGTTGGTTGTTCTTGACGAGCTGCAAGACAAAAATAGGAGTTGGTTACCCCAGGTATGGGATGAGGTGTTCCCCCCTCAAAGTGAGAGTCAAGGGAAGGGAACCTAAGATAGAGTGTTGATTTGATAGAGAGATGGATAGAGAGAGGGTGAGTGTGAATGCTACAATAGTCATGATTGTGTGTATACCACTTCACGGGATGGCCAGGTCAAATTGTTGCAGGTTAAGGTCAAGGAGTGCCAAAATTGAAATAACTGGGCCCCAACATTTTGTCATAGCTGATCGGGTTATTCAATCTTAGTTGAATCTCTAATGGTCATCATGTTTCAGGTATCCCAGGCTCAGGAAGTGCTCCTAGAAACATGAAAAATGCCACAATTAGTGGGGATCAACTAGCTTGTGATCCTATACTTGTGAAGGTCATAAGTATGGGCTATGCACAATTTTGCTAACCAGTCGTGAGGTAGCATACAAGGAAAAATGACCAAGGCAAAGTCATCTTGGAAGTGGTCACAGTCATAGGAGATGGTCATGATCTCCACGGTCTGATGGTTGATGGATGGAGGAAAAAGTGATCTCAAGTGTGCCCCAGGGGGCTAAGATAACTTTTACTAGAGAGCTGACTGATTGGGGGCATGATTTTAAGCAATGAGGAGGTTTGAATCATGTTGATGTTGGTGAAATAACCAACGTTGGTAGACTAAAAGGATTGATGTTGATAGAAATCGGCCGACATCAGCATCTTAGGGCACGAGAATTCTGACATTGGCAGCCTACCAAATCTGACAAAAGTGGATTGGTAGCCCACCAAAAGTCATTTGCTACTTGTTGACTGAGAGAAAAAGAGCTCTGGAGTTGATCAAGTGAAAGTGACCCAGAGTTGACCGAGGAATGGTGTGAGGTGGCAGAGGAACATTGGTGGAGAGAGGGAGTCGATTGGACACTGCAGGTATGCATGTGGGCCAGCAGGAGCATGCAGAGGCATTGGCACAGAAGAGATGGTAGAGGGGAGTAGAGGACCCATGGGAGGTCCACCACCAACAACACCCATTGTGCCACCATGTTGATGACATCGAGACGAGGTAGGAGGGTCTCTGAGCCTTATTTGGTTGATTGTTGTTTTGATTTGTTTTTTGAAATTTTAGTTATTTTAGGCAAAAATTGAGGGGGTAGGGTAGCTAGGAAGGTGGGTGGGGGGTTTAGGATAGATTAGGGATGATTTAAGATTGATTTGGGGGGGGTTGGGGAGTCCATAGGGGGAAGCCCTAAATTTAGGGCTCACCCCGTTCGGCCCTAGGGCTGAACCAGTCATCGACGTTGATGGGTTCATCGACGTCAGTTGACCAGTGACCGACATCATTCACTCACTTGCCGATGTCAGTCACTAAGTGACTGACATCAGCATACTAACTGATGTCAGTGGCTACCTAGTTAGAAAGGGTTGTGAAAAATGGTCAAGTCAAAAGGTCAAAGCTACGCCAAGGGCTTCTTGAGTGTCAGGCTAGGCATAGATGGTCAGAATGGTTGGTCAAATAAGAAGAGTAGGAACAGTTTTAACATGAGATTGACTATTGATGGATGTAGGCAAGGTAGACTCTGATGCTATGAGATCACCTCCTGACCTTGCTGATGCGGATGCACAGAGGCATGATGATCGAGGAGTGGGTGTAGATGAGCGCAGTGGGGCTAGGCAGGATGAGACGCTACTACATAGTGGCAAGGGATGTGAGCCTCATGGTGACATTGATTGAGTAGTGAGACCATGCCACCAACACCTTCAACCTACCCACAGGTGAGATGATGGTCACGGTTGAGGACATGTACCAGATTTTGTGGATGTTGGTACACAGAGCTGACATCTATGCGTGCTCAAGAGAGGTGCATGATATACACATGGTTACACTATTTGGGGAGCACATCACAGAGACAAGCTACCATTCAGCTAGTTTTGCTTATGAGCCTTTGTGTGTGACAGATGAGGGTACACATTAGCTGGTTGTCCTGATGATGATCGGCATCATAGTCTATGCATTGTCAGATGTAGAGGGAGGTAGGTTCCCAGTCACCATGACTAGGGTTTTGATAGACATGCTGGAGTAGTAGATAGTGTTCACTTGGGTGCCCATCTTTTTAGCCTAGGTATATAGAGAGCTATGGGGCATCAGTTGGTAGAAATGGTACAGTTTGTGTGTAGGCCACCTTTTGCACTGCTGGGCATATGAGCATATCATGGTTACATAACCTCTCGGCCTCCCAATGGCAATTTAAGCTAGCTTTAGGGTTGGATTCAGGCAATGGAATAAGGTGATGGTGCAGATGCGAGTGGATGGAGTGGTCAGGGATATCGACCACTATTGAGGGGTATTGGAGGCCCTAATTCCATCAGACATCATTTGGAGACCATACTTGGTATATTCGGCATTCAGAGACCAGGGTGAGTAGATGGTCGGGACTCAGAGCATGCGATGGGTCAAAGGTAAGCAAGCTGGTGCACTCGAGAGGATCCCAATAGAGAGAGTGTGGTCCCAGTATGGGCTATTATAGGATGTACCTCTCATATTCCCATAATACAGGCAGGATGATATAGAGGCACCGCTCCCACTGCCAGAGGAGACAGAGGGGCCATATTTTGAGGAGTTACCAGCAGGACTTGGGATAGTCGACCCAGGGTGTACAGAGGCCTACACAACATGGTGGATAGGATGGTACATAGGTATACAGGTGGGTCCCCAATCAGATCTATAGGCTGTCACTAGGGAGCGGGATACAGCCTGTAAGGAGAGGGACACAGTGTGATAGGAGAGGGACACGGCACAGGCTCATGTGACCATTTTGTAGGGATAGCTCATTATTTTGTAGTGGCAACTGGCAGGGGTGACAGGACAGGTGACAGAGATGACAGGTCAAGTGGTAGTGTTGATAGGGTAGGTCACTCTATTATAGGGACAGCTAGCCACAGCCCAGGCATAGGCAGTGGTAGGTCAGAGTTTTGGAGGGTAGGGCCCATTGCAACAGCCATCTCAGTAGCTAGCATTTTCACAGGGGCCAGGACCGTCAGCATCAGTGTAGTTGACATTTGCACAGCCACAGGGGGTAGTATGGGGGATAGCAGCAGGGTGGATGGGTCCACTACAGACTGTATCTATAGTAAGATACAATAATGCGTTGGATGAGATCACATATTATGAGGGAGCTACTAGGGGGTTTCCTCAAATACAGTGATACTTAGATATGAGGGTAGAGCTGAGCCGACAATAGTCTATGTCATGGGCGATGGCTACAAATTTGCATAGATGGCATAGATCAGAGGGAGGAGAGGATACATCATCTTCCCGACCACTGCCACCACCACCACAGCCATAGCCGTGAGGCCAGATTGTGATGTGATGTATATACCGGCCTGCATTCTGATAATGTGAGATGTATGTGATTTTTTTTTGAGAGAGAGATGCACAGATTATGTGATTGTATAAAACTTTGAGATATATATGATGAGATTATTTTGGATTATTGACATGAGTTATGAGAAATTGTTATGGATGTGCTATGTTATTTTGCTTTGATGGATGTTTTGATATGATGTTTAGGATGATGATGCTATGATGCTATGTTTGTGATTATGATGACTAATGTGATGATAAATGTGATGTTTAATGAAATGGTTATATGATGATGATTAATGATATTGATGTTGATATTTGATGTGAATGGTTATGATTTTTTAGATTAAATGGTGATGTTTAATGACTATGGATGGACATGATGAAAATGATTATGCTAATGATTATGAAAATATGTGACTAACTGTGATATGATTGACAGGTCACGAGAGAATGGGATGGAAGAAAGTGACGAAGAGGATGGCCAAGCTAACCCCAGGAGACCCCATGTCAACTGAGTGCTGCCTACATAGCCCTTGTCCTAAGGGCCTCAGGCCAATGTAGTTCTCCCAAAGAGGGAGGAAGAGGGTTGAAGTGATTGCTTGGTTGTGGTTGAGGCCAAGTCATGGGTTGAAGAGGATAGGGTTTATCCATTAGATAGATGAACAAATGAGGGTGGTCAAGCTAACCCCAGAAGACAGTCATGTCATTTAAGTGCTGCCTACATAGCCCCAGTCTTAGGGCCTCAGACCAATGTAGTTCAGACTAGTCGAGAAGATTGGTCAATGATTGGTTTGGTCATGTGTCAAAATGATGAGGAGAAAAAGATGTTACAGCCCTTTCTAAATGGTGTATGTTGTAACATTGGTTGAGGGGTCTTTCATCCCTAGCAATTTTCCATATTCATGATGGATGCATGCTAAAAATGAATTGAGGTCTATTTATGCTTCAGCAAGTATTGGTTTATGCTTAACATAAATTATGTCTGTCCATAGTTTCCACGTGTATTGGTATCCATAAAAACTAGTGTGAATAGGTTATGTGAGTGGTCTGAAAAGAGTCGAGTTGATTTGATTTGACAAATGATGAAGTTTGAATGTGACCAAAGTGTAAGTAGAAAGTGAAAGGCATAATTGCCCTTTCATTGACAAGGACCAAAATGATAGCATAGATAGGGGTTGTTAGAACAAAGAGCCCCATTCATGCATTGCGTCATTGACCATGGTTGTGTTAGAACGGTAATCGAATCACTTTGACATTAAAGTGAGCTTGAAGTCCCTTGAGCAGGTGTTATGATAGGAGGAGGATAGGGTAACCCATTTTAAGAGCAGGGATAACCTTGCCCTCTTTTATAGGAGACCCTGAGACAACTACAAGCCAAGTCCATGACCCATTTTTCTATTTTGGTACAGACTGATCAATGCGGGAAGTCTACATAGAGATGTCATTTTGCTTTGTGGTCATTTGTGAAGCTAATCGATGCGAGAAGCTTCTAAGAAAGTGTTGTTTGTAGCAAGATTTAATCATAGCCATCCTTCGTAGGAGTGGTCTATATTTTTGCCTTATATAAGTTTGAATAGCTGTCCTTCGAGGGAGCAGTCTATTAGCTACAATAATGATAGTACAACTATCCTTCGAGGGAGTAGTCTGCTTTTTGATTTGAGTTGGTGACCTTGGATATTTTGACATCTTGATTTGTTTTGATAGAAATGTGAGTCATGGACAAGATTATAAAAGGTCAAGGGCTCCCTTTTACTAGGACAAAGCATCCATGCATCGTAAAAGGGTTATAGAGGATTTGTTTAGGGGAATAGGGTTAAAAGGAATGGGGATTAGGAGGATGGGGATTGCTCAAGGGATGAGCTCAAGTTAAATGTCAAGTGGACGAGTACTCGACTAACAGTAGAATGGTCGTAGATGCAAGGCATTAAAAGGCTTAGGTTCTGGCCATCCATCAAGAGAGGATAGATGATAAGTCCCTAATCCATACTTGTGCATGATGATGAAAGGTCTGAGCCAATTAGGGGCAAACTTACCTCATTTAATTCACTCCATATTGGTGACATGCTAGTGATGATTAAGAAGTGGGTTGATGTAGTCGCTGATTTGCCGAGACTGGTCGAGGGCCAAGTCGAGATTGGTGTTTGGTCATGATTAAAAGGTTGGTTGATGATTGGTCAAGGTTTGGTTGATATGCTTGGTTGATTGTTGCTGGTCATTGCTTGGTCAATGTTTAGTCAAGGCTTGGTCGAGGTCTAGTTTGATGATTGATTGAGGTCATGGTTGATGTGTGATTGATGTTTGGTCAAGGTCATGATAGGTAGTATAAAGTCAAACTCCCCCCAGCCATTTGGTGGTAGGAAGAATGTCTAACACCCAGTGTAGATGATTAATGGGTTAGATGAATGAGATGGAGAGAAGATGAGGAGGAGAGACCTGGGTACCCCACCTAGTTGATAGGTCAGGGGTTTCCAAGCGAATGGTGCTTAGGCATTGAAAAAGTTAGGAGGGATGGAAACCACCGACTCTATAGGTGAAGGGGGAGGAATGGGTGAGCTTAGAGGAGATTGGTCAATGGTTGGCTTGGGGCAAAGGTCTATAGAGACCTTAGTGGGGTCATGGTATCCCAGGCCATACCATTTTTTGGCATCATCATCATTGAGTGGCTCGATGGGCTGATGGGAGCCCTACTCATAGCGTTTGAAACCAAAACCCTTCCATGCACACTTGTAAAGGTAAGTGTGTGCAAAGGCAGGGTTTCCAAGAAATGAGAAGTCTGATGTGAATGGTTGGGGTGAAGAGAGAGGGTTGCCATCAGTAGGAGCTTGATTGAGCCCCCCATAGACAAGATTGGTTCACAGGTGAGGAGGACCATAAGGCACGACCATCTCGATCCAATGGTCGTAACTGGGGCTGTGGTGAAGGCATCCATACTCTTGTGGAGTTTGGAACATGTCTAAGGTCAACAAGTGATATTACCCAAGTGAAAGTTGTTAGAAGATGTCTTCCATGGGGTCTTTGGTCATCGCTTGAAGAGGAGGGGTGAGGGCGACTACTGGTTACGAACTAGTTGAAGTTTCCGTGGATGGAGGCAGTGCCGGGGTTGATGGCTTGATAGGAATGAGGACGTCATTTGGATGGTAGGTGGTGTTATAAGTTTTAAAGGGTGAAGGGTTAGTAGGAATGGTGTGGACTTGCCCGTCATGCTCAAATTTCACACAACAGTGTAGGGTGGAGGGGACACAGGCCATGGCACGGATCTAGGGTCGACCCAGCAACATGTTATATTAAAACTCTCCTTCAATGATATAGAAGAGCTCTAGGACTATGCATAGACCAATGCAAATGTGAAGAACGACTGTGTCAATGGTCATGGCAATGGTGTCATTGAAGGAGCACAAGATTGCATCAGTTTTGGAGATGCAGTTCTTGGGAAGAGCCAATTGATCAAAGGTATGGGTGGAGATAATGTTGATGCTGGCACCTTCATCGATCATAACGCATTTAATGCATGTCTGATCAACATAGGTAGTGATGAAGAGGGTGGCATCCTGATCTTCTATGTTGGATGTGGGAATCTCAGAGTTGCTAAATGTGATGGAGGCAATAGGGGATAAAGAGTGGACGAGGGCAGCGAGTGGTTGGGGGTCCTTGGGTTAGACCTCTGCTACCTGCAAGGCTCAGATGAGGGCTTGACGATGCTGGGGTGAGGTTTGAATAAGGTCATAAAGGGACATCTTCATAGCCATCTGGTGAAGCTATTTCAACATGGAGTAATGAATCAACCCTGAAGAGGAAGAAGAAGAGGGTTGAGATGCACCAAGGATAGAAATTTTAGGCTTGGGTGCTAGAGGTGGTTTGACGAAAGGGTAGGTCTAAGGAATGGTGGCTTTTTCTTTCACCTTGTCCTTTTGTGACCTAGTGGTTATGTGGATAGCATTGATTTCAAAGATAGGAGGTGAAGAAGGGGTCATGGCCTGCTGGTGAGATGTTGATGTGGTTGAAGAGGTTGGATGGGAAGGTGTCGAGTGTTGGTCAAGAGTGTCCTCAAAGAGAAGAGTGTCCTCCACATAGTAGTGAATGATGGCCTTGAGGGCACATCAAGTCTTGGTATCGTGTCCTAGTGTACGATGGTATAAGCAAATCTTCATGTCATCGAACCAGGAGGGCTTGGATTTGAGAGGTTGGAAAGGCCTGATGGGTGGAAGGGTTATGTTGGAAGTCTACAAAATTTGGTGCAATATCAATGAGTATGAGCCCACTAAAGGGTCTGTGCTAGTTGATGTGTGTGATGCTGGTGACTTTTGCTTAGGTGGAGTTGGAGGAGGTTTTTGTGCCACCTTTTGGGTTGATGGTGTGGTGACAGGCGGAGACGGCACTTTCTTTGTGAGAGGTACTACCTTTTTAGGAGAGGGTAGGCTGGAGGTAGGCAAAGGAAGCAAAGGAGGCAACCTGGTTTGATTAGAGGTCAGAGTGGGAAGGACTTTGGTCAGGGTTGAAGGATGGGGGCCCAAAATGGAGGGTAATGGTGATGGGGGAAGAGGCGTTCACTTCTGTGGTCGAGCAGTCTTCTTCGACTTGGTTGGAAGACTACCATTGGTCGAGGTCTGGTCTAATTTCACCTTCACTTACAGGTGAGTGAGGGTATAGACAAGGCGAACGCCAAGTGACTTGATAGGTTTAGATGGGGTAGATGCGGGTTTAGAAGTGGGAGTTTGGTATTTGTTGAGAGTCTTGGGAGATTTTGCCTTGGGAGGATTGGCAACATGAGACGAGAGGGCACGGGCATGTTGAAGAGCTTTAAGACGCTCCCACAATCCTTGATGCTCCACTTTCCTTGAAAGGAGAAGTCTTATTTTCTCCACTAATCGGGAAAATGGTTGAGAAGATGTTGGATGAGGTTTGGGTCCTTGAGAAGATGTTGACGGTTGTGGGGCCGAAGATGAGATGGGTGTAGCAGTCTTAGACCCATGGCATGATGAAGTCATGACCGATTCATCCTTAGTTAGAGATGAAGGAGAGGCAGGTTCTTCCCTGGGTGGAGATGAAACCAGAGAATGAGGCTCCTCAAGCGGGTAAAGGGTAGGGATGATGGTGCCCTCCACTTGCAGTCGAGGAGTAGGAAGGGTCAAGTCCTCCATAGGTAGCAGGAAGGAGGATGGTGAGACCGGTGGTGCCATTAAGGTTGAGGCATCCTCCAAGATGAGAGAGGTTGACGGAGAACTAACCAGGAAAAGAGGTTCATCCACACGTGATGGACTGATAGATGGACTAACCTCTTGAGGTTGGTCAGGGATGAAGGGTGAGACCGTATTGACTATTTGAATGTTGTGTTTATGATTGTTGTCAATCAAGTTTTGGACATTGTTTTGGGTTAGTGGATGATTGGGGAATGGTTGCTTGAAGATGTCGATGCCCTGATTAGGGGGGGCATTGGGATTGTCTAGGATGAGGTCACCCTTTTAAAGCATGTCTTGGATTATGTTTTTAAGGGTCTTGTAGTTCCCTGTGTCATGTCCTTTAACATGGTGGTAGTTGCAAAAGTCATTTTCCCTATACCACGCAGGAATGGCGTGTGAGGGATCAAATTATGGAAGTGGTCAGATCTGGGGGAGATTGAGAACCACCTATTTAACAAGTTTTTCTAGCACAGACGTGTATGATTCTCTGAGAGGGGTATACTGTCGTTGTATGGATCTCTACTGGAATAGGTGGGTGGCACTTTGAGATGTGGATGGCTCAAGCTGATTGGTTGAAGGTGAAGAGGATGAAGGTCTGATGACCATAGCGTTAGCTGAAGCTTTAGACTTAGGATTAGATGATGAAGGTTTAGAAGAAGAGTCATTGGTCTTAGAGTTGGGATTCTTGCTCTATAACTTGACCTTATTCTCCTCGATGGCACGTAATTCAAGTTTGTGGGCCATCATGAAGGCTTTGTCGAAGGTGTAGAAGGTTTGAACCCGTAAGGTGGAAGAAATATGTTTAGTGCAAGGTTGGGAGAAAAGTTCAATAAGTTCAGGTTGGGGTAAGGAAAAGGAGAGTTGATTGATGAGGCCTCTCCAGTGAACAACAAAGTTAGCTATGGATTCATCCTCGAATTGGCAGATAGAATAGAGGTCTATGATCAAGACCTTCTTGGTGATGCTGATGGAGAAGTGATCAAGAAAGAGCTCGGCCAGCTGTGTGAATGTGAAGAGGGAATGGATAGAAAGAGAGCTGTACCAGTCAAGCATAGCACTAGAGAGAGACATAGGAAACATGCATAAAAGTAATGCATCGTCATGGGCAATAAGGTAACAGGCATGTCTGAATGCCCGTAAGTGTTGTTGTGGGTCTTCCTTGCTTTGAAAGCGAGAAAATTTAGGAAGTCTCCACTAGCTGGGATATGGCCTGATCGAGACAGAAGGATGAATGGGCTCATTGCAAATTTGCTCATATGAGAGAGCATTACATGAGCCAGAAATGGAGGTCTCTAGGTTAGACATCTTATCCATCAACATTTTGATGATATCTACTGATGGATTGGTGGGTGGAGCACCCCCTAGATTATAAGGCACTTGAAAGATATTGAGAGGGGCATATGATGTGGTTAGTTGCATAGATGCAACATATGGGTAGCTAGTTATCAGGGCAGAAGTTGAAGCCAAGGGCACTTGTGTTATGGGGTTGGTAGGCACAAATTGGATAGGGGCCGTCAAAGATGGTTGAGGAGTGGCCACACTTCTTGAAGGGTAGACAGTTACTCTTATGTTGATAGGTGTAAGAGTAGGGGGGATAGAGACCACTAGGTTTTGGAAAGGTGTAGGATTTGGTTGAGTAGTTTGAGGTTGAGGGGGTACCGGAACCCCTATGGAGGTAGGTCTAGAAGGAGAGGCTAAATTTTGAAGGTAGGACACAGTTGGGTTATTAGTCGAGGTGTTGGCTTGATTGTCTATGGGTTGAATTGTAGATGTTGTTGATGTGATCATTGTCTCGACTAAGGAAGTCAACATCCCATAGATTGGGTTGCCTAAAGAGTCTCACGTTCAGCTATGCATGAGATAGTGTTGTAAGGCTTTGATGTTGAGGTCCAAGAATCATGTGAAATCTTGGTCCCCTTCTGGGACAATAAGAGTCTGGGGCAGGGTTGGGTAAGTAGGAGTTCTTTCAGTCTCCGAGTGGAACTCCATTATAGGACTGGTTATGGATGGGGTAGACGGAAGTGGTTGATGCTTCGTGTGGTTGACTAGAGCCTTGGCTTGACTGCGAGTTAGAACCATTCAAGGCAAGAAAGGTCAGGTTTCAGAAATTGTGTTTTTTCAGTTTTAGAAACTCAGAATGGGGTTTTGGCAGAAAAAAGGGCATGTTTTAAGGCTGCTATTTTGAAAAAAAAAAGAACTGTGACATAGACTGACGTTGGTTTAAAAATTGATGTCGGTGAGAAAGATGGCCGACGTCGGTCAGATAACCGATGCTGGCGAGAAAAGGTTACCGACGTCGGTGGTAAAACCATTACCAGTGACTGTGTTTTCTAGAAACCCAAAAGACTTGAGAGTTTTTGGAAAAAAGGAAGAAGAACGTCCTCACTAGCTCAAACAAGTAGATAAGAACAAAAAAGATGAAGAACACAACTAGAGCCTAAGCGTTAAATCCCTAGAAATAAATTATTAAGCTCGTGTGGCTTATGCCTTAAAGTGATGTTTGGGGAGGTTGGCTGTTAAAAGGGTCCTAGAAGAGGTAGTCTATGGATGGTTTTAGGTTTGTTTAGGTGCTCAAGAGTCTGGGTTAGGTTCCATATATGGCCTGGTGCTAAGGAGCAAGCTCCCCTCACTTCATGAGTCTAGTGGTAAGCTAGTCTCGCTTAGCCAAAATATACTTTCCCTAGAGATTAGACTCTGCCAGAGAATAGAGTGGGCTTTCCCCTTGGTGATGAAATCCAAGTAGGATCACTGGGATGGGTAAGGTATCCGTTGGGGATGAAATCCCAGTCAGGCCTTGTCTCAGGTAAGTTTGATGTTTGATTTAGTGCAAGTGGTTCGGTTGTGTAACATCAAGTGGACTACGATTAATTCATGATGCGATTTGTTAATTACTAGGTATGGACTAAGAAATGCAAGCAAGTAGAAATGAAAGTGCAATGTGTTTTAAGCCCCAAGTCAAAATGTTAAGTTTGGATGAAAACAAGTTGAGAAAGGGTTGAAGAATATGACTTTTGACTAGTTTGAAATGCAAGAAAAGAAAGAAATGTTCTTTTTAATCCTACTTATGATGTCATTTAGAAGAGAAGAAAGAGGTGAAAAGGGAGAAACCTAATGCACCTATATGAACAAAAAGAAAAGGAACCCAAGGAAGTCCCTAAGGTCCCACCAGGCGTGCTAGAATGTTTCTATGCTAGATTTGCTTTTCACATTCAAGAAAGAGAAAATGAGAAACTAAGAAGGATGAGGATTTGTACATACCTGGGTTGTAGATGTGTGCACCAGAATTTAGAGGATAGTAGGAACTCCTCTTTGGTTGTGGAGGATGACACCTGAAAGTGAAAGACACTAAAACATGAATGTTAGATGATAAAAGTGTGGACTGCCAAGTGAAGGCTTGGTCCTAGGAGCACAAAGGCTTCACAGAGGATGACAGTCCATTATTAAAAAAATAGAATATAAGTAGAAACAGAAAGTGATAAATGATGAAAAACAAAAAGAAAGAACTTAAGGCAAATGCGTACCTATTTAGAAGGAATCTACTTTTGCACAGTTGCCAACGTCGATGGTAATGCCGACATCAGTCAGGTAAGGTCACCGACGTTGGTTAGGCTACCGACGTCGGTAGGGGAAATGGATGAGGTCAGCCGGGGTAGTAGTCTTAGACAGGGTGTTGTCATGTTATAGGCTAGTTTTTAGTCTATAGAATGGACTGTGGTCTCATCTGAGGGTCAGGGAGGTCTATTTAGAGGTCTGAGAGATTTCCTGGAGGTCTGAGGGACTTGTTTTGGGTCTGAGGGATTGAGAATGTTGTCTGGGAAAGTGACTGGTTGGGAACTAGAAGCACAAAGGGGAATGGATGAGAGGTAGGGGTCTGAGAAGGCCTTTCAGCCTCTCAGGGGAAGGACAGGGAAGGTCCTAGTAGTGGTTAGCTAAATAGATAGATTAAACAAGAAATGAAATAGAAAACAACACTGTGCTTACCTCTTACTTGCTGATGGAAGAATGGAAAAACCTGTTGTTAGAGCTGTTGAAGGACCTGCAAATGGAGCTATTGCTTGGAGCTATTCTTGCAAGGTGCCTATAGCTACTAGTGTTGCTGTACGAGGGGGAGGAGAAGAAAATATGAATGCAAAAGCATCAAGAGAGTTTTGTTTGCAGGGTAGGAGAATGGTTGCAGAGAATGGTCTTGAAGGCTACCGACGTCGGTAGAATCGCCGATGTCGGCCGCATAATGACCGACGTCGGCAGTCGAAGAATGGGGACAGAGGCTAAAATTAGCCTCTATCTGTTCTTGCACATAGCCAAGTCAAGGGGCCATGGGAAAATGGTTGAGGGAGGCATAAATGGATGCAGGAGGAAGGATAAAGGGGAGATTTGGGCAATAAAGGCTAGGAGAGAGGTGGAGGGATCCAAGGTGGCATGGGTGAGGTGGAAGAGGGCGAAATAAATTAAAATATTTATTTGATAAATGGAGGGGGCTAGGACAAGGGTTAGGACATGGGCCAAGGGGGGCCAAGGGTGAAAGAAGGCCTAGGGGGTAGACACGATTTTAGTGTCTACACTAAGAGATTAATGACTTCAACAAATTCAAATAAAGGACATGTGGAGAATCCCAAGACCCACATATATAACATTGATACTATTACAATTGAGTCATCTAAAAGTAATGATTATGGAGATGATGAATATCTCAAATAGATAAATCAACTAGGAAATATTTGTGAACAAATCCATATTGTGGGTAAAAATTTTAAATATAATAACTTTGTCATGTTTCAGTCATCTTCTCCTCTTGGTGACACATATCTCTTAATTAATAACACCACCTAGTAGTATATTATTTTTGGTCAAGTGGTAGTTGTTGACTCATTTTACCCCTTGGTCAAAAATATTTAACCCCCCTACATGTGTAAGGTTTTCATAATATCCTCTAAGTCATGAAATGTTCACCATGGTCTTAAGTCACCATTAAGGGTCATAAAATATGTCTCAACCTTGGTCACATTTATCTAAGTTTATCCTATGTCATATTGTGCCACCTTTTGGCTAGTTGAATTAATTGTATGGTTTTACACTAAGTAAAAGTTTATCAAAAAGATAAATAATGTACCACATGTGAAAAAATATTAAATGAACTATTTTAAAATAGAATGATGAAGTTTCAATGTCCAAAGAAGGAGATCATCTAAAAATAAGAGGAGTTTAAATTATTTTATGAACTACATAATAGTTTTGGCACATTCCATTTCCATGCTCAGGTGGTCTTAATAGTTCCAAAAATGGTGAAAATCTCTCTCTCTCTCTCTCTCTCTCTCTCTCTCTCTCTCTCTCTCTCTCTCTCTCTCTCTCTCTAGCAAGTTAAAGAATTTAATCAATTTTCCTTCAATATAGATAGGGTAATCAGATTTAAGGTAAATACACTTGGTGGATGTTAGTACTCCCTTTATACGTCCATTTAATGGAAATAGTTATAGGATTGGTGATCTATGCTCTATGAATAATCCTTAAGATTATTGATTCCTAAAACTAATTATCCCCAATGGCTTTAATTTTCTTCTCTGTTTGTAATTGTATGTGTGAATAAAGTGGTGTGAATAGTATTTTATAGTATGTTCTTTCATTATATGTGGTTTTAAAATTGGTTTTCACATGTGGTCATGGAGAGTACATACGATCATCTCCTTATTCTAGAATAAGGCACCATTAAAGTATGCAAAATAATGTTGCTAGCTATAAAGTTTTATTTCTTTATGAATGGTTTTAGGTTAAAGTAATATACTTATTCTCATCCCCTCAAAACGTGGTGGTGGTTTAATAAGAATGTAATTATATAATGGAAGTTTCAAAACACTTGAATCCAAGTGGAGTTTAAGAATGAACTCACATACCCAATCATAATTCAATATGACAGTCACCTATAGGTATGTATGGATAATGATAAGACCATATAAAACCTAAGACATAGGTTGTATTAAATTTCATGATGTGAATGGAGTTCTCAAGTTGTTCAAGGTTAATAGTGTAGATCCTAGAGCCATTACATATATTATAGTCAATCAAAGTTGATAAATTTTCTAAATGGGAACATTTACCTTAATCACTCTAAAAAAGGTTTTTGCTTCATATAAATTCTATCTATCGATAAATGTCCATAGGGTTTGTGTCAGTGTAATGACTTCCTTCTTGTATCCTAGACTAAGAAGTAGCACATACTAATCTAAGAAATGGGTTTTTGGTCAAAGGTAGTGATGTTTGAGTGGATTTCAACCTATATAGATCTTGACTAAAAATTCTTAGTGAACATAGTGTTTTGAAGCCAAATGAACCTAGAAACTTACAATGCATAGTGTCATTATAATATGTTGGTGATAGAGATATGGGAGCATGGCCTACATGTAGAGATGAGTCCATTAAATTATAAGGAATGGTCCTAATGATCTCATATAAAATTAATGGAGAGAATTACAATGCTCAAGAACATATAGACACCTATAATAACATAGTAATTTCTCCTAAATTGCCACCTATAGGTGACACAGTTAGTACATATTGTAGACTTGCTTAGGCTATGAAACATGTAGTTTTGCTAGTAAATAGTGATGAAAGGTGGATGAATATGTTGAATGCATCATTAAAGTGATTATATAACTTACATTTGACCTTCAAGGATAGAGGAAACAAGGCAAAGGCTGATCAAACTGGTCTTTAAACCTTACAATCATCTATGGTTTACCACAATCATCAAACCTAAAAAGCCAATTTTAAGGAATTTAGAGGTTGAGGGATCTTGGAGCATGGAAGAATTATGAAAATTGGTGCATATAATCATCATGACCTAAATTTGGATTCTATAGTCTTAGTTTAGCTAGACAAATAGGGTAAGTTCCCTCTATTTTGTTTTAAATAAAGGACACTCCACAATCAAGGTAAAACTATAGGTGGGGTATGTGAATGTTAAATGAATGAATAAGATAGCCTCTAATGCATTATAATATGTTTTTTAAGTTTTTTTTAGGTGAAAAGTACAAAGGAACACCTAAAACCATTGAAACTACTAATAGGTGGTCATAAATGCAAATACACAGTCTATGTCTTCTAGACCTAGAACTAGGGCTAAACCCGCATGGGCTCTAACTTGATTCATATGGACATATGACCTTTAAAATTCATGTGAAAAAATTTATATTAGATTTTATTATGGATAAGAATAATATTTTTTCAAGGAAAAGCACATAAGTGGTCATTTTGGCCTAATCCTTTCTCAGGCCTATCCAGAATGCAAACAACTAGTTAAGAAGTCATTTTACTTTGTACATACCTATATATATATATATATATATATATATATATATATATATATATATATATACATAATACATACATACATATACATATGTGTGTGTGTGTGTGTGTGTGTGTGTTTGTGTATGTATATATATATATGTATGTATATATATGTATTTATATATATATATATATATATATATCTATGTGTGTGTGTGTACATATATATACATATATATATACATACATACATACATACATACATATACATATATATATATGTATATATATATATGTGTGTGTATATAAATATATATGTATATATATATGTATATATATATACATATACATATATATATATATATATACATATACATATATATATATATACATATACATATATATATATATACATGTATGTATGTATGTATGTATGTATGATTTTAATGGTGAATAAATAAATTATGGTTATTTTAAGAGGTTATTAAGATCAAAATTTGTGGAAGTGATTTGAGAGTTAGACATCTAGCTTTTATGAATCATTGTTAACAACTCAGGTGACCTAAAACCCTCTTAAATCCCTTGTATGAACTTGATCAAGAAAAAATGAATGGGAATGCATATTAAAGACGTAATTTGACCTAAAAATTTATTTTTACTTATTTGGGACTCTCCCAGAATCGTCACCATTCATCCATGGCATACTATTTCTTGTATTAACATACCTAATTAAATGTTTTCTATAAGTTTTGATGTGTTTCATAGGTGAAAAAGGGGATTGAGGAATGAAGATAATTTTGGATGGTGTTTATATACTTGTGATAAATCCTTATAATTATTTATCACCTTGGTGATGCATGAAAAACCCTTAGCTAGACTATTCATTGTAGGCAGTCTGAATAAGATAGTGAGAAAACAAAGTGACTACTTAGTGTGAAGATGAGAGGTATGATATTAGATATTTTTAAGGTATACCTGATGTAAAATAAGGAAAATAAGTTATAAATAGTTGTATTACATACCTAAAATGAGATATATTTGAAAAACTACAAGTCAATTAAGTGATAAGTGTGAAGGTTCAGGCATAGAATGATAATGAGTGGCTGTAGATAGTGAATGATAAGTGGCAAAGGGAAGTTCATCACTTGGAGAGGAGTACATGAATATCATCATATTGATTCAAATTTTAGGTTATTATATATGTTTAAAATACTCTTAAGGTGTTTTAATATAATCAAGTGGACTCATCATCAAATAATGATTTTTTAAGAAGGCTAATTGAGATATCTATGACAACTTTAGGAGAATGATGCAATTCTAATGGACACTTGTCCATGATAAATTTTTGACCTTCATTGTCTTACATTGTAACTATTTTCCAAGTCTTGACACTTAGATTTGTGACTATATAACTTATATTCTTCTCTCTCTTCTCCTATGTTCTATAGATGAAATCCATTTTGGTATTTGTATCTAGTACACATCTAGTATGGCAAAGCCCTGCTAGTTTGACATCTTGTTTTAAATTTGAACAAAGTTTTGAATTTTATTTAATATTTTCCATGCTTTCATAATAATTTCAAATAATGTGTTTTTATGATAAGTGATGAATATTTTTTTTCCTTTCTTCCATTCTACTCTTGTATGCATTGTGTGAGTAACATCTCTTCTAACAAGTCTCATGAAGTATATTGTTTGTTAAGGTGTATTTGAAGTGTGAGAGAGACTAATAGTGTATATTATCATACCTTATTATCACCCATATCTAAATATGCATATCAATATGACTCTATGAGAAATACTTATGATAGAAGAACATTGAGTTGTGGTTAGTTTTAATAGTCTTCTTTCTTAGTATAAATACAAGTGTGTTTGTGGAATTATAATTGGTGTATCACCTCCATTATTATATGTTACTTTCATTTTAATTATTCCATTTTCACCCCCAAGAGTGATTTTTATAGTGTAGTGTGTGATCCTAAATGATAAATCAAGAGAGCTATCCCTTTAACATATAGGTTTACCTCTATTATAGGCAACCCATAGGCCTAGAGGTAATACCATGTTAGCCAAATTTGGGAAGACATGAACAACCTCTCCTAGGGTGAAAAATTTGGTCATAATAGTTCTAGCATGTTGGGTAGGATAAAGGTCCAAAAGATTTTAAGTATTTTTGGTGTGTTCTTCCAACTATTAGCTTTGGTAAGCATTCAAGAAAACACCAATGGTGACTGCAAATGTAATCATCTAGTTATAATCAACCTAGATACTCATTGTAAAATAATTTGTTAAAGTATTGTGATTATTTTAACTAATGAAGTTGATATGCCTAGATATGTTGAGAATTATTATTATACACCTCCCTATTAACCTTTTTATAACCCATACTATGTTCCTCAATATCCCTATCAAAGTTTTTATCAACCCTATGGTCATGAAGTTTTTGAACATACTTGTAAAGAAGTCTATCGATAAGAGAAGCTTAATGCTCTTGAATAAGGAATCCAAGCTCTTAAAGGGAAGCTTCTTTGAATTAGTTTTCCCTAATAGCTCTATCCATCCTTCAAGCTCCTAGACAACCTTTTCAAGGTCAATATCAAAACCCCTAATCCTATCCTCCACCTACTTCAATTCCACCTAAATATAAGTACTTACTAGAACTCATTCCATATTTACTAAAATATGAAAGGTTGATGAAGAAATGGGATAAAGATCTTGATGTGATCCCTATTTATTTCATGGATAAGATGATAGAGTTAGTTCAATTCCTTATGAATAAGTGGATATTGGTTGAGGAGGAATCTAACTATGTCATCAATGAATATTTGCATGAAATGAGATGTTATATTCAATTATGGGTAGATATGTTAAAAAGGCAGGAAAACCAAGAATTTGAGAATCAACTTGCAGCTATTGAAGGGCCTCAAGAAGACAATGAAGAAGGTGAAAATCTATTTGAATAAAAAGTCTCTCCATCCCATCCTAAAGAGTCTTCTTATATTTTAGATCAATTTTCTCATGCCCCTTATCCTCATGAAACAATTTTTCATCCTCAAGAGAATCCTCCAAAATATCTAAATAGATTCAAAGTTCCAACTTGGAACCAAGTAGTGGAGTCTTAGGAAATGAAAGATGATGATATTGAGGACCAAAAATTTGATGTCAAGAAAGAGAACCTTTTGTGTGTTCAAGCCTCATTTTCTTCTCCTGAAGAACCTACATATTTCCCATCTTTTAGGTCTATCTAGTAAGATTTTCATTGTTAAAAATAATCCTTAGTTGATAATGTGGAAGATAAATTTTTAGTTGTGAAAGATCTTTAAGAAGATAATAAAAATCATGAGGTGGTTGATGAAGAAAATGAAGTGTCTATAACCCAGTAAAACTTTATCTATCTCCAATAATTATTTAAAGTGTCTCATTCCATCCCCATGACCATTCATGAACACTCAATCAAACCTAATACTCCTGATCCAAACCATGAATGTTTTTACCACCCTCCCAAATCATCCCTTCTTGAAGTAGAACCCATCCAATGGAAGGCAAGTAAATAAGACCAAGATAAATTTGTAGCTAATCAAGAAGATGAATCAAGTGTTTATGAAGAAGAGCTCATCATAATAAATTCCATTAGTGAGGAAAAGTAAAAGTCAACCTTATTGAATCAAAAAATAAAATATGTAGATGAAGTTGTGGCTATTCACAAAGAGCTTGGTCAAGACACATGGAAAACCTATTTGCACATGTTCAATGAATATAAGTGTCTTGATAATATAGTTCTTGAAGGAGAGAAAAATGAGATTATTGAAGAGGAATTTAAGATTATTATTGAAAAAATGAGTCTTGAAGAGCATCGACAATATTTTAAAATGCATGATGGAGTAATCTATGATGACTATGACATTCATGATCATGGTCAAGAGGATGAGTTTGAAGAGGTTATGGTTCTTAAGGAGAAGGAATGAAATTATGATTTGTAGTAACATATTTAACTTCTCCAATAACTTGAAGAGATTTTAAAGATTAAAATTCAAGAGAACAAGGAGATAGAACAAGGAGAATGATGATGACTGGGTTGAGTATGTAAAGCACCTTGAGGAGATTAATGAGCTTCCTATTGGTAAAAAATTTGAACTCATTAAAAGTACCATGGAGGTTAAGGAATCATTATTAAATTAAGATTAATTAGAATTTGTAGCTAAGGAGTCTCACTATAATATTGAGATTGTTGAATTTCAAGAAGAGTTCACATTCATAGGTGATATGTTTGTACCTATTGTGATTGAAATGAAGATCATGCTAAAGAGGATGGAAAACAGAAAAAAATAAAGACATAAAATTAAATGATCAAAGGAAAATTTAGTGAAATTAATCCTTCATCTCATGGATCAAGATATAGTGAAATCTTTCCCTTTGATCTAGGAGGAGAAAGTTACTTCAGGTTAGTTTATACATAGCCTAGTTTGCTTAGGTTGTTTGTGTGTTTTTCGTAAGTGCTTAGAGATCACAAGTGTGTGTTGTCTTGTATTGTGTGTTTGTTTATTATTATATTTATTATGATTTTGGTGTCTATTCAAATTAATTTTAGTGTCATTGGTAGTGTATAGGTGACTGCATTACCCAATTATAGGATAAGGCAATTGGTCCTTAGCATAGAAGGCTTGGTACCTCTAAGAAACTACCAAAATGTTGACTAATTTTACCCCTTAGTAAAAATAAGTCAACCCCATACATTTGAAATGTTTCCATAATATCATATAAGTCATGAAATTTTCACCATGGTCCTAAGTCACCTTTGATAGTCATAAATTATGTCTCAACCTTGGTCACATTTATCTAAGTTTATTCTATGTCATATTATGTCATCTTTTGGCTATTTGAATGAATTATATAGTTTTCCACTAGGAAAAAGTGTGTAAATAAGTTAACTAACATCTCACTTGTTATAAAATGTCATATGAACTATTTTTAAATTGACATGATGTAGGTTCAATATCCAAATAAGTAGATCATCTAGAAATAAGGGGAGTTTCAATTGTTGTATAGACTACATAATAGTTATGGCATGTGTGACTACTTTATCAAATTATCTTGGGATCCCATAGTCCATTTCCATGCTCAAGTAGTCTTAACAGTTCCAAAAATGGTGAAAACTAATCTATCTTTCATCACTCTCTTGGACAAGTTAAAGAATTCAAATGGTTTTTCTTCAGTACATACAGGGTCAGTAGATTTAAGGTAAATATACTTGATGGATGTTAGTACTCCCTTTGTACTTATATTTCATGGAAATAGTTATGATATTAGTGATATGTTCTCTATGAATAATCTTCATGTTTTTTAATGCCTTGAAGCTACTTGCACATCCCCAATGGTTTCAATTTTATTCTCTATTTGTAGTTGTCTATGTGAATCAAGTGTTGTGCATAGTATTTTAGAGTATGTTCCTTCATTCCATATGGTTTTTAAATTGGTTTGAACATGTGGTCATGGAGATTAAGTAGGATCATATCCTTGTGATAAAATAAGGCACTATTGAGGTCTATAGAACAATGTTTCTAGTTACTAAGTTTAATTTCTCTATGAGTGGTTTTAGGTTAAAGTAATGTACCTATTATTAACACCTAAAAACATGGTGGTGGTCTAACAAGAATACAATTAACCAATATAGGTTTCAAAGAACTTGAATCTAAAGAGATTTGAAGAGTGAACTCAAATACATAGTCAGACTTCAATATGAAAATCACGTATAGTCATCTATATGTACATATGGATAATGATAGGACCATACAAAACCTAAGACATAGGTTTCATTCAATTACATGACTTTAATGGAGTTCTCAAATCATTCAGGGTTCATAGTGTTGATCCTAGAGGCATTAAATTTCTTGTAGTCAATCAGAGTTGATAAAGTTGCTAAATTGGAACAGTTAAATTAATCCCTCCAAAGAAGGTTTTTTATCCATACAAATTCTATCTGTTGGTAAAGGTCTATAGGGTCTGTGTTAGTCTAATGACTTCCTTCCTGTATCCTAGACCTAGCATTAGCACATTCTAATCCAATAAAATGTTTTTTCATAAAATAGAGTGATGTTTGAGAGGTTTTAAACCCAAATATATCTTGAATAAAAATTATTAGTGAACACAATGTCTTGAATCCAAATGATCATGGAAACTTGCAATGCACAGTGGCACTATAATATGTTGGTGATAGATAGATGGGAACATGGCCTGCTTATAGAGATAAGTCCATTAAGTTGCATGGAATGGTAATAATTATATTATATAAAATTAAGGGAGACAATTAAAATTATAAATCACATATAAAAACCTAAAATAACCTATTAATTTCTCCTAAATTATCACCTATATGTGACAAAGTTAGTACATACTACAAAATATCCTAGGCTATGAAACATGTAGTTTGGTTGGTAAATAGTGATGAAAAGTGGACAAACATGTCAAATACATATTTAGAGTGACTATATCACTTCCATGTTACATTTATGGATATTTTAATTATATAAAAGGTTGATCAAATTTCTCTTTGAACCTCACACTCACTCATTTATAGTTTACGATAGTCATCAAACCTAGAAAGCTAGTCTTGAGGAATTTGAAGGTTTGAGGGATCTTGGATCATGACCAAGTTATTAAAATTGGTATATATAATAATAATGACGTTAATTATTATCCCATGGTATTATTTTGTCTAGGAATATATGGAAAGTTCCCTTTGTTTTCTCTTAGACATAGGGCATTCCATAGTTAAGGCAAAAATGTAGGCATGTTACATGAATGTTGAATGAATGAATAAGATAACCTTAAATGAATTATGAGATGATTTTTAAGGTTGGTATGAATGTTAAAAAGTAAATAAAAACACATATATCCACTAAAACTACACATAGGTTGTCATATATGTAGATATATAGTTTAGGTCTAATAGACCTAAAATTAGGCCTAAACTCTTATGACCTCTAACTTGACTCATATGACCATAATAACTTTAAAATTCATATGAAAAACTTTAAAAGGGAGTGGAATATGAATAATAATCACTTTTTTTAGGAAACAACACATAACTTGTCATTTTGACCTATTATTTTCTCAGGCCTATCTAGAATGCAAGCAACTAGTCAAGGAGTCATTTTCATTTGCTCATATATATATGGATAGTGTGCATGGTGAATCAATAACTTATGGTTATTTTAGGAGGGTACTAAGCTCAAAATTTTTGGAATTTTTTTATATTTATACATCTAAATTTTATTAATCATCGTTAATAACTCAGGTGACCTAAAACCATTGTATGAACCTGATGGATAAGAAATGAATGGGAATGCATCTATAAGGGTTAATTTTACCTAAAATATGATTTGGTATTATTTTATAATCTCATAGGGTCCTTACCATATATTCATAATGTACTATCACTTGTACAAACATACCTAATTCAATGTTTTCTACAAGTTTTGATGTGTTTCATTGGTGCAAAGGTGGATTGATGAATGAAGATCATTATGTAAGGTGTTTAGATACTTTTCCTAACTTTGTATACTCATTTATAACCTTGGTTGGACATGAAAAACCCTATTATATACTATTAATTCCAAGCAATCTAAATAGAATAATGAGAAAACAAAGTGATTACTTAGTGTGAAGATGAGAGGTTTGATATTAGATATTTTTTATATCTACCTAATAGAAAAGGATGAAAATAAGTTATAAATAGTTGTCTTACATCCTTTTAATTATATTTATTTGAACAACTAAAAGTCACTTAAGTGACAATTATGAAGGTCTACGTCTAGAAGGATAATGAGTTACTACAAACAATGAATGGCAAGTGATAAAAGTAAGTTAATCAATTAGAGAGACATACATAAATTTCATATTGTTTCCAAATTCAAGTTAATGTATATGTGTTAAAGACTCCTAAGGTAGATTAAGATAGTCAAGTGGACTCATCATCAAATAAGGTAGTTTCAAGAAGGCTAATTGAGATCTCTATGCCAACTTCAGAAGAATAATGCAATTCTAATGAAAACTTCCTAACATCTTTTCCACTTCATTATATTGAATTTTAACTAGTTTCCAAGTCTTGACACTTGGAATTATAACTACCCAACTTATTTTATTCTCTTTCCTTTCATATGCTCTATATATGTAAGCCATTTTGGCATTTGTATCTAGTACACGCCTATTATGATAAATCCCTACTAGTTTGACATCTTGTTTTGCCTTTGAATAAAGTTTTGAAGTTGATTTTATCTTTACAAATCTTGACTAATTATTTCAAGTAGTGTATTTGGATGACAAGTGATGAAAATTATTTCTCCTTGCTTCCATTCTACTCTTGTATGCATTGTGTGAGTAGAATCTATTCTAATAGGTCTCATGAAGTGTATTTTTTGTTAAGGTGTATTTAAAGTGTGAGAGATACTAGTAGTGTATAGTATCAAACCTTCTTTTCACCTACCTTTGAATATGAATAGCAATCTACCTCTACGAGAAACACTTATGCTAGAATAACATTGAGTTGAGGTCAAATTTAGTAATCTTCTTTCTTAATATAAATGAAAGTGTGTTTGTGGACTTATCTTTGGTGTATCACCTCCATTATTATAGGTTACTTTTAGTTTCATTCTTCCTTTTTCACCCCCAATAGTGATTGGTCTAGTGTAGTGTGTGAACCTAAAAGATAAATCGAGGGAGATATCCATTTAACCTATAGGTTTACCTATTATATAGGCAACCCATAAGCCTAGAGGAAATCTCATGTTAGCCAAATTTGGAGAGGCATGAAGAATCTTTCCTAGGGTGAAAATTTTGGTCATCATGGTAGTTTAATAGGAAGTTTTTAGTGATGTTAACATGTGAGCCTCTACATCTCCTTTTTTCAAATTTTATCCTTCAATTCCACCTAATCTAGATTCTTCACCTATAAATTATCCTACACTACCACCTTTATGTTCCCAATTGACAAGCTTCAGTCAGATGTCATTTTAATGGTTGCACCATATGTTCAACAAAAATATTAATGTGGTTAAAGATTAAATTCCATATTTATTTTATTGGTTAATTTCATCAAGACTCCTCCCTTAAAGATTAAAAATAGTACTTAAATGTTAGTTTTGGATCCCTCGATAGTTTAATTTGTGAAAATTGTTGAGCCAAATGTTGACAAGAATGAAGAAGAGATGGCCTTGAGTGATTAACTTTAAAATGAGTATCACTTGTATTTTCAACTAAAGAAATTGATATTCATAATTTTTCAGATACCATAGAGAGAATAATCAAGATATGTGAGTAAGATTAACTCACTTAGGAATAATTGAAAGATCAAGTTAGACAATTGGTTGGATATGTCAACTACTTCCTTAATCTAGATGAGGGACTAATAGTTCCCCAAGTGGATACCCTTATTCAAGTCCCTATAATTAGTAAGGAGGCAATAAGAACCATCATTAGGTATAACATATATAGGAAATATTTAATTTTGGGTTGATTAATTACTATTGGATGGCATGAAATATATTTAGGAGGTGGTAAAACTAAATGGGAAAATTGATTCCAAAATTATCACTATTAATTATCAAACCAAGTTTCAATCATGAGTTGAATCTTTGGGAAACTATGAAAGGTGATGTAGGATATATGATTATCATTGAAACTAAATAGATGGTCAAAGTTGGGATCTCTAAGAAGGTTTAAGATGATGTATATAGTAATTTGTTAGAATGCATCCTTCAAAATAATGAACTTATGAAGAAAGATATATGCAAGTTGTAGGAGCATGTTATTGGAAGAGAGAAATGTTAGAAACCCAAGTTACACCCTACTAAAATAGATTATTCAGATATCCATCAAAACTAGACTAAAATTTTAATGGTTGAAGGATATGGGATACCTGTGACTAGACCAGTCCTCTAGATTGGTGAGGCTAGCTCCTCTGATGTATCTACTCTGGATATGTTACTAAAAAATAATTTTATTTTTGGTATGAAAAGAGCTAGAAAGATTAATAAATATGGAAATCTTATTTTACTAATGGTGATACACCTATATTTCTAGTTCATCCACTCAATTTGAAATCTAACCAACACTAGAAAGCAATGAAAATTGCTAAATTCTATAAATCTAAAGGATTATTATGCAATAGTATTTCAAATAGAGGTTTCATCAACTAATCAAAGCATGAGGGAAATGATGGAATTCCTAATTCAAGCCACTAACTAGTCAATATATACACTATTAGCATAGTTACTTAACATCAAACATTGTATATGACCTACATAAGATGACTACTAGTAACTAGGTGCAATTAGGACCTGCCAAGGGAGAAGATACTTCCACATGTGCAAATAAAACTAACATAACACATTAAACCTATATAAATTAATCTAAAAACAATAATTTTATTCACTCAAGAGGTTTATAAATCTCAATCTTGATATACTTTCATCATGCCCAAGAGAGGGATCTAAAAATAGACCTAAAACCCTAAATATATAGAAAAAATAAGAAGAAGATTATATACACATAATATTTTTAACTTTTATTGATGATTGACACTTTATATCTTTCAAGAACCTAACGAGTCTCAATCTCTTTGAGTGCATGCCTTAAGGGTTGTATCAAGAAAGGGGTGGGTAGACCTTTGGTGCTTCATAATATTATTGTCCTTTTTTCAACTTGCCATCTATACAATCATCTCCTAAAACCATTAACCCTAAGTTTATTCTTCTCAATCTTACCCATTTTCCTCTTTCCATCCTCATTTTCTTGCCTTAATTGCCTTTTGGATAGTCATCTATACTAGGTCGACTGGGTTGACCTTGTATAGTTTAAGGGTATTTTTCACTTTTTGGGTTTGTTATGCCTTTGGCCATTCTAGCTCAGACCTAGTAAATTATCCTTGAAAACCTACAGGGTCGATTGGGTTGACCCTATACATCCAACACTTTTGGGATGATTTAGGGAAAGATTTGCATTTATATAGAAGTTCATTTCCAACCATTTTAAAGAAGAGAAGTGAAGAAGAATAAGTACAAATGAACATTTACTTATTGACCATTCTACTTGAAGAATAAAGGTTAAGGTTCCATAATTTCTTTGGAGATATTGATCTTATCTTATGGATAAGTATTTTAGATGCATAGATAGGTTATGTATCCTAGAGCTAATTTTTCTTTGTTATCCTTACATACCATAACAATCTCTTGTGAATCACCTTGTCCAAGGGAGAGATTGATGCTCGACAAGTTTATCTTTAAAGGTCAGTATACCTAATGTTATTTCTCCTTTGTAAGAGTATATAGATAATGTAGTTGTCCTTATTCCTTCCATGTATTAGGATTATATATACATCGACATGAGTATATGTCTTTTATACATGTTTAGTTTTTTGTTTCTAACCCCAAATTTATGCCACAAGATTTGGTGTGCACTACTTTAGATTTACTTTCTTGTTTATTAAAATAGATTGAACATTAAAAATATGAGTTTTTTAGGGTTTTTTCATGATTATGTTAGACTATACGCTTTGGAAACCTTCCTAAAATGGTGTATTATGACAATTGATACCCTAATCAGGTCTAGTAAATCCCCATATTGGTCATGCCCGTACTTAACAAATGTATCCCCAATCGAAAGTGCATGTATGCTCTATCTTCTTTGAGCCATGATTGATTTATAGACATGATGCATTTTTGATTGCATACATTCTAATGAACCTGACATAAATTAACCCTTGCAATATTTTCTCATAATATTTCATTTCTTTCATTCCTTCATCATTATTTTTATCATAAATTTTCCATATTGGATCGACTCTATTGACCCAATATCTAATTTCTATGAATAGGTTTTTAGGAATAGGAAACTAGAATGATCCTATTGACCTAGTATAGTTTGTAATATTTCTAGACATCTAGTCAATACTACTAGGTTAACCTAGTTAACCTTTTACATTTTCAGTCATCTAGTTAATCATGCGAGGTTCACCCAGTTGACCCTATACATTTTAGGCACTCAACAACAAGTTTCTATAAAGCTTGATCGACCTAGTTGACCTAGTTAGAATAATTTTAAAGAATATATCAAGGTTCTTGAACAACAATCTTCATTCTATGCATATTTGATCCACCAAGGTTTCTTTTTATCTCTCTATTTCTTTCTTTATAGTCTTTCCTTTCACAATTTATAGTCTTTAAAATTTCCCTTGCACAGTCAACTAGATCGACCCTACTAACCCAATTCTATGTTTTGTGTTGTCTAAATAGATAGGTCAACTCTACCGACCTTATTCATTTTCAAACCTCACTTCCATAGTACAAGTTTAACCTTGTCAATCATATTCTATATTTTGTGCATACATTATTGACCATATCAACATTATACCTTGTTTAAAATTTGGAATTAACCTTATATGCTAGTAATTAATTCACACTTTCTTTTCTTATTACTTACTTAGAATTGATCACATAGTCTAATTAAGTGGTTTACAATTTATCATTTAGTTCACTATTTTATATTTTATGCACACATAGACAAATTACATAATCTAAAAAACATTTTAACATTGTCTACCCAAGGTCAACCTACTTGGATTTCATCACCAAGGGGGAAGCTGACTTAATACTCTAATCAAATATAAAGTATGATTAATTATATATTCTAGCTAAGATCCTGACACCCTTATCACTATGGTGTGTGAAGTGAGGGGGTAGGCCCCAATACCAAGCATGTACCATTGCCACTACAATCCCTTTTATCCCAAACTACCTAAAACCATCATTAGATTTCCATTTTAGTTCTTTGCTTACAGGAAACTTCCCATCACATTCAAAATCATATCTTAATAATCTAATAAATGTTTAGGTTAACCAATTAGTTACCTCTTTACTTTTCAAGTTGATTGATTTATCTTTGATAAATTGTATTCTATATTACAAAAAATTGTATTAGCCAGTGTTGGTGCAAGGTTTTTGTGTTGTGTACCTCAATTGGATTGGCTAGCATTAATCCAATTGGCTATTTATTTCCTTTTTTCATTTCTTTTCAAATTACTTGTAAAATTTGTCTTATTTTAGTCCATAAATTTTTCATTAGTTTATTAAATTTCCCTCTTTATTACATTGGGTTGACCTAGTTAACCCTATACCTTTTTCATCCTCTATTCATTGTACTATATCGACCCAGTCAACCCTATATAGTTTGTAAACCCTATTTCATCTTTTTCTAGCCTTTGTTCATTGTACTAGATCGACCTAGTCAACCCTCTAAAATTTTCAAACCTTATTTTTGTGCTAGGTCAACCCAATCAACCCTGTACTATTTATGTCAATCCCTATTTTCTTTCTTTCTCATCTCTCTTTCTTTCCCTTCATC
This sequence comes from Torreya grandis, assembly GCA_037957365.1. Lineage (NCBI taxonomy): Eukaryota > Viridiplantae > Streptophyta > Pinopsida > Cupressales > Taxaceae > Torreya > Torreya grandis. The sequence continues at coordinate 186,989 of JARHVA010008412.1, forward strand.
ATGGACTTTATATTTGATGACAATTTTGAGTTGTAGTTAACAAAAATGATGAATCTTACCAACCCTCATAGGGTCTCCCATAGACAGAGTAGGGATCCTCTCTTGGATGCTAGTAATGTTCATATTGTCACTCACATAATGAATTATGGCACCCCTCTTAACACGTCTTCACAATTTAATCCTATTTCCTCATTACATGACCAACTCAAATTAGAGTATATGCTCTAAATGTTCTTCTTTATCTCTAAATTTCCTCAACATCAAGGAAAGGATTCTTTTACCATTTATAATCTTAAGATTAGTGGTCAAGTTGAAGAGCCTCATTATCCTACTCTTACATTCTCAATTAGATTTTGGGATACCACTTTCCTTGATTCTCAGCGTATTCCTTTGATTATGACCCCTTTTCATGCCATGATCTCTTCTTCTCTTACTTCTTACATTTCTATAACTAGTATATCCACTAACATGGAAAGTTCTACATCTAGTGGGCCTCTCATAATATCCACTATCATTTATCCTTCCACTAGTGCATCTTTTTATACCTAAGGTAATTATGCTACTAGTTCTTTTTTTTTTCTCAACCATTCACTAGTCCATATTTTTCTACACAAGCAAATTTTGCCACTAGTACCTCACATTTTCATAATTCATCTCAAGATAGTATTAACACCAACAGTGGTACCCAAGCCATGAACACAAAATCTAATGCTTCTAAAAATTCTAATCAAACACATAAACTATTGTTAAAAACACTTAATCAAATGAATACCTTTCAAGCTCATAACACAAATAAAAAGATCAAAATGTAAAATCACCTTATTCCTCTTCAATCTCATTCTCAACCAACAACTTGGGGAATACATAAATAGAATTTTCCCCCTCCCACTCTTTGATATTCTCAAGGTAATATTATTCCTCAACCTCCTTTGATCAATAAAATGATTAAGCATCTCTAACATCAACCTCTCACTACTCAAATTGCTAACATTGATATTAGTGGTATCACACCTACAATTTTTTATAATGAATCAACTAATCCCATGATTCATCTTAAAACATTTGGAAATATTTATAAGGACTGGGTCAAATTGAACAACTTTTTTGCTAAAAAAATCTTAGCCAAAACCCTCATAGGTAATGCCTTGGATTAATACAACCAAATTAGAACTCATTTCATTACTAGTTTTGAGGATTTAGTGAATGCTTTAGTTTAAGATTTAAAAACTAGTGATCTTCCCAAAAATACTTTGGACCACTTCATAAATTATAAACAACTTGAAAACAAAACTTCTCAATCCTTTGTTAAAATATGGAAAACTTTATCAAATAAATGTGAACATAACATGGCCGATGACAATATTTTCCATCTCTTTACCAATGTCCTTTGTCCTAAGCTTCAATATAAGGTTTTCACTCTCTCTCCATGTACCTTGGAGGAGGATATTAACCAAGATAAATGACAATATTTCCTTATGAATAAATTCAAGCCACCCCAACCTTCTATGGGTCCTCATCTCTTACTTAAGAACAAAAATCACAATGTTACCAATGATGGTGTATAGATTCTTATGACACCATTCACAATGTTCAAGTTATCATTCCTACCCCTTCTTAAAAACCATCCCCTCTTTCTTAACAATATACAAACCCTCATTTATCTTTACCAAATAAAATTAATGTTCATAAGCCTTTATCTTCAACTGAATTGCTTAAGCATATACCTAAGCCTCTTCCATAATATCTTTACCCTAGTCATCCTATGAAATCTTGGTATGATCCTAACAAGTTTTGTTGGTTTATGTTAGTTGGGGTCATTCTCATGAGACCTATAGACAAATTCATAATTTAGCTATGGGTTTTCTTTTTAGTCCTAATTTTGATCATGATTCTATCATTAGAAATCATAAATAAACTCATGAAATTGATTTTAAATATTATAAATCACTTGATAAAACTCAAGCCTTAAATTGAAAAAATACCCATTTAGCTATCTAAAAATAACCTCTTCCTAATCATCAGCCTATTCAATATAATCAAGATAAATCCACCCCTTCCACTAATAATGTATAAAGTCTTGTCGAACCAACTTATGAAGAGAATGTCGTTAGCATGACTAATATGTGAAGGGTGCTTACTTTTATCGATTCTCAACCTATATACACTCTTCCTTCATCTAGAACATATCATATTATCTAAGATTATTCTCTAACTCATTTAACTAAGTTGGGGAAAGATGATATTATTACTTTTAATGATCTAAATTTTTATTCTCCCTTGGATAACACTTCCTTTTCTATTTCTAACACTCTTATATCATCTTCTAACACTAATGATAATCAAGCTTCTACTAACATTTATTATACCAGTTCTTATAATCAACCTGAACCAACTACTTAATCATCTGAACATGATTTTTAATCTTGCTCTAAATATTAAAATAAAATTTTAATGTACTTTAGTTCCTCATTTCTACGACCACCTTAATCATTATGCACCTATATCTAACAACCTTCTTATAGGTTATGATGAGTGAGATCCCATCATGAAACTCATTAATCTCCCATCCTAAATTCCATTTATTGAGATTATGAGGACATATCCCCATCATTTAAACCATCTTATGCAACTATTATTTGAGATGAATTTCACTCGTCCTCTTCTAGCAAGACATGAGGCAACCTTATCTATATCTAAGGATAGTATATTACAATAATGTGAAGATATATCTATCAACATTAAAAAAACTATAAACACTTCCATTTCCTTAAAATTTATCATAGCTTCTATGATTCCTAATGAGGTTCTAATTATTACAAATGATCCTCCCTTATTCATTAGTGTTCAAATAGGTGATATCCAAGTTAAGCATGCATTGATTGATGAGGGTCCTGGCACTAATCTTGCCTCTCTTGATTTCATTAAGACCCTTGGATATTTAGAATGCAATCTCAAATCTATATGTAGCACTTACCAAGGATATGATAAAATAAAAATGCCTCTCTAGGTTGTGTTTGGCTTCCCATTATCATCCCTCTTATCACCATTCGAGTGAAGGTGATGATCTTTAACTTTCCCCTTTCTTATAACATCTTACTTGGTAGGTCATGGACTTACTGTATGAGAGTTATTACTCCTTCCACCTTCCAATACTTTAAATCACCTCATAATAAATCCATTTATAGGATTCAAAGTGACACTAACCCTTAGAATTTAGAACAATTCCAAGACCGTGGTGTCTTCAAAATTCCTACTCTTGAACCTTTTCTCGATGTTCCATTTTGTGAGTTATAGTGTCTTAATTTTCTCATTAATTTAAACTAAGGTTACAATGGGAATTCTAAACTCATTAGGAAAACTACTACTAACCTCTTAGATTCCAATGATAATGAGCTTGATGAGATTAACCTAAATATTAAAAATGCTAATCTCTTACGTCATCTTATCTTGTAGCTTCTTGATTCTATGCAGCCTCATTATTGCAAGCCTCTTTATGATGATATTCCCATAGTCTTGATCAAGACTCAGAATTATATTCACCATAATTCCTTTGATGACAAGGTTATCCCTACTTGTGTCATTGATCTTCACACCCTTGATTATAATGATGGTTATTCCTTAAATGATCCACTCTTAAGTAGTCTTGTCTAGGCTCATAATGCTAAGATTATACATTATCATTCTTCTTTACTTGAGTATTTTCATGTATCTTCCCATCTTAATTCATTTAAAATTCCTAATTTTAGTATTTTTACTCATTATCATAGGGTAGAGATGGTTCTAACACCTCTAATTTATAAAGAACCTCATAGCAGTATGCTCATGGATCATGTTATGACTAGACTTACCATTTTTCTAGATTCCCTAATCACCATAGTTGGTTTACTCTTAAGATTAGTGTGACCCTCCTTATACATTTTGTATATCCCAATCCTCCCTTATTAGAGACCTTATCAAAACCCATTCCCACTCCCACTATAGTTGAGCCCATTCTTGCTCCAACTATAGTTGAGCATGTTCTTGATCCTGTTATTATTGAGCCTACCCTTACTAATCATACCATTGCTCCTTCCATTGAGTCCAGTTTTTTTCCTCCTCCATCACCACCTTCCATTGGTTATGGTTTGGTTCCTTTGCCTAAGATGGCTCCTCTACCCACCAAATGGGCTGATGAGTGTTGTCTAGCTTATTCCACTCCAATTATACCTCCTTCTGTTAATGATTCTCCTAAGACCACTCACAAACATATATATTACTTTCATAGGATAAATAATCATTATTCTACCAATTATCACAAGATATGATAATATATTGATAATTTTCATCCTTCCTCTCATATCTTAGACAAATCCACACCTCCCCCAAAGGTTCTACCTAAATATATACCTAAGTATGGTGAGGTGTATTATCTATGGTACCCATCACACTGATCATTGCCACAACCTTCAAAAACATCTCAAGGATCACCTTATAGATATTATTAATCTTTTTCCATTACTACCTTAGGTTTTTACCACAAGAAGGCTCCTCCTTCTTCTCCCATGGCTCCACGTCTAGTGGTTCCATCCCCTCTTGTGGTCCCTTCATCACCTTCTATGTGTCTACCTATGATTCCTTCACTTTTGGACCTTCCCTCACCTATGGATTCTTTTCCACTGGTAATTCCTACACCTCTTATAGATCTCACTCCCACACATCATCCTAAGCATCCCTTTCCTAATTTTACTCATCATGATAGTTCAAGCATTCCTACTTTTTTAGTTGAGGAGATTAGAAGAGAAGCCTTTTCCTAGTTTTCAGCAAAGATTAATGAGACATTAGCAGTAATTCATATCTAGCTTTATAGAGATATATCTAATGTCTTGGATAATGTGTGTGGGTATATTTATTAGTACTTATGAGCACATGAATGGTGCCTTTCCATTTACATTTTTATTGGATGTGTGTTCCAATTCCATTCTTATCTATTTGTTACATCATTTGATGTTTTATCAAATTCATATTTTCTTATATGATGATTATTTACTTTTTATTCTATATCTTTCTTATATTGTCATTTATCTTTGCATATGATTTTCTTTCTTTATCATTACTTTCTTTTTCTTTCTTGAGTTTTTCTCAAAACTCTCTTCTTGTGTCTTTATGATTGTTTGCTCTCTTATATCTATTTTTCATAAATAATTATCATTGTGACTTGGTTATACAAACCCTATTCCCTTTGGTTCTTGTCTCTATTTATCATGTGATCACTTAGAAAATAATATATCTCATTATAATTTCCTTTTACCAGTCCATCTTTTAGATCTCTTTTTTCCCTTCTTCTTTTTTCATAAACTAAACATATACATGGTTGAGACTTGAGATCACATGCTAGTTCATTTTAAAGCCTAAGTGTCCTAGATAGTCTTTGTCTTTAGTTACTTAGCTTATTTTATTCTTAGCCTAAAGCTCATTCGTGTGTATCACTATATCTCTCATGTTTGACCATTCCAAATCTGTATGGAGGAAGAATCTTAAAAGGCCATAAAAAGTTCAATGTAAATAATTTTACAAAATATAATGATATAAAAGACAAAAATATTATTAAAAGTCAAATCACACTAAAATATGTGGTTCAAAGCACATCTCCTTATTATATTCAAATCTTAATTTCCATAGTTAGCCTCATGGTAAAGCTGAGGTTCTTTGGGGTTTGGTAGGCTAGTATATTAGAAGAGGAGAACAAAAAATTCTTTTAGTTTTACCTAATTTCTCATGAAAGTACCCAATCTTCATAGTAAACTGATGACTTTATAAGGGGTCTTGAGGAATGGGGAACACATCATGAGAAGATAGGTCCATTTTACTTTTCCTTGTACCAATATACCTTCATGAGTTGATCTTTGTAGCACTCTTATCTACCTATGAAGCTTTGTGTCTATAGTGAATAGGTTTCCTTTATACATTGATGTTCACTAGTCACTTAGTGTCTTCTCATGTACTTAGTATGCCTCTTGCCTCATAAGGTCTTCTCATAAGATGCCTAAGTCTTGATTTTTACATTCCCTATATCCCTCATATTTCCTCTTGATAAATATTTTTTTGTCTACTGATCATGGCCCTTGGGATTTCATTTGTGAATTGCATTATAAGACCATGGATAGGACCTGGCCATCCTAATAAATTACCACATTATTCTTTCCTATTTCCCACATCCTTTGTTACCTAATTTCCCTAATTTTTCCACCCTAGTGGTGTTCTCTTTATCATTTGTAGTATAAGACCATGTCTATGACTTGACATTCCTCACACAATTTTCTAATAATACAAGTCACAAACAAAATTACATGTCAAACAAGAGATAAGATGTGATTGATTATGAAGTTACACATCATTGACATGCTTCCTAGCTTGATTTAGTGTGTTTTATGCTTACTTCATTTTTTTCACTATTATCTTCTTATTTTTTGAGTACATGTAAGAATAAAACTATTTCTTGAATTTTTCATACCTCCCATCTTGAATTAGTGTGATAAATTTAAGACCAATCTTTTACCAATTTTTTTTTTCTCTTATACTTGCCAACATGATTTAGTATAATTGATTTGCTTAACTTAATTTGTTTTTATACCATTTGTTCCCTTTTTACATACCTTCCATTTTATTACATTATTTTCATACTTCCCAACATGATTTAGTATGAATTTAATTATTTTAATTTGGTACAAAAATATTTCACTTTGGTTTAAGAAAAAATTGCTTTTTACCATCTCTTGGTTCTTTATACTTAGTCAGTTTCTTGTTAATACACATTTCCAAACTTAAAATAGTGTATAGTACCTATTTTGATTGATTATATTTTACCAAGTCCTTTTTTCCTATTTCTTTTTAACCATGAAGTGTTTTTCATAATGATAGAAAAGAAACCACATCTCATATATTTCCTATAACATATATAACAAAAAAAGTAAATACATGTGCTAGAAAGAAATATATCTAAAGCATCTGCAACCACAACCATAATGATGAAGACATACAAAATCAACATCAATATGCAAAAATGATACATCAGATATATACATCTCATGAGTTTTCATTAAAAAAATACAACCATATACAATGTTACAACTCTATGGCTGGGCTCCATCCTATCTATATGATGGCCTAAACACACTTCCTATTGAGACCTAATTCTAACTCCTCTAAATAGTAACCTATAAGGAGGCCATCTAAGATATCAATCCCTCTACATGTCCCTATAAATGTGTTATTTACACTTGTGCCTATACCAACTCAATCTAGGTTATTATATAATCATGTGTCAATTAGGTTTGCATCACCATATGTGCTTGTGTCATCTATATCACTATAGCTATATGTGTAGTTATCTCTTTTATAAGGGATTGCCATGACCATATATTACCTATACCCATATATTTTGGTGGTTTTATCCTCTCCCTTTATGCTCATATCTACCTCACTACTCCCCTACTAATCTAAACTAGCTCACCTAAACTGGGGTAAATGGTACACTAGACTCCTCTAATATAGTAGGGTCCTATAGCTATAGAGTCTCATATAGGACATCATGGAATGCTCCCCTCATAAGGGACCATCATCTCTCTTCCCCATTTTCAGCCACACCTAAAAAATCACATCCAGATAGATATTAGATCACTATCATATCATGTAATATTTATCTACCTCTAGTCTTTATTTCAAAATGAAAACTTAAGCAACAAATTAATCATATTTTACCTCTTTATGTATCAGCCACCATGGTCTCACCATCTACATGACTACCTCACATAGTCTCTCCATCCATGTGGCCTTTTGATACCTCCTCTATAGGTCACCTCCTTAGATCAAAACTAGTTATCATGACTTGTATCTACCACAGCCTATGCCTGAGTGGCCTCTCTATCATTTATCTCTCCTCTATCTCACCTGCTAGGTCCTCAAGGATGGTGATAGTTTCCACTCTCTCCTTCTCCTCCTACCTTTATTAGCATCATTTTCATAGTGGTCATAACTCATCTCATTTTAGATCTAGTAGTGGTATATCTAGTGCCACTACGTCCACATTACTCTCCTCCTTTTCTACCCCCTATCATGCTCACTCAGTCTATGGTTGCCTAGGATATGGTCTAAGAATTAGCATCAACACTAGTGGCCCTAGTCACCTCCTCCCCCATGGATCTCTCACACGCTAATCCCACTACTCAACCATAAATATATATATCTTATTACTTATACCACTAGATGTGGCTCTCTTCACTAAGTATAGTGTCTAATAACCTATATCTTCACTATAGTTGGTGCAATTATGTACCAACTCAACCATGTAGTTTCTATATATCTATATGGCTACCAAATTATGTATGCATGTCTCATAGTCTATAAAACTAGCACATAAGACATGGCCCACACTACTTGGTCCTCTCTCGATCTCCATACTCAAGGTGACATATCATTGACTACATGGGGTAACCCAACCAATTGATAAATGGGAAACCTCTCATAGATCTAATCTATCAATAATATGATCAATCTTATAGATTTATGCCCTCTGATTAGCACCTCATATAGATCATGTATGAGTTAGACCTAGATGATAAAACCTAGATCATATAGTATTCCCTCCTCTAGAATCTTCTTGCTCAAGGCTACCATGAATAGTGGTACCTTGCCATCTGATTTGTGACATAGCACTTACTATTTCACAAGTCCTATCATAGCCTTTTAGATATGTAGAATTTTTGATGCATATACATCAAACATACTAACTTGCCTACCTCGTAATATCGTATCCAAGCTGGTAGCCCACATGGTTAAGGCTCTCCTCTCCTCTAAGCTATCTGGTATGACTGTAGTCATTGGTGCTCCTATCACCCATAACCCTAAGATGGAATGCACATTGCATTACATGATATTTACCTCTAACACATGCCCATCCACCTCCTATCTAAAGGTATCAATCAATTTTTCCCAACATCTAAAGAACATGACTAATAAATCTAAACTCAAAGGAATCCTACACATGTTAGCTATCCCTCTTAGGTCTACAACTACTTTCCTAAATGTATCTTCTATGGTAAGATGCTATAATAGATTTGGTATCCAAGACACATTTACCAATATCCAAAACTAGGGTCATCCTTACAACCAAGAAATAACAAAAGATGTATTAGATCCTCTATATCATGTATAGGCAAAATACATTCTTTTTATAATTTTAATAAAAAATAAGCCTAAACTACTTCAATCCATTAATTGTTACCTATTTTTAGCCTATTCAATATTCCCCCCCTTATTTGTTCATTTCAAGCCATTTTAGCCTTCTTTCAACCTTTTACATGTATTTCCATACCATTTTGGTTCTTTGGTCAACCTAGTTTGACCAAAATTTCCCTATTTTTCATTTAGTTGACTTAAAAATCTAAGTCAACCCTCTTTTTTCCCCTACCTAGTACTATGTTTCCATTTTGGACTTTTCAAATCAATTATAAAACTATATTAGGTTGGTAGTCTATAAAACCTACTAGGTCAGCACACACCTACTGGGTCAGCAGTGTGGATTTTGATTATTTTCAACTTACTGGATTGACTAGGATGACTTAGTTGTTTTTGGTAACTGACCCCTTATATTTTCCTTAAAAATTATTTTTTTGCCATTTTCTTCCTAATTCCCTTAAAGCCATTTCCCTTTTTTCTATTTGCTACACATAATATAATTTTATTCCATTCTGACATCTAGAAATGCTAAAAATTATTTGTTTTTAAAAATACACTAAATTCAACAAAATAATTAAAAAATGGCTTAATATTCATAGTTTCATCCCTGTAGTGCACCTGATACCACTCCTGGAACCCCTCCCCATCTATCCTATCATCTCCTCGCCATCCTAACTCATTTTTGGTCTCAATAGTTTTTTCTCTCTTTCACAAATCAAAATAACAAAATGACTTATTTTCCCCCTATTTAAGAACACTTTTTTAAATTCAAATTCTTCAATTATTTTTTTGCAGATTCCTTGTTTTATCTATATATAGTTTTTTACTCATCCATTTTCAAAAACATAAAATTCATTGGATTCATGATGATGTAGAGAATATTTTCCACTATCCTATTCCTATATTATAAATTTTTTTATTTGTGGCTATTTTTTACACTAACTTCTATAGGTTTTCCTAGTGTTTTTCACATTGGATTCCTTCACTTTATATTGTAGTCTACTTCTTTATCTACAATACTAAGGTAAATAAAGTATGTGTTTTTCAATTCTATCCTTTATTTTATCTTATTTACTACTTAATTCACTTTACTTATCATCAAAATTATGTGTTATCATGTTCCATCTCAAAGCACCATCATGTGTTGCACCTTAGTGACACGTGATGAGCTTCAAGTAGGGAATATGTATACACATAATATTTTTAACTTTTATTGATTAATGACACCTTATATCTTGTAATAATCTATTGAGTCTCAATATTTATGAATGCATGCCTTATGTGGTGCACCAAGAAAGGGGTGGGTAGACCAATCGGTGCTTTGTAAGATTATTTTCCCTTTATCCACTTTCCATCTACATACTCTTTTCCTAAAACCATTAACCTTAAGCTTATTCTTTTTAGTGTTACCCATTCCAATCATTTTCCTCTTTCCATCTTCCTTTTCTTACCTTAATTCCCTTTTGAATAGTTGGCTATACTACGTCAACTGGGTCGACCCTGTACAATTTAGGAGTACTTTCACTTTGTGGATTTGTTAGCCTTTCGATCGGCCTAGCTCAGATCTAGTAAATTATCCCTGAAAACATACAAGGTTGATGGGGTTGACCCTATACATTTGACATATCTAGGAAGATTTAGGGAAAGATCCACCTATGTATACAAGTTCATTTCCAACCATTTTTGAGAAGATAAGTGAATAATAATAAGTACAAATGAAAATCTTCTTATTAACCATTATACTTGAGAAATAAAGCTTAGGGTTTTATACTTTCTTCAAAGATACGTATATTGTCTTGTGGAGAAGTATTTTGGATGCACAGATAGGTTGTGTAGACTAGATCTGATTTTTCTTTGTTATTCTTACATACCAAAATAGCATATTGTGAATCACCTTGGCCAAGGGAAAGATTTAGGCTTGGTGGGTTTATCTTCAAACATAAGTATTCCTAACTTTATTTATCCTTTGTAAGAGTAGATAGATAATGTAGTTGTGATTCTTTCTTCCATGTATTAATATTCTATATACATTGACATGAGTATATGTATTATATACATGTTTAGTTTTTTTGTTTCTAACACCCACTTTATGCCACAAGATTTGTTATGCACTAGATTAGATTTACTTTCTTGTTTATTAGAATAGATTAAACATTAAACCTAAGACTCTTTTAAGGTTATTGCATGATTGTGTTAGACTATAGGATTTATAACCCATCCTATCATGGTGTATTGTGACAAGTAATACCTTAATAAATTCTAGTAAATCCCCATATTGGGCATGCCCCTGCTTAATAGATGTATCCCCAATCAAAAGTGTAGGTATGCTCTATCTTCTTTGAGCCAAGATTGATTTATAGACATGATGCACTCTGATTGCATACAAGGATAATCGAAGAGAATGGCATATGATATATAAGAGAGAGTCATTGAATCATTAACTAATGTCGAATTTAATTACAAATAGCTATCAAAAGTCCTCAAGACATCTCTCTATGTCTAGTGCCTTGCACGCTCCTTGTATGAGCTCCTTGGCATTGAAAACAACATGTTCGAACATCTTTGACTTGTCCAAACTCCTTTATATGCATTATATTCCATATTATTATAAAATAAATCCACTTAAAATGAGGCCATTTTAAGTGAATGATCACTTTTACATGAAAACTATGAAATATTCGTTGATTATTAGTCAAGGATTAGTTAACTCATGATTGGCACTTAAGATCAATTAATTCCTTTATCCCTCCTTTGCATTGATTTACACTTAGGTCCAGTTGTGTATGGAATATCCACTTGAATAATAGTTATGATGCATGATAACTCCACATTTTATTGTTTGATATCCTTTATATGCCATTTTTAACTTCAATTGATTGCTCAAATAGGCCTACTAGGCCAATTAGGCCTATTAGCCTAACTTCCTATATTTGATGGCCATAATAATCTAAAAAAACTTTTAAAAAATAAAAACATGGTTATTTTAAGACATGAATCAATGCCTCATATCATGAAAAGAGTCCTCCTTGGCAAGCAACACATGTAAGTTAGTCAAACTAGTTAACTAGGTCAGACTATCTTAAATTTTTACAGACTGGCTGATTTGAATGAGCTCATAGAGGCATTTAAATAAACTTTTTAATCATATCATGGATTGAGGAGGAATAAAAAGTGCCATAATTCACACTTCATGGATTTAAATCTTTTAAACTACCTTGTACCTCTATTTTCTACACTTTTTCCTCAAAACCCCTATTTTTTGCCATCTTCATATAGTTTTATACATCATGCTACCATTTCCAAGACATTATCTAAGTTTAATTCATGTTTAAATATTTTTTAGGATGATTCATGTGGTTTTTATTGTAATAAACATGAATTTTTACAAAACTGATTTGTAGGAGGGTTTGGGAGGATTTTGGAGGTGAACCTTCTTAACAATGGTTCATAAAGTACACACATAAAATTATTACCATAGATATTTATTCCATATACCTCTTCAAATTTCATAATAATATTATGTTCCTATGAAAAATTTGTGAAAAGATATGTATGCAATGAAGTTTACCTATAGATCTTTACTTGCATTTTGGACATGCTTATACTCTTAGAAATTTTTCATAGACCTCAGCTCCTCAATCAACCTCAATCCTTCATGAATTATAATTTAATATGGGTCCTCAAATAATTATAATATAATTTATCCAAAATCCTCATGTGGTGAAATATATGAGCTCTCAAACATGTAGCTCGAATGAGTGTTTTAGACTATATAGTTCAAATTTCTCCTTGAGACTAAAATTAAACTTTTAATTTTTATAACCTACTTTAAACACCTAATTTATTACCTATAACACGTTTTCACACCTTATCATGGTGTATTTTATGATTAGAGGGGTCTGCAAATGTTTGTTGGTGTTATAGGCCATAGGCCTTTAGGGTAGCTTTAGGCCTAATATTGAGTTTGGATGTTCAATAAAAATGTAGGTGATAATATGGATTATAAATCATAATTAAATATCATTTAATTTTTTTTATATCCCTTTAAACCTTCTTTGGTTTACCAAAATCTACTTTGCCCCCATGCTTTTTAGGATTACCTATAGGAATGATTGTGTTTTTATATTAAGTAGAGGTTTGAAAGTGTTTTCTCCTCCATGAATGGAGTTAAAGGAGATTTAAAATTCTTAAAACATTTTATTAGATTGATAACACTCTTTGGAACTATCTTTAGGGTTACATTATGCTTTATATGTCTTAACTCCACTAGCTTAGGGTTTCTTGCAATCATAGTCCGTATATCCCTTGGTCTTGAATTTGGTGACTTTCATATGATAAATTTAGATATTATCCACAATTAAATGTTTCCATGTCATTTTAACTATCCATTTATATTTCAATATATATCCTATCTCTTTAATCACTACCCTTATCACATGGATGACACCATTACTAGTAGAATATATAGGCTTGCTTACTTATACTAGCCCTCAAGGGCATGATTTTCATTCAATTATAAATGTGATCACTATAAAAATTCTTTTTAGGACTTATTATTATACTATTAATATTCACAAACACTCCCATGAGATTCAAACCCTTTTCCAAACCTGTAGACCTCAAAAAAGTTCTAACTCCATATTGACTATCATGAGAGAAGCATGGGATTTTGTCAAAATAGTGAATTCTTACACTAATAAAGTGACTTAATTAATACCATATATAGTTATAACCACCCATTAAAATAGTATATACCAATTTTCATACTTGGATCTTGCATATATAGGTCTATAGATGGATTTTCCTCAAAATTAGCTTAAGTTGCCTGTGTTTTCAATATGTTAATGACTAAGTTTTCCTCTTTAAACCTTGTATTTACATTTGAGGATGTTGAATAATATTTGGTTAGGATATGAAAATACATATTAAAATTTTATTATCCTTACTGGTCACCTTTCAACCCAATACAACCTATATCACACCTTATCTCTTCAAGAAAACATCACTATGAATGTATGCTATCATTGTTGTATGTGATTTTATGAGAAATGAAGGTGTTTGATAAAAATTGAATCATGATTTGGTTCTAAAAATAAAAATTAATTCATGTTAAACTTCCTAAAAAACCTATTCTCTCCATCATATTTACTCTTCTTAAATTATTCTCAGGCTTTACACAATTTTCGTTCGTACAACAAACTTGTGTACTCTCAAGAGTTGATAGTATCTTTCATGATATTGATACAAGTTTTAAGATGTCAATTTTAAATTTGAAGCATATATTATCTAAAAAATTTATCCTCTTGAGTTAAAATTATCTTAAATTTCACTTTAAGAGAGTATGTGACTATATTAGATGGAATTGTTATGTAGTATGGTTGTAGGTGTGCATTTTCATGAATTTGACCTTGACTGTGGCTTATACAAAGCACACTTATTCATTATCTTTATGATTTAATATATCCATTATTCACATTAATAATTTATTTGAATATGAAAATCTTCCATTAGATCATTTTTCCCTTATCCTCTTCATCAACTTGAAGAAAATCATATGCTTTCATGGTTGTAGGTGAGTATTTAATGAGGTGTATGACTGAGTGACTTTTGAAATTTAAACCTCATCTTGATATAAAACCTAAAAATATTCCATGTGACTCTAAAATTTTAATCATAAAAACTAATTTAATCCTAAATATATGATAAACTTCTCCATATTCTTAATGTTGGTGAAGGGTTGACATAGTTTAAGAACTTTATAACCCTGTTGTAGGTGGTCATTCTTATGAAAACATGATATATTTTAAATTTTTCATACCATGAGTTTGCCTTTGAACCTAATTCATGTGAAATTTTTGATACACTATCACCTCCATATGACATGATACTCTTTGTATATAGGTTGTTCCTCCTTTACAGGTCTAACTGTGTGTGACCTTTTGATCCTTATTGATTATACATAGTTTCAGGCCTGAAACACACTAACAAACCTCCAGAGACTATTTGGATTATTTTCCTTTCCTTAGAGATCCCATTGATTTTCACTCTCTCTTAAAACACCTAAAACTATCATTGATGAATGTTTTATCTCATCTCAGTCTATCAGTGTTGTGGATGACTGTGTTGGGATAATTTGTACAGACTGTGTACAAGTTAGACCAAGAGAAGGTCATAAAACAATGTTTATGAACTTTATCCTTCACTCACTACAACTTGATCAAATAGTTTGGGCAAATATATTTAATAATATATCTTTTATCCCCTCTTTTATTTACACTTTCATGCTAAACCCTTGATTGTGATAACCTTTTATTGGTTTTAGGTGGATGTTTTGACTATCTAGCAGTGCTTTTAAGGTTTTCACAGTCTTTGAATGACCATGATGCTCCCTGATGGTTCTTGACTCCTTCTAGAAATGGATGCATGAGCTGAAATGGAGTTTAAGGTGATGTTATGTGAATGGAATATGGGAAACCATGAAAAAAAGAATGAAGTGAAAAGATAGGCTTATGCAATGATGGAAAATAGTGAGAAGATAGTGAGATGGGATGTAACAAGATGGAGGTAATATGAAAATGAAGAGTGTATGTCAAGGCCATATTAAAGTTCTTAATCAAGCATAAACACCCTCTGAATAATATAAAATAATTTTTAGGCCTTTTAAGGAGGATATGATGCTAAAATAGAGACCTTGGAGTTTGTTAATAACCTTAAAAAATGCTAAGAAACCTTAAAATTTGTTGAACTATAACTTGACAGAGAACTCTTCAGAGCCATTTATGGCTTCCTTGATATGAATATTTGAATAAAGTTTTATAATATTTAATGATTCACATGTGACATGAATAAAACCTCTTTAAACAAGGATAAAATAAATCTTGATGCTCATTCTCTCTCATGGACCATATAAACTCTCTTCATATGCTTATAGACTATAGATTTGAATTGCTATGTGTTGACGTAGTGGATTGCACTTGGGGTAGGATGCCTAGCTCTTGCCCTTCCACACACAACAATGGAAACTCCCCTCTCACCTATGGGACTAGCGAAGATGGAGGGGAGAGTCTCTAGATAAGGGCTAGCTCCCTCTGATGTATCTTTTAGGCCCTAGTTTCTCTTACTACTAACAAATAAAATGAAAAAAAGGGGGGGTGAAAAGGGAGAGAGAGATGCTGAAAATATAACCTAAGCCTAAAAATGAAAAGGTGATACACTAGAAAATGTGACCCACCTAGCCTGAATATACACTTTTCACCAAAAGGAAGCACCCATACACTTCATCTAAAGTGGGAAGTTCTTCTGCAATAGTCAGCTAGGGTCCATGGAAGTACAAGGAGGAATAAACTATCAAAGGTGTTTTGAGACACACTTTGACATCCTATTCACATGTGCCTATATTCTTGCTATAGACACTTTTGGCAGACCTGCAAAAAAGAGACTTCACAATGCACTAGACATGCCATAATCGATCTATGAAAAGCATGAAAAACAATTACTTAATAACAAAAGAAGAACACAGACATATAATTTAAAGTGCAAGTCCATATGGAGGTAAAAATGCTAAGTCTTGATTGAAGGTAAAATCTGGCAGAGCTCTACCTTACAAGCCTGAGAGATTTTGGGCAAAGTTTTGCCTTAAGGATAAGAGAGTGGATCCTTTCTCAAATGAGAAGCTTTACAATATATAGAGGAAGAAAGAGGCCATTTTGGCACCCTTTTACAAGTGACCCATGTGCCTTCTGAGCATTGGGAAGAGGAAGCTGCTTGAAGGTAATGCTGTGTCATCCCCTGTCATGATTTGAAATTATGGGCCACGTTGTTTATCTGCTCATCAATGCAAAATGAAGAAAAATGGGCTGCACCATTCACTATTTACACCTCCTGATGACTGCATGGTAGGTACTATGTCAACCACTAGATAACTCCTTGAATCGACACTTTCCTACACCACTGGGATCGCTTTGTTTGTTTTTGCGTTGGCTACTTTACCTCCTCTAGCTCCTTCTGCTACTCCTTTGGCTCTTAGCTAAGAACACATCCACTTCTGAGACATGTAAAAGTCTACTACTTGGACACTTAGAAGACACTTTGAAATGTAGACATTGACATGTGGTGGCTTCCATCGAGCTAATGATGGGATACGTGGTAGCATCTACTTAACTTAGAGGGTCCTTTGAGAGTCAGGCAGAAGTTGACATGTGGCCACTTCTACCTACTCTTGAGAGAAACTTACTATTGAAGCTTGAGAGACCCAAGGACTTGAATGCAGACACTTTTTGCACTCTACTAAGGTAGGCAAGGACATGTGGTGGCATCCTCTCAACTTTGAGGGTGCCTTGAGGGTCACACAGAGCATTTTGAGATTTTTGTGGAAGGTGACATGTGGCCACTTTTGTAGAGCCTTTAGCTGCCTTTGGAAACCTTCAAGACTCATTTGATTCTTGTAGACAACAACACTTAGCATGCTTTGCATAGTATTTAGTAACTCATTCAGGCCCACCACAGTCTTCTTTGAATCCAATAGGAGAAACTCATAGATGTTGACACTTGGTAGCTTCCACTACACTTCAAGAGAGGCTTATCTTTAAAGCTTAAAAGTGAGACTCGACGCCTCAGATGCAGACACTTGTCACACTCCACTAAGATAGGCAAGGACACATGGTAGCATTTGCTTACTTTTAGGGTCCTTTGAGAGTCATGTGGAAGTTGGCACATGGCTGCTTCCACTTATTCCTTCCCTTTGATGATTCCTCTACTGCAAAATTTGATGTTTGTGCACCTGTCATTATTTAGCTTTGCCATTGAATTGAAGTAATGAACCAAAGTTTGATTAATTCATGTAACCTAAAACTGACTGGCTCTGAATAGCAAGGGAAGAAGGGGACCAATTTTGGCATGCAGGGCCAAAATGGTCAACAAATTGGCGATTCCCAGGGGAAGCATGCCTGCTATGCTTAGAGACTAGTTGCCTTGTACTCCATTAGGCATGAAGTCAAATGTAGCTTGAAAAAAGGTTAGCAATTAGCCCCAAAAGATCCAAGAATCAAACATGAAGCTTTTTACCTTAGACAAAAGGGAAAACACACACAAGACTAAAAACACTACTTGTGTAAATTGCACTTAGGGAAAGCAGGAAAAGAAACTAAAAGCAAACTAATATATATAGCTAACCAAGAATATTTTCCTCCCTCTTGGATCAAAGGGAAAACTTCTTAACTCCTTTTCTTGGCAAGAAGACTTATGGTGCCAGACAAGTGGCTGAACAAAAAAGAGATTTGGTGACCTGTTCCTCTTTCCTACCACTTGGATTGGCTAGTATCTGAGTGGATCAGATTTGAACATGATTCCAACATATACGTACTTTGTTTTTTCTTGGAAGCTTGCTAAATTTTGGTCCTTCATGCTGGGGCATTTCACCAAGAAATCAATGGCTGCTAGCTCATCACCATAAGCCCTTTGATATGTATAACTCCCTTGCAGTGCATCATGATCTGACCCGTTTCCTTCTACTTCATTGAAGACTCTATTAGACTCATCCTCTACTTCCTCTTGGCCTTCTTGAAGAAGGGTGACTATGGTGATGTCTAAAATGGAATCACAAACTAATTTCTTATCCCACATAACATCACCTCTCTGTTCAAAACTTTCTTCTTCAAGGCTTTCCTTAAAGAAGACAGACCTCTCCTTTTCCTCCTCAAAGATCAAGATCTCTAGATGTTCAAAGATATTCCCCTGATCCTCCTCCAATTTAGGCTCCTCGACATAGTAGTCTTCCTCATTGAAACAATAAGGAAGTTCATCAAACAAAGGGGGAGAGAGCTCACCATGATTATGTTCCTCCTCATATTGTTGGAACATTTGCATGTATGCACGCCCTGTGTCTTCTCCATTGCTGATGAGGTCTTCACAAGGAGCATTGATGATGATTTCTTCTTCATTTTATCTCATGATAGCCTCTTGTCGAACTACAAATTGGATTTTTTTCTCCTCACTTGCCTCTTGTAGAACAAGTTCTTCCTTGAGAAGGGGTGAAGTGAAGCAACCATGTGGAAGGGGAGGCAGTCCTTGAGCTAGAATCAAATGATTCTCCTCCTTCCACTTGGCTAGCACTTCATCAGTATTAGGTGTGGCCTGATAGCTCTCTTGGAGGTGTGTAGATGGAGTGTGTTCAGACATGGGATCTATTATTTGGTCTAAAACATCCACCACACGTTGGCTGAGGAATCTCTCTCTAGATTCCAACTCTAAAATTCTCCTGGGTATGTTTTCCTAAAAGAGCCTTTCTTAGAGATCATAGGAATCATGGGTAAGAGTAGCTTTATCTTTTTTAAGGTTTTGAGCAAAACCTTTCTTCTCCTCTTTCTTGCCCCATGATTCCACTATTTCCCCCCAGGTCAGGAGGTTTCCATCAGGGTGAAAGATCTCAAAATTGGAATTTTCCCTTTTGGTTGAAGGGAAATTAGGAGGGCTACTTGAGGGGATTGCATGAATGTTTTGAGCTTGATCATGGTAATATGAAGTAATACAAGGCCCATGATTCTATGCAAAGTAATTATACATATAAAAATGTGATTTTTGATGGCACTAAGCTGCTTAACTAGCTGATCAACTCAGAGTCACCATTGGTGTTGATGCAAAAGCCTCCAAAGGCTAGTTGGTTGAAGAACATACCAAAAATTGTTCAACTCTTTGGATAAAACTTGTCCTAATTGGTCCCATCAGGTGTGCCAAAAACTATTGATGTAGTGGATTATACCCAAGGTAGGACGCCTAGCTCCTGCCCTTCCACATGCAACAATGGAAACTCCCCTCTCGCTTGTGGGACCGACAAAGCTAGAGGGGAGAGTCTCTATATAAGGGCTAGCTCCCTCTAATGTATATTTTAGGCCCTAGTTTCTCCTAATACTAAAAAACAAAATGAAAAAAGCGGGGTGAAAGGGGAGAGAGAGATGCTGAAAATAAAACCTAAGCCTAAAAATGAAAAGGTGATACACCATAAAATGTGACCCACCCAGCCAGAATATACACTTTTCACCAAAAGGAAGTGCCCATACACTTCATTTGAAGTGGGAAGTTCTTCTGCAATAGTCAGCTAGTGGTTTGTGGAAGTACAGGGAGAAAGAAACTAGTAAAGGTGTTCTGAGACACACTTTGACAGCCTATTCACATGTGCCTATATTCTTTTTGTAGACACTTCTAGCAGACCTGTAGAAAAGAGACTTCACAATGCACTGGACATGTTGTAATTGATTTGTGAAAAGCATGAAAGATAATGACTTAATCACAAAAGAAGAACATAGACATATACTTTAAAGTGCAAGTCTAGATGGAGGTAAAAATTCTAAGTCTTGATTAAAGGTAAAATCTAGCAGAGCTTTGCCTTACAAGCTCGAGAGATTTTGGGTAGATTTTTGCCTTAAGGCTAAGAGAGTGGATCCTTTCTCAAATGAGAAGCTTTACAATATATAGAGGAAGAAAGAGGCCATTTTGGCACCCTTTTATAAGTGACCCATGTGCCTTTTGAGCATTAGGAAGAGGAAGATAATGCTATGTTGGCCCCTATGATGATTTGAAATTATGGGCCACACCGTTTATCTGCTCATCAATGCAAAATGATGAAAAATGGGCCACACTTTTCACTATTTGCACCTCTTAATGATCACATGGTAGATACTATGTTGACCACTAGAATAACTCCTTAAATTGACACTTTCCCACACCACTTGGATTGCTTTGTTTGTTTCTGCGCTTAGTTACTTTGCCTCCTCTAGCTCCTTCTACTACTCCTTTGGCTCTTAGCTGAGAGTGCATCCACTTTTGACACATGTCACAATCCATTGCTTGGACACTTAGAAGACACTTAGAAATGTAGATGTTGACACATGGTGGCTTTCACCGAGCTGATGATGGGATACATGGCAGCATCTACTTAACTTAGAGGGTCCTTTGAGAGTTAGGCATAAGTTGACATGTGGCCACTTTTGCCTACTCTTGAGAGAAACTTACCATTGAAGCTTAAGAGAGACCTAAGGACTTAGATGTAGACACTTTTTGCACTCTACTAAGGCATGCAAGGACACATGGTGGCATCCTCTCACCTTTGAGGGTCCCTTGAGGTTCATGTGGAGCATTTTGAGATTTTTGTGGAAGGCAACACATGGCCGCTTCCATAGAGCCTTTAACTACCTTTGGAAACCTTCAAGACTCATTTTATTCTTGTAGATAGTGACACTTGGCATACTTTACATAGTCTTTAGTAACTCGTTTAAGCCCACCATAGTCTTTTTTGAAGCCAACAAGAGAAACTCACAGATGTTGACACTTGGCAGCTTTCACTGCACTTCGAGAGAGGCTTATCTTTAAATCTTAAAAGAGAGACTTGAGGCCTCAAATGCAGACACCTGTCACACTCCACTAAGATAGGTGAGGACACATGGTAGCATTTGCTTACTTTTAGGGTCCTTTGAGAGTCACGTGGAAGTTGACACATGGTCGCTTCTGCTTATTCCTTCCCTTTGATGATTCCTCTACTACAAAATTTTATGTTTGCATGCCTATCATTATTTAGCTTTGCCATTGAACTTTCCATTAAACTGTTTCTCCATTGAACCTCACCATTGAACTAAACTAAAGCTCGATGAACTCATGTAACCTAAAATTGACTAGCTCTGAATAGCAAGGGAAGAAGGGGACTGATTTTCACCTACAGGGCCAAAATGGTCAACAAATTGGTGACTCCCAGGGGAAGCATGCCTGCTATGCTTAGAGACCAGTTGCCTTGTATTCCATTGGGCATAGAGTCAGATGGACCTTGAACAAAGGTTAGAAATCAGCCCCAAAAGATCCAAGAATCAAACATGAAGCTTTTTACCCTAGACAAAAGGGAAAACACACACAAGACTGAAAACACTACTTGTACAAACTGTAGTTAGGGAAAGTAGGAAAAGAAACTGAAAGCAAACTAGTATATACAACTACCCAAGAATATTTTCCTCCCTCTTGGATCAAAGGGAAAACTTCTTAATTCCCCTTCCTGGTAAGAAGACTTATGGTGCTAGACAAGTGGCTAAATGAAAAGGAGATTGTGTGACCTGCTCCTCTTGCTTACCACCTGGATTGGGTGGTATCTGAGTGGATCAAATTTGAACATGATTCCAACATATACATACTCTATTTGTTCTTGGAAGCTTGCTAAATGGTGGTCCTTCATGCTGGTGCATTTCACCAAGAAATCAATGGCTACTGGCTCATCACCATAAGCCCTTTGATATGTATATCTCCCTTACATTGCATCATGATCCAACCCATTTCCTTCTACTTCATTGAAGACTCTATTAGACTCATCCTCTACTTCCTCTTGGCCTTCTTGAAGAAGGGTGACTATGGTGATGTCTGAAATGGAATCACAAACTAATTGCGTATCCCATAGAACATCACCTCTCTGTTCAAAACTTTCTTCTTCAAAGCTTTCTTTAAGGAAAATAAACCTCTCCTTTTCCTCCTCAAAGATCAAGATCTCTAGATGTTCAAAGATATTCTATTGATCCTCCTCCAACTTAGGCTCCTTAGCATAGTAGTCCTCCTCATCAAAACAACAAAGAAGTTCATCAAACAAAGGGGGAGAGAGCTCACCATGCTTATGTTCCTCCTCATATTGCTAGAACATCTGAATGTATGCATGCCCTGTGTCTTCTCCATTGTTGATGAGCTCTTCACAAGGAGCATCAATGATGATTTCTTCTTCATTGTCTCTCATGATAGCCTCTTGGAGAACTACAGATTGGATTTTATGCTCCTCACTTGCCTCCTATAGAATAGGTTCCTCCTTGAGAAGGGGTGAAGTGAAACAACCATGTGGAAGGGGAGGTAGTCCTTGAGCTAGAATCAAATGATTATCCTCCTTCCACTTGGCTAGCACTTCATCAATATCAGGTGTGGCATGATAGCTCTCTTAGAGGTGTGTAGATGGAGTGTGTTTAGACATTGGATTTGCTATTTGGTTTGAAACATTTACCACATGTTGGTTGAGGAATCTCTCTCTAGATTCCAACTCTGCAAATCTCCTAGCTGTGTTTTCCTGGAAGAGCCTTTCTTGGAGATCATAAGAATCATGGGTAGGAATAGATTTATCTTTTTTAAGGTTTTGAGCAAAACCTTTCCTCTCCTCTTTCCTGCCCCATGATTCCACTATTTCCCACAAGTCAGGAGGTTGCCATCAAGGTGAAAGATCTCAGAATTGGAATTTTCCCTTTTGGTTGAAGGGTAACTAAGAGGGCTTATTGAGGGAATTTCATTAATGTTTTGAGCTTGATCATGGCAATATGAAGGAATACAAGGCCCCTGATTCTATGTAAAGGAATTATACATACAAAAATGTGATTTTTGATGGCACTAGGTTGCTTAACTAGTTGATTCAACTCAGAGTCACCATTGATGTTGATGCAAAAGCCTCCAAAGGCTAGTTGGTTGAAGAACACACCAAAAATTATTCAAATCTTTGGACAAAACTTATCCTAGTTATTCCCATTGGGTGTGCCAAAAACTATTGACATAGTGGATTGCACTCAGGGCAAAACACCTAGATCTCACCCTTCCACACGTAACAATGGAAAATCCCCTCTCGCCTATGGGACTGGTGAAGCTAGATGGGAGAGTCTCTAGATAAGGGCTAGCTTCCTCTGATGTATCTTTTAGGCCCTAGTTTTTCCTACTACTAACAAATAAAATGAAAAAGAGGGGGTGAAAAGGGAGAGAGAGATGCTGAAAATAGAACTTAAGCCTAAAAATGAAAAGATGATATACCAAGAAATGTGACCCACCCAGCCCAAATATACACCATTCACTAAAAGGAAGCACCCATACACTTCATTTGAAGTGGGAAGTTCTTCTGTAATAGTTAGCTAGGGGTCTGTGGAAGTACAGGGAGGAAGAAACTAGCAAAGGTATTCTGAGACACTTTGACAGCCTATTCACATGCGCCTATATTCTTGCTGTAGATACTTTTGACAGATCTGCAGAAAAGAGACTTCACAATGCACTAGACATGATATAATTGATCTATAAAAAGCATGAAAGATAATGACTTAATCACAAAAGAAGAACATAGACATATAATTTAAAGTGCAAGTCCAAATGGAGGTAAAAATACTAAGTCTTGATTAAAGGTAAAATTTGGTAGAGCTCTACCTTACAAGCCCGAGAGATTTTGGGCAGAGTTTTGCCTTAAGGCTAAGAGAGTGGATCCTTTCTCAAATGAGAAGCTTTAAAATATATAGAGGAAGAAAGAGGCCATTTTGGTGCCCTTTTACAAGTGACCCATGTGCCTTCTGAGCATTGGGAAGACGAATCTGCTTGAATATAATGTTGTGTTGGCCCTTGTCATGATTTGAAATTATGGGCCACACTATTTTTCTACTCATCAATGCAAAATGAAGAAAAATGGGCCACACCATTCACTATTTGAACCTCTTGATGATCACATGGTAGGTACTATGTCAACCACTAGAATAACTCCTTAAATCAACACTTTCTTGCATCACTTGGATTGCTTTTTCTATTTTTGTGCTTTGCTACTTTGCCTCCTCTGGCTCCTTCTACTAATCCTTTAGCTCTTAGCTGAGAGCACATCCACTTCTAAAACATGTCATAGTCTACTACTTGGACACTTAGAAGACACTTTAAAACATAGATGTTGACACATGGTGGCTTCTATCGAGATGATGATGGGATACATGGCAGCATCTGCTTAACTCAGAGGGTCCTTTGAGAGTCAGGCAAAAGTTGACATGTGGTTGCTTCCACCTACTCTTGATAGAAACTTACCATTGAAGCTTAAGAGAGACTTGAGGCCTTAGATGTAGACACTTGTCACACTCTACTGAGGTAGGTAAGGACATGTGGTGGCATCCACTCACCTTTGAGGGTCCCTTGAGGGTCACACAGAGCATTTTGAGATTTTTGTGGAAGGTGACATGTCGCTACTTCCACAGAGCCTTTAGCTACCTTTAGAAACCTTCAAGACTCATTTGATTCTTGTGGATAGTGACACTTGGCATGCTCTACGTAGTCTTTAGTAACTCATTCAGGCACACCACAATATTCTTTAAAGCCAACAAGAGAAACATATGAATGTTGACACTTGGTAGCTTTCGTTGCACTTCAAGAAAGGCTTATCTTTAAAGCTTAAAAGAGAGACCTGAGGCCTTAGATGCATACACTTATCCCACTCTACTAAGATAGGTGAGGACACATGG
The DNA here is from genome assembly GCA_037957365.1 of Torreya grandis. NCBI lineage: Eukaryota > Viridiplantae > Streptophyta > Pinopsida > Cupressales > Taxaceae > Torreya > Torreya grandis. The sequence continues at coordinate 212,455 of JARHVA010008412.1, forward strand.
TAGCATCTACTTACTTTTAGGGTCCTTTGAGAGTCACATGGAATTTGACACATGGCCACTTCCACTTATTCCTTCCCTTTGATGATTCCTCTGCTATGAAATTTGACGTTTACGCACCTGTCATTATTTAGCTTTGCCATTGAACTTGTCATTGAAATATTTCTCTATTGAACCTCACCATTGAACTGAAGTGATGAATTGAATCTTGATGAACTTGTGTAACTTGAAATTGACTGGCTCTGATTAGCAAGGGAAGAAGGGGACTGATTTTGGCTTGCAGGGCCAAAATGGTCAACACTATGACTTATTGAGATCCATATGACCCTTAAATGTGTGAAAATTAAATAAATAATTACATGAAAATTTGGATCATGCTCCTAAAAAACTCTATAAAATTGAATTTTTCGACCATGATGCTTAGATGAAGAGAAAACTCAGAAAATTGATTGCTTGCTTGGATAAAGGAGACATAGTGAGTGCCTTGAATTCAAAATGATAGTTTATGAATAATATAAGACCAAATTGCAAACCAATTTCCATATATGAAAGTTATCTGATATACCTTTCTTTGGACAAAAATTTAGACCTTGATTTTCTCTCTCATTGCTGTACCACCTGCAAACCTAAAGGGCTCTCATTATGTGCAAAGAAGCTAGATGAATGAAGAGCACAAATTTTGGGCCTTTATTGGATATTTTTGCCTTGAAATTATTATAAAACACCTTTTATTAAATCCCATTCATGCTCTTTGCCTCATCTATATGGAAAGGGTCATATAATTTTGTACACTTGCATGAAATTACATTGAAATAACCTTTCTTTTGCCTTTTATTCACAAATTAAGGCTTAAAACTTCCAATTTATGGAATGAAGAGGATGAAAACTAGTCAAATATAATGTTATAACAATATAAACTTATTTTTTCATATTTATGGGGCCAAATTTGGTATCTGAAAACTCATGGAGGCCTTTTCTAGTCTAGACTCGCATGAAAAGATACTTTTCAAAGTATAAAAATTTATGAATAAGGTAATTACATAAATATAAATGTATTAAAAGGCATTATGAATGATTTTTTTTCCCTTTTTAATCCATATTTAAAATTTAAAGACCAAAAATCTCTCTTTTAGGCAAAAATGCATAGTTTTACAAGGAGATTTATCACTGAAAAGGCTTATAATAGTACTATGAAAAGTTTCAAATTATAAAGGTTGGTATTTATCCTTGAAAAGACAAATTTTCAAAATTTTTGTTGACTCACAAGGGTTAAATAGCTTTATTATCAATAGAACTCACTGATGTTAGAGGTTCAATCACTAGGGGGTAAATCAGTGAGCCTAGATATTTCAATTTCAATTGTAGTATTTTAAAATATTAACCAATCGATATATATATATATATATATATATATATATATATATATATATATATATATATAATTTATCAAGAAGCATTAATAAGAGAGCTCATACATTTAATATATAGACAAGATCAAAAGCATAACACATAGTTCCTATGAGAAACCCTCATGGGGAATAAAACCTACTCTCAATCCTTTAACACAAATGGACTACTATCCTATAAGAAATTACAAACAAGAGACTAATCAACACATTTAGAATATAAAACCTTGATCATATCCTCCTAACCAAATTTATTTAGTGAAACACCTATTTCACAAGGAGCAAATTCCCATAAGGAAGACCAAGTCCTTTAGACCCTCTTATGAATACTTCCACCTTAGAAATGGTGTCTTCAACACCTAATGATAAATCTCTATTTATGTTACCCAAACATAAACTCTCTCTATATCTTAAACTTTCCTCTCACATAGACATTCCACAATCTCTATCCTTCTTCACTCAAATTGTCCTCATATGCACACTCAAACCTCTTCACATATCCTCAAATTGTAAGACCACTATTCTAAAATTATTAACATGACCTATAGGTCATACGCACAATAAATAAACTATTATACTCATTAACTCAACTAATATTCACACTATATATCCTTTACTCCATAAACCACACACATAAGCCTCTAACAAATCTCTCTCAAGTCTCTCGATTACAAGTCCAGAAACCAACACATTTAGTTTCACTATATATAGATAAATCATTAATTAAAATATCATAATATTTATCTATTATCCAAAAAACTTGCCTTCACCCTTAAGGCATCTCATATGGGTCACACTTAAGCACAATCCACTTTCAAATAGGCCTAAGTCACTTTTAGGTCCTATGGAGACCCATTCAACTCTTTGACATATCTCTAAGCAAATAAAGAACATAAGAACACTTTAAAAAAGCATGGACCCATTATACATGATCTATAGGTCCCCCTTAAGAGACAAAAACCATAAAAATACCCTTTATCTTAATCACAAATATCTTAAACACTTTTCCATACACATAATCACCTTCTAAGCCTTCGTTCATACTACATACGATTGGTCAATCCTTCATAGGACACATGATCTAAGAATTAGAACATAGAAACCAGGAATTAAAATGAATAAACCCATATGATAATTTTGTCTTTACACCTCCACTCATGTGAATTCTGACCACATCAACATGTTTACTCAACTCTTTCTATCCACATGCAAATTTGGTTAAGTATGGTAAAATAATGAATTCTGACTGAGAAGCCAACTTTGCACCCTCATATCTTTGACTATGATTTGATGCATGACTTGATATTTATCACATATAAAATAGGGAATAATTTTATCACAACCATATGACTAACTCCCCTTGACTCTTTCCCACATGGAAATGGTGATGTCATTAAACTGCCTACTCAAATTTATTACCACTGAACCCAAAGTGTCTAGATAAAAGACTATGGACTACTAGATCAATTACACTTATACAAAAAATATCTCAAATCATAGATAACATATTAGGTACCTCTTTCATATGTTCCAATAACCATACTCATCCCTAAACATATCTAATCATGCCACAAGTGAAGATCAACCAAGCCAACTTCAAGCACACTAGGACAAACACATTTCACACTTTTTCATTATCACTTAGGATATCAAATCACTTCATCCACTCAACAAGACACCTCTATGACATCACCATGACATCACTAATAAATATATAATAATCTCCCCATTTGTTATTGATGTTAACAAACATCATACATAGAAATATGCAACTCACCTTTTCTCTCTTCAAGCACTCCCATAACAAAAACTTTATCCCCCTTTGACATAATGACAAAGTGGGCACCACCTGATCATGAGGACCTGAAAAGACCATAAATATGAAAGGACCATCTTATAAATATGATAAAAACTCCATCTTGCCTTGATCCTACTTTTTCTTATCTTGACAACTTCCTCTTTCTCCATGTCAATACTCTCTTCAATCAAGCACTGCAACCAATGAAGAAAAAACACATAAAACACTAAAATATAATGGAACTTACCAAGAGACATTTGAGAGGGACTCCCGCTAAGATTTTTGAAAAATTTCACCACTTTATAATCTTTATATCTTCGTACACCATGAGTAACCAGCATATAGTCTTATTAGCCTTTTCTCTAAAGCTACCATAAGGACCATCAAAAGAACTTCATGTCACTCACCAAATAAGAAAAAAGATCTCAATCAACCTAGGAAATTTCCATGAAATAATCATACCTTGATATTTTATATTAATTGATAAAAAATCACTCTTATTCACATTAGGCCTATCTTAGACCCCTCAAGGACACCAATTTGCAACAACTAGCTCATCTTCTGCAATATACTTCCTTCACAAACCAACTATCTAATTAGGCTTCCAACTTGATAAAAACTTGAATAAATTAAGAACCAAAAACCTTAAAATCTATATTAACCTTAATTTGAAAACCCATTTGTCCCATTAAACATATTAAGAAGCCTCAAACCTTAAATCATAATGCAAACCACTTTTCTAGTAGACCCTAAAACCTTAGAATCTTAAAACAAAAAAGTCAACACAACACCTTCCAGTCAATGTCCACCTTTGAAACTTATTGTACACCTATATATAACCATTACACACTTTTGGACCAATATTTTATCTTCTATGCCATTGGGAACTTGATTTCCTATAACCCATTTTAGGACTTGGAAGCTCTTAAGCAAAAAATGGGAAACCTAAGAGTTAACAAAAATCTCCAAATTGACTTCAACATACCATTAGATCACAAAACCACCTAGAGAATGCTATAATAAGGTTAATATACATTTCTATGAAAAATATCATCTTTTTAAATCAAAAATCCTCCTTTGCTATCTAGGAACCTTCAATCTAACCCTACACACTACTTCCATATACAATTATCAATATTATGACATTACCTTAGCATATTTTCCATCTAGACATACCTATTAAAACTAAGAATATTTGACTATAGTCTTATAGGACCATCTAAAGAACACCATAGCAACACTTTCTTCTCCACTGAAAGGATTCTCTTAAGAAGCATAGACAGAGACATCCTTTGCACCATAATGTTCTTAAAACAAAGTGAAGCCATGAGTGGCCCACATCTCCTCAGTAACCACTAAAATCCTTTTGTAGCTATAAAAATTCTTGATCTTTTTCTTCTTATTCTTAGTTTTAACTATGAAAACTAGTTCTTATTCTATATTACTCTCCTTTTCTTCAAAGATAGAATCGACAACAAATAGAACAAATATGGAATCTTGACATACATTTTTATTTGAAGCATCAACCTTGTAGCTTGGAATCTCATCACTAGGTACAAAAAATTAATTTTTTTTCATGAATCTTTCTCAACAATAATAAGATGTTCACTTGGATCCATACTTACCTCATAACTATCCTCAACTAGTACATTTCTCTTTTCCTTGAGCTTAGTCTCTTCATCCTCAACATGAGTAGTCAATGAGAGCTCTTGGGACTCTTCACCTTTTATGACATTCTCCACCATAGAAAATAGATTATTTGGACTTGAAGACCTATCATAATTCCTACTTACCACCTTTTATCTCCATGAGTTCACTTACATTATATCTTTCACTCTAGGAACTTGATAAAACCCATTCTATCTTATAGGCTTTTTATTATAAAATATAGCAATATGACCTATCTATTCATAGTTTTAGCAAACCATACTCCTTGATGGAAAGTCAACTTATCTTACCTTAAATGGATAATGTTTTACAAAGTGTCCTATATCATGATAGTTGAATCACTCAACCTTGCTCACACATTTTGAATAATGACCCCTATCATAGTTCCATGCAAATGCATTCTTAACAGGTCTTCTACATTCTCTAGCTCTATACCCAAACTAATTACAAGTATAGTAGTAACCATTAAAACTAACATACCTCATGGTATTTGGCTATCTGATCTAATTTATATTTAATCTATTTATACCATCATTCTTTATTTGATGATTTGTCTTCAAAGGTTGATTTTCCTTGTTCACATTAGTCTTCATCTTATCTTGAGTTGTAGTCTCTAGTTCTTCTTTATATCCAAGACCAATTATATCACTTCTATGCTTTTAATCATTCAAAATATTATCTAGATCACTTGATCTCTTTTCAAATCTCATAAATGACATTACCTTACTAGATACCTTCTCTAACTCATATTTTAATGACTCATTTTTAATTACATACCTTGCACATTCATCTTCTTTATCTTTTAGGATTATATACATAATTTCCAATTGACAATTGAGTTGCTTAACCATATCTTCATGCTCTTTGGCATCTTCATCCATTATTTCCTCAAACACATTGAATTTCTCCTCAAAGTCCTTGAGTCTAGATATCATCTTCTCATTGATTTTATTCTCAATATTTAGTTCTTCATGAGAATTAGTCAATGAAATCTCATAGTCTACCTTTTATGAAATCAAAAATGCATCATGTTTATAAATCAATCCTAGCTTAGAGAAGATAGATCATACCTACACGTTTGATTGGGAATACATTTTTTAAGTGGGAGCATAGACAATATAGGGATCTACTAGACCTAATTAGGTGATCACTTATCACAATACACCATGCTAGGAAGAGTTCCAAATCCTATAGTCTAACACAATCATGCAACAATCCTAAAAGAGTCCTAGGTTTAATGTTTATTCTAATAAATAGGAATGTAAATATAATCTAGTGCACACCAAAGCTTGTGGCATAAAGTGGGAATTATAATTAATAAACTAAACTAAACATTCATATAAGACATATACTCACGTCAATGTATACAAACTTCTAATACATGGGAGAGAAACATAACTACATTTTCTATCTACTCTTACAAAGGAGAAATAAAGTTAGGAATACTTACCTTTGAATATGAACCTACCGAGCCTTAATATCTCCCTTGGCCAAGGTGATTCTCAAGACATTATTATGGTAGGTAAGGATACCAAAGACAAATCAACTCTAGGCTACATAACCTATTTATACATCCAAAAGACTTCTCCACAAGACGAGATCCATATCTCTAAATAATGTATGAAACCCTAAGAGTTATTCCTCAACTAGAATGGTTAATAATTAGATGCTCATTTTCACTTATTCTTCTTCACTTCTCTTCTTTTAAATGGTTGAAAATGAACTTGTATATATAGGTGGATATTACCCTAAATCCTTTTGAATATGTTAGTTATATAGGGTTGACCCAACCGACCCTATATGTTTTCAAGAGATAAATAGCTAGGTCCAAAGCTAGGTTAGCCAAAGGGCTAATGAAAATCCTAACAAAAAAAACCCTTAAAAAGTATAGGGTTGACCTGGTTGACCTAGTTAGTTAAATATAGGGATCCACTAGACCCAATTAGGTGATCACTTATCACAATACACCATGCTAGAAAGAGTTCCAAATCCTATAGTCTAACACAATCATGAAACAATCCTAAAAGAGTCCTAGGTTTAATGTTTACTCAATTCTAATAAATAGGAAAGTAAATATAATCTAGTGCACACTAGAGCTTGTGGCACAAAGTGGGGGTTATAATTAATAAACTAAACTAAACATGTATATAACACATATACTCACATAAATGTATACAAAATTCTAATACATGGGAGAGAAGCATAACTACATTTTATATCTACTCTTACAAAGGAGAAATAAAGTTAGGAATACTTACCTTTGAATATGAACCTATCAAGCCTTAATATCTCCCTTGGCCAAGGTGATTCTCAAGATATTATTATGGTAGGTAAGGATACCAAAGACAAATCAGATTTAGGCTACATAGCCTATTTATGCATCCAAAAGACTTCTCCACAAGACAAGATCCATATCTCTAAATAAATAATGAAACCCTAAGATGTATTCCTCAATTAAAATGGTTAATAATTATATGCTCATTTTCACTTATTCTTCTTCACTTCTCTTCTTTTAAATGGATGAAAATGAACTTGTATATATAGCTAGATATTACCCTAAATCCTTTTGAATATGTCAGTTATATAGGGTTGACCCAATCGACCATGTATGTTTTCAAGAGATAAATCACTAGTTCCAAAGCTAGGTCAACCAAAGGGCTAATGAAAATCCTAACAAAAAATACCCTTAAAAAGTATAGGGTTAACTTGGTTGACCTAGTTAGTTAAATATAGGGATCCACTAGACCCAATTAGGTGATCACTTATCACAATACACCATGCTAAGAAGAGTTCCAAATCCTATAGTCTAACACAATCATGCAACAATCTTAAAAGAGTCCTAGGTTTAATGTTTACTCTATTCTAATAAATAGGAAAGCAAATATTATCTAGTGCACACTAGAGCTTTTGGCACAAAATGGGGGTTATAATTAATAAACTAAACTAAACATGCATATGAGACATATACTCATGTCAATGTATACAAAATTCTAATACATGGGAGAGAAGCATAACTACATTTTATATCTACTCTTACAAAGGAGAAATAAAGTTAGGAATACTTAAATTTGAATATGAACCTACCGAGCCTTAATATCTCCCTTAGCCAAGGTGATTCTCAAGAGATTATTATGGTAGGTAAGGATACCAAAGACAAATCAGCTCTAGGCTACATAACCTATTTATGCATCCAAAAGACTGCTCCACAAGACAAGATCCCTATCTCTAAATAATGTATGAAACCCTAAGATTTATTCCTCAATTAGAATGGTTAATAATTAGATTCTCATTTTCACTTATTCTTCTTCACTTCTCTTCTTTTAAATGGTTGAAAATGAACTTGTATATATAGGTGGATATTACCCTAAATCCTTTTGAATGTGTCAGTTATATAGGGTTGACCTAGTCAACCCTGTATGTTTTCAAGAGATAAGTCACTAGGTCCAAAGCTAGGCCAGCCAAAGGGCTAATGAAAATCCTAACATAAAATAACCTTAAAAAGTATAGGGTCAATCTAGTTGACCTAGTTAGTTAATTGGTAAAAGGAGGTCAAGGAAAGAACAAGGATGATAAAGCATGACAAAATGACTAAAATGAGTACAATAGAGAATAATCAGATCAAGGTAAATGGTTTTAGGAAATGAGTGTGTATATGGCAAGTGGAAAAGGTGACAATAATATTATGAAGCACTAATGTTGTATCCACCCCTTTCTTGGTGCACCTCTTAAGGCATGCACTTAGAGAGATTAAGACTCGATGGGTTTCTACAAGATACAAATTGTCATTAATTAATAAAGTTTGGAAATATTATGTGTATACATATGCCCCACTTGAAGCTCATCATGTGTCATGTAAGTACAATATGGGATGGTGATTCAAGAAATAAAACATGATAACACACAATGTGGATGCTAAGTAAAGTGCAGTAAGTAGCAAATAAGATAAAGGAAAGGATAAAATTGAAAACACATACCTTTACTTACCTTAGTTTTGTAAATAATGAAGTAGATTGAAAGAGAAAGGTGAAGGTGTCCAATGTGAATAACACTAAGTGAACCTATAGAAGTTAGTGAAAATAATAGCCAAAAATTAAAAAAATTGGAAAATAGGTATATAATAGTGGAAAATATTCTCATCATCATCACAAATCCAACACTTTTATGGTTTTAAAAATGGATGAGTAGAAATAAATAAATAGGTAAAATAAGGAATCTATAGGAAAATAATTTAAGAATTTGAATTTTGAAAAGTGTTTTTAAATATGGGGAAAGAGAAGTCATTTTGTTATTTTGACTTGTCAAAGAGGGAAAAAAGAGCTCTAGAGACCAAATGAGCTAAGATGGTGAGGAGATGACAGGTTAGACAAGGAGGAGCTCTAGGAGCGATAACAAGTGCACTATAGGTATACAACTATGAATTTTAAGCTATAATTTGAGTATTTTGTTGAATTAAGTGTATTTTTAGAAAATTTTAATTATTAGCATTTTTAGATGTTAAAATGAAACAAAATTCGATTCTATAGGTAGGAAAAACCAAGATGGGAAATAGGTTTAAAGGAATTAGGAAAAAAATTAAAAAAAGTAACTATTTCTAGGAAAATGTAAGGGGTAAGCAATCAAAAACTATTGGGTCAATCCAATCGACCTATTAGGCTAAAAATATGCAAAATCCACACCACTGACCTAGTAAGTGTGTTAACCCTATACATTTTGCAAACTGCAGACCTAGTACAATTTCGCTAATTGATCTAAAAATCCCAAAATGATAATGAAATACTAGGGAGGGGAAAATAAGAGGGTTGAATTATATTTTTAAGTCAGCCAAGTCAAAAATAGGGAAATTTTGGTCAAACTAGGTTGACCAAAGAACTAGAAGTGTACAAAAATGCATTCAAAATGTTGAAAAAAGGCTAAAATGGCCTAAAATGACTAGGTGTAAAAAGGATCGAATAGGATAAAAATAGGTAAAAATTAATGAATTAAATAAATATAGGATTATTTTTTTATTAAAATTGTAAAAGTAATGTATTTGATCTATACATGGCATGGAAGATTTAATACATCTTTTATTGTTTCTTATTTGCATGGATGACCCAGGTTCTAGAGATTAGTAGACATGTCTTGGCTACTAGATATATTAGAGTGTCTAATTGTAGGTTATAGAGCTAGGCTAGTAGTTTTAGGCCTAGGAAGGATAGCTGACATGTGTAGGATTTCCCTGAGCATGGATCTATTAGTTATGTTCCTTAGATGTTGGGAATGATTGACTAACACCTTCACATAAGAGGTGGATGGGTACATGGTACAGGTATCTATCACTCTAGAGGATATTAATGACATCCTAAGGATACCATTAGTAGGAGCATTGGTGACTATAGGAATACTAGATAACCTAGAGGAGAGCCTTAGCCATGTGGGCTATAGGCTTAGATAGTCTATTAGAAGGTAAGGGAGTTAGTATGTTTGATGTATATGCATCACAAATTTTAGATATATAGAAAGCTATGAGTAACATGAGTGTTATGTCATAAGTTAGATGGAAAGTTACCACTATTCATGGTAGCCTTGAGTAGGATGATCCTAGAAGAGGGAGTATTATATGATCTCAGCTTTGCCATCTAGGTCTAGCTCATACATGATCTATATGAGGTGTTGGTCAGAGGGTAGAAGTTGATAAGACTAATCATATTACTGATGGGCAAGATATATGAGATGTTTCCCCAGTATTATTTGACTAGGTTTCCCCATGTAGTTGATGATAGGTCACCTTGAGTACAAATATAGAGAGAGGACTAGGTAGCATGGGTCATGCCCCATGTGCTAATGTTGAAAATGGTGAGACACATAGACATAGTCTACCAGCCATATGAGGACATAAAAACTACATGTATGAGATGGTACATAGTTTCACCAGCTACAACAAGGATAGAGGTGGTTAGACACTATACTTGGTAGAGAGAGCCACATCTAGTGTCATAAGTAATAGGATAGATAGGCGTACCTAATCTAGTAGCACCAATATTGATGCCCAAGTAGTGGGATTAGCATGTGAGAGAGCCATAGGGGAGGAGGGAAATAGGGCCACTAGTGATGAGGCTAATGCTCAAGCCACATCATGAGTGACAATAGACTTGGAAAGCATGACAAGGAGTAGAGTAGGAAGAGAGGGGTATAGAGGTGGTGACACTAAAGATACCACCACTAGCTCCATAAGAAGATGAAGAATGACCATTGAAGACATGACATCGATGGAAGTAGAAAGAGAAGAAGAGAGTGGAGGTTATCACCATCCTTGATGATCCATTACGTGAGTTAAAGGAGAGCTTTATGATAGAGATGCCATTCAAGCATAGGATGAGGTGGACATGAGCCATGATAACTATATTTGTACTAAGGAGGTGACCTATAGAGGAGGTGTTAAGAGGCTACACAAATGGAGATATTGTGCTAGGTGGTCATGAAGATGGTGAGACCGTAATGGTTGAGACATAGATAGGTAATAAATATGATTAAATTGTTTCTTAAGTTGTTATTTTATAATAAATACTAGAGCTAGATAGTTATTACAAGAGATGATAGTGATCTAATATTTATCTAGGTATGATTTTACAAGTGTAGATGAGGATGAGGAAAAGAGATGTGGGTCCCTTATTAGGGAAGCAATTCATGATGTCCTAGATGAGACTTTGTAGCCATATGACCCTACTACACTGCAAGACCCTAGTGTACCATCTACCCTAGCTCAAGTAAGCTAGTTTATATTAGATAGAGAGGCATCAAGGTAGATACAAGTAGAGAGAGAGAGAGAGAGAGAGAGAGAGAGAGAGAGAGAGAGAGAGAGAGAGAGAGAGAGAGAGAGAGAGAGAGAGAGAGAGAGAGAGAGAGAGGATGTAACCACCAATAGAGATGGGTCTAGGCAAATACAGTTATGGTAGGCCATGGCAGAGGAGAGAGATATGTATCTAGCTATAATGACATATATGGCATAGGCAAATATAGTGACCTATACCTAGTTGGCATAGGCATAGGTGTAGGTAGTGCATCTATAGGGATAGGTAGAGGGACTAAGATCTTAGATAACTTCCTTATAGTGTAATATTTAGAGGAATTAGATCAAATACCTTAGTAGGTAGCATAACTAAGCCACAAGATAGACATGATGGAGCCCAACCATAGATTTATAACATTGTATATGGTTGCACTTATTATATCAAAAATCATGAGATGTATATATATGATGTATCATTTTGGCATATTGATGTTGATTATGTATTTTTTCATCATTATGGTTGTGGTTGTAGATGTTTTAGATATATTTCTTTCTAGCACATGTATTTAGCTTTTTTTGTATATGTTATAGGAAATATATGGGATATGGTTTCTTTTTTAGCATTATGGAGAACACATGCATGGTTAAAAAGAAATTGGCAAAAAGGACTTGGTAAAATATAATCGATCAAAAATAATGTACTACACAATATTTCAAGTTGGGAAATATGTAATAACAAGAAAATGACTAAGTATAAAGAACCAATGGATGGTAAAATAGGATGATAAAAAGGAATTTGTTTTTAAACTAAAGTGAAATATTTTTTCACCAAATTAAAAAAATTAAAATCATACTAAATCACATTGGGAAGTATGAAAATAATGTAATAAAATGGAAGGTATGTAAAAGGTCACAAATGGTATAAAAAATTTGAATTAAGTCAATCAATTATACTAAATCACATTGGGAAGTATAAGAGAAAAAAATTGGCAAAAGATTGGTCTTATATTTATCACACTAATTCAAGCTGAGAAGTATGAAAGTTTCAATAAATGGTTGTATTCCTATATGCACTCAGAAAATAAGAAGATAAAATTTAAAGAGAAATTAATAAATTATAAAACACACTAATAAATTTAGGAATCATGTCAAGGATGTGTAACTTCATAATAAATCACATCTTATCTAATATTTGACACATCTAATTTTGTTTGTGACTTATATTATTGGAATTTTCTATGAGGAATGATGGGTTCTATCCATGGTCTTACACTACAACTCAAAAAGAGAGCACCACTATGGTGGAAAAATTAGGACAATTGGGAAACAAAAAATGTGGGTAATAGGAAGAAAAAAGGTGGTAATTTGTGAGGAATATTGGGTCCTACCTACAGTCTTATACTGTAGCTGACAAATGAAATCCCAAAGGGAGTGATCAGTAGATAAAGTAATATTTATCAAGAGGAAATATGAGGGACATAGGTAATGAAAAAATTAATGTAAAAATCATAACTTAGGCATCTTATGAGAAGACCTTAGGAAATAAGAGGCATACTAAGGACTTGAGAAGACACTAAGTGGCTAGTGACCATCAATGTACAAAGTAAACCTATTCACTATAGACACAAATCCTTTTTGGAAAATTAAATCAACTTATGAAGGTATATTGGTATAATGAAAATGTAAAATGGACCTACCTTCTCACAACATGTTCCCCATTCCTTAGGACCCTTTATAGAGCCATTGGTCTACTAAGAAGATTAGGTACTTGTATGAGAAAGTAGGTAGCACTAAAAGATTTTTTTATTATATTTTTCTAATCTACTAGCCTACCACACCCCAAAGGATCTCACCTCTACCATAAGGCCAACTATGGAGTTTGAGCATCAACTAGAATAAAGAGATGTGCTTTAAATCATGTCTTTTAGTGTGATTTGACTTTTAAGAATATGTGTGCCTTTTATATCATTATCTTTTGTAAAATGATTTGGGTTTTAATATTTTCTTGATTTTTAAGATTCCTCCTCGATATGGATTTGGAATGACCAAACATGAGAGACATAGCGATACACATGAATGAGTAGGCTAAGGATAAAAGAAGCTAAGTAACTAAAGATAAAGACTGATTAGGACACTTAGGCTTAACAATGAACTAGCATGTGATCTCAAGTATCCACCATGTATATGATTAGTTTTCAAAAAAGGAAGAAGGGTGAAAAAGAGATCCAAAGTGGACCAGTGAAATGAAAGTATAATGAGATGCATTTTTTTCTAACTGGTCACATGGTAAGAGGAGATAAGGACCGAAGGGAACAAGGTTTGTATAACCAAGTCACGATGAAAATTATCTGATAAAAATAGAGATAAGAAAGTAAACAATCATGAATACAAAAAAAGATATTTTGGATAAAAACTCAAGAAAGAAAGAGAAGATAATGATAAACAAAGACAATCATATGCAAATATAAATGACAATATAAGCAAGATATAGTACCCAAAAGTAAAGAATGACCATATAAGAAAAATATGAATTTGATACAATGTCAAATGATATAAGAGATAGATAAAAATAAAATTGGAACACACATCCAATCAAAATGTAAATGTAAATTCACCATGCATGTCCTCATAAATACTAATAAATCTACACCCACACATTATCCAAGACATTAGATAAATATCTATGAAGCTAGATATGAACTATTGTTAATGTCTCATCAATCTTCAATGAAAAATGGGAAAAGAATTCTCTTCTAATCTCTTCCAAAAAAATTAGGAATGCTCAAAGCATCATGTTAAGGAGTGAAATTAGGCAAGGGATGTTTGATTGAATGCATGGGAGTAGGCTCTATGGGAGTTTCAATAATCACAAGTAGAGAAAGATCCATGGGTGAAGGAATCATGGGTGGAGAAGGATCCATAGGTGTTTGAAGGTCCATAGGTGAAGGGATCATTGGTAGAGGCACAGAAAGGACCATAGGAGGGGATGGAACCACTGGAGGTGGAGATATGGGAGAAGAAAGAGAAGCCTTATTATGGGAATGACCTATGGGAGGAATGGAAGAAGGTCTAGGAATAGCTATAAAGTGGTCCTTAAGGTGTTGAAGGATGTGGAAATGAAAAATGTGATAGGTGCCACATTGATGCCATAGATAATACACCTCACCATAATTAGGTATATATTTAGGTAAAACCTTTGGGGGGAGGTGTGGCTTTATCTAAGGAGTGGAAGGATGAAAAGTGTCAGTATAATGTCATAACTTATGACAATGGGTATAAGAATGATTATATGTCCCATGGAAGCAATAGATACACTTATGAGTGGTCTTAGGAGAAGCACTCATAAAAGGAGGTATAATAGGAGTGGAAGAAGCCAAATAAGACTCATCAGCTCATTTGGTGGGTAGTGGAGCCATCTTAGGCAAGAGAAGTAAACCATCACCAAGGGAAGGTGGTGATGGAGGATGAATGGAACTAGGCTCAATGGAAGGAGAAATGGGATGAGAAATAGGGGTAGGCTCAGTAATAGCAAGAGAAAGAACATGCTCAACTATAGTAGGAGCTAGAATGGACTCAACTATAATGGGAGTAGGAAGGAGATGAAAAACCATAAAATTTTTGGTTACCAATAAATATGTTATAAGAAAGGGGAAAATTAAATATTATCACCTTCATATGAATGGTGATAGTAATAGGAAGCCATACATAACCTAGAAGAGGTATTTACCTTTTACCATATCCTTTCTAGGTGCTACATGTAGACTTGAGATTTCATTCTAAATATCTAAGGGTTTTGATGAAGTTGAGAGAGGAAATATAGGTGTTATAACCCTTGTCAATCAATTCATGCTTAACTTGGATATCACTTATTTGAGCACGAATGAATAAGGGATGATCTTCTGCATGAAGTAGAATCTTATCGAGAATCATAAAAGTTATGGGAAATATTAAGGAAAGAAAAGTGTCTATAATTTCATTAACATTGATATACATCTCTTCACATTAGTGTAATATACTATCCTCAAATCTAGATAAGGTTGACTTTTATCCTACTAGGGGAGGATGAGGGACATTCATCTCAAATAACAGTTGCATAAGATGGTTTCTAGGACATGGAGAAGTCCTCATAATCTCATTAAATGGAATTTGGGATGGGAGATTAGTTATTTCCATGATGGGATCCCACTCATCATAACCCATAATAAGGATGCTAGATAAAGGTGCATAATGACTAAGGAGGTCCTCAGAAGGAGGAGCTGAAGTGCATTAGAATTTATGTTGATAAGAAGAAGGTTTAGAACAAGTTTGTAAATTATGTTGTGATGATGAAGTAGCTAGTTTAAGTTGATTTTGGGGATTGATAGAAGAATTTTTAATAGAAATTTGAGTATCATTAATTAGAAAAGATGATGGAAGAGTGGTATAAATAGAAAAGGAAGTGTTATCTAAGGGAGAATCATAAATTGGATCATCAAAATTAATAAGGTCATCTTGTCCCAACTCGTTTAAATGAGTTGGATAATAATATTGGATAACATGGTATGTTATAGATGGAGTGTATATAGGTCAAAAATTGATAAAAGCAACCACCCTTCATATATTATTCATGTTAACCACATTCTCTTCATAAGCAAGTTCAACCATACTTTCTACATTATTGGTGGAAGGGTTGACTTTGTCTTTATTTTCTTTAATAGTTTGATGATTAGGAAGAGGGTATTTATAGATAGCTAAATGAGCATTGGCTCAATTTAAGGCTCAAGTTTTATCATGTGATTTAAAATCTTTAAAAGTAATTTCATAGGCTTGTTGATGCTTCAAATGATAAAGTCGTGATTAAAATTAGGACCCAGAAGAAAGTACATAGCTAAATTACTAAGTTGTCTATAGGTCTCATGAAAATGACCCAAACTAGCATGAAACCAACAAAACTTGTTAGGATCATACCAAGATTTCATAGGATGGGTAGGGTTAAAATAATGTAGAAGATGCCTAGGTAGATGCTTAAACAATTTAGCTAAGGATAGAGGTTTGTGAACATTAATGTTTTTTGGTGAAAATAAGTGAGGATTGGTATATTTCTGAGAAAGAAGAGCTGGTTCCAATGAAGGGGTGGGAATGATATCCTAGATATTTTGAATGGTATTATAAGTATTTGTAATATCATCATTGGTAACATTACAATTTTTATTCTTAAGAGATGAGGACCCATATAAGGTTGTGGTGGCTAAAATTGATGCATAAGGAAATATTTAATTTATCTTGGTTAATAGCCTCCTCTAATGTACATGAAGAGAGAGTGTAGACCTAATATTCAAATTTAGGAAAAATGGCATTGGTAAAGAGATGGAAAATATTTTCATTGGCCATGTTGTGTTCACATTTGTTTGACAAAGTTTTCCACCTGTTAACAAAGTCTTGAGTAGTTTTATTTTTAAGTTGTTTGTAATTTATGAAGTGGGCCAAAGTATTTTTTAGAAGATCACTAGTTTGGAATTATTGAACTAAAGCATTTACTAAATCCTCCAAAATAGTAATGGAATGAGTTCTAAGTTGGTTGTACCAATCCAAGGCATCACATGTGAGTGTTTTGGCTAAGATTTTGGTAGCAGAAAAGGTGTTCAATTTGACTCAATCTTTATAAAGATTTTTAAATGTTATAAGATGAAAGATGGGATCAACTAATCCATTATAATAAATTTTAGGTGTGATACCTTCTATACCAATGTTAAAAATTTGAGTAGTGAGAGGTTCATTTTGGAGATGCTTAATGGTTTTGTTGATCAAAGGAGGTTGAGGGATGAGATTTCCTTGAGAATATTTAAGAGGAGGGGAAACATTATGGTTGGTGTTGATAGGAGCTTGAGAGGAATTATGATAATGTGAGGCACTAGTGGAAAATTTACTTGTGTAGCAAAAGATGGACTAGTGAATGGTTGAGAGGAAAAAACACTAGAATCATGATTACTTGGGTAGAAAATGATGCACTAGTGGAAGTTTAAGGATAGTGGATCTTAGGAGAGGTCTAATAGATTTATAACCTATCATATTAGTGGATATACTAGGCATGGCGTTGGAATAATTAAGAGAAGAGGTCATGGTATGAGAAGGGGTGAAAATCAAAAGAAGAGTATGAGAATCAAAGAAATTGATATCCCCAAATATATTTGAGAATGTAAGAGTAGGTTAATGAGGCTCTTGAACTTGACCAATAATCATAATATTGTAAATGGTAGAAGGATATTTTCCTTGATGTTGAGGAAATTTAAAGATAAAGAAGATCATTTTGGGGGTATACTCTAGTTCAAGTTAGTCTTCTAATGAGAAAAGAGGATTATGATATGAATATGTATTAGGAGGGGTCCCATAGTTCATTGTGAGAGTGGCAATATGACCATTACTAGCATCCAAGAGAGGATCCCTACTATGGTTATGGGAGACACTATGAGGTTTCATAAAATTCATCATGTTTGTTGATTGAAACTTAGTATTATCATAAGCATAAATTACATGATGAAGGGAAATAAAGAGAGATGAGAAAGAAATAAAATAAGAAATGCTAGAAATAGTATAGGGTTGACTAGGTCAACCTAGCACAAAAACAAGGTCTACAAACTATGCAGGGTCAATTAGGTTGATCTAGTATAGTGAAAAAAGGCTAGAAAAAGAGGAAATATGGTCATAAAACTATATATGGTCAATTTGGTTGATCTAGTATAGTGAATATAGGCTAGAAAAAGGTACAAAGCTGACTAGGTCAACCATATATAATAGAGAGGGAAAATTAAGAAGCCTGTAACAAATTTGTGAATTGAAACAAGATAACTTTTAAAAGTAATTTGAAAAAAATAATTGAAAGGAAATAAATAGTCAATTAGAATAATGTTGGCCAATCCAATTTAATCACATAGCACAAAAACTTGTACCAATGCTAGCTAATTCAAGTGTTTTCAATCAAAAATACAGTTGAGCAAAGACCAAGCAATCAACTTAAAAATTAAAGAGCTAACTAATTGGTCAACCTAGATGTTTATTAGATTATTAAGATATGATTTTAAATGTGATCGAAAGTTAGATGTATTCAAGGAACTATCTAAGGATGGTTTCAAGTAGTTTTTCCTGAAAGGGACTATAGTGGTAATGATATATAATTGGTATTGGGTCTTACCCCCTCACTTCACACACTACAACAATAAGGGTGTCAAGTTTTTAGCCAAAATATACCATTAAACATGTTATATACTTGACTAGAGTACCAAGTAGTCTTACCCATTAGTGATAAAATCCAAGTAGGTTAGCCTTAGGTAGACAAATTTTAAAATGCTTATTTATATTTTGTGATTTGTCCATGTGTGCAAAAAACACAAAATAGTGAAACTAACTGATTAATTGAAAACCACCTAATTAATTTATGTGATCTATTTTAAGTATGCAAGCAATAATAGATGAAAGTGTGAATTAATTACTAGCATATAAGGTTAATTCCAACTTTGAAATAAAGTACAATGTTGATATAGTAAAAAACGTATGCATAAAATATAGAACAAGGTCAACAAGGTTGATCCTATACTATGAAATTAAGGTATACAAATGAATAGGGTTGGTAGATTTGACCCAGTTATGAATATAGCACATAAAACACAAAACTGGATTGGTAGGGTCAATCTAGTTGATTGTGCAATGGTAGTTTCCAAAGACTATAAACTATAAAAGGAAATATTGTAAAGAAAGAGATAGAGAGATAAAAATAAACCTTGGTGGATTAGAGATGTAGAAAATGAAGATTATTATTCAATAACCTTGATATATGTTTAAAAATTTTGTTAACTGGATCAACTGGATCAATCTAGATTCATAAAAACATGTTGTTTAGTGTTTGAAATGTAAATGGTCAATTGGGTTGCCCTAGTATGCTAAACCTAATGTATGAAAAAATATAGGGTTGACTAGGTTAACCTATTAGTTTGGACTAGATATCCGCAAGTTCGAAATCTTGTACTAGGTCAACAAGGTTGATCCAATAGCATGTGCCTAAAATATGATGCATATAACTTAGATATTGGGTCAATAGATTTGATCTAGTATGATAAATATATGATAAAAATGATGATGAAAAAATGAAATAAGGTGAACAAATCTTGCAAGGGTTAGTTCACATTAGGTTCACCAGAATATATACAATCATAAATGCATCATATCTATAAATCAAACCTAGTTCAAAGAAGATATATCATGCCCACACTTTTGATTTGGAATACATTTGTTAAGTAAGGGCATAACCAATATGGGGATCCACTATACCCGATTAGGGGATCACTTATCATAATACACCATGCTAGGAAGGGTTCCAAAGACTATAGTCTAACAAAATCACATAACAAACCCTAAAAGAGTCCTCAGTTTAATGTTTACTCTATTCCAATAAATAAGAAATTAAATATAATCTAGTGCACACCAAATCTTGTGTCACAAAGTGGGGGTTACAAATAAAACAAACTAAACTAAACATGTATAGAAGACATATACTCATGTCAATGTATATAGAATCCTAATGCATAGTAAAGAAGCACAATTTCATTATATATCTACTCTTACAAAGGAGAAATAAGGTTGGGAATACTTACCTTCGAAGATGAACTTACCAAGCCTTAATTTCTCCCTTGGCCAAGGTGATTTTAAATATATTGTTGTGGTATGTAAGGATAATAAAGACAAATCATCTCTAGGCTACACAACCTATCTATGCATCTAAAAGACTTCTCTATAAGACAACATCTGTATCTCCAAATAAATTAAAAAACTCAAAGCTTTATTATTCAAGTAGAATGGTCAATAAGCAGATGTTCATTTTCACTTATTCTTATTTAATTCCCCTTTTTTTAAATGGTTGTAAATGAATTTGTATATATAGGTGGATCTTTCCCTAAATCCTTTTGAATATGTTGGTTGTATTAGGTTAACCCAAATAACCATGTATGTTTTTGGGAGATAAATCACTAGGTCCTAAGCTAGGTCAATTAAAGGTCTAATGAAAATCTTAATTAAAAAGACCCCTAAATAGTACAGGGTTGACCTAATCAACCTTTTATAATAATTCAAGGGTAAAAACTATACAAGGTTGACCCAGTCAACCTAGTATAGTCAACTACTAAAAGGGGGTCAAGGTAAGAACAAAGAAGATAAAGCATGACAAAATGATTGGAATGAGTACAATAGAGAATAATAAGCTTAATATAAATGGTTTTAGGAGATGATTTTGTAGATGGCCAGTAGAAAAAGGGATAACGATCTTATGAAGCACTAATGGTATATCCACCCCTTTCCCAATGCACCACTTAATGCATGCGCTCAGAGAGATTGAGACTTAATGGGTTCCTACAAGATACAAAGTGTCAGTAATGATAATTTTTTTGAAAATATTATGTGTATACATATGCCCCAATTGAATCTCATCACATGTCATGCAAGTGTAACATGGGATGGTGTTTTAGGAAATAGAAAATGATAACGCACAACATTGATGCTAAGTAAAGTGTAGTAAGTAGAAAATAAGATAAAGGAAGGAATAGAATTGAAAAACATATACCTTTACTTAACTTAGTGCTATAGATAAATAAGTAGACTACAAGAGAAAGGTGAAGGTGTCCAATGTGAAGAACACTAGATGAACCTTTAAAAGTTAGTGAAAAAAATAGCCAAAAATCAAAATTTTTAGAAAATAGGCATATAATATTGGAAAAGATTATCTATGTCATCACAAATCCAATGCATTTTATGGTTTTAGAAATGGATGAGTATAAATAAATATATAGGCAAAATAAGGAACTACAGGAAAATAATTGAAGTATTTGAATTTTGGAAAATGTTTTTAAAAAAGGGAAAGAGAAGTCATTTTGTTATTTTGACTTGTGAAAGAGAGAGAAAAAAGCTCTAGAGACCAAACGATCCAGGTTGGCAAGGAGACAATAGGTGAGATGAGGAAGAGCTCTATGAGTGATAGTAGGTGCACTACAGGTATGCAACTATGAATTTTAAGACATTTTTTGAGTATTTTATTAACTTAAGTATGTTTTTAGAAAAAATTAATCATTGGCATTTTTAGATGTCAAAATGAAACAAAATTAGATTATATAGGTAGGAAAAAGCAAGATGGGAAATGGGTTTGATGGAATTAGAAAGAAATTTTCAATAAGGCGAATTTTTTAGGAAAATACAAGGGGTCAGTAGAAAAAACAATTAGGTCGACCGAGTCGACTGAGTAGGCTAAAAATACACATTGCCAATCGAGTAGGTGTGTGTTGACCCTATACATTTTGTAGATTAACGACCTTGTATAGTTTTCCCAACTAATTTGAAAAGTATATAATGAAAAAACAATACTAGGGAGGGTGAAATAATAGGGTTGACTAAGATTTTTAAGTCAACCAAGTCAAAAATAGCAAAATTTTGGTCAAACTAGGTTGACCAAAGAACTATAAGTATATGGAAATGCATGTAAAAGGTTGAAAGAAAGATAGAATGGTCTAAAATGACCAAGGGAAAAAAGGACCAAATAAGCTAAAAATAGGTAAAAATGAATGAATTAAAGCAATTTAGGCTTGTTTTTTATTAAAATTATTAAAAGAATGTATTTTGACTAAACATAACATGAAAGATCTAATACATTTTTTTGTTTCCTGTAAAAAAACTTGAATAACTTGAGGAAAAAAACCTTCAAAGCTATGTGAACCCTAATTTGAAAATCCATTTGACCCATTCAACATATTAAGAAGCCTCAGAACTCAACTCATAAGGTAGATGACTTTTCTAGTAGAGCCCAAAACCCTAGAATTTTAAAACAATCAAAGTCAACATAGCACCTTCTAGTCAACATCCACATCTAAAACTTCTTGTACACTTAAATAAAACCATTACACATGTGTAGAAAAAGATTTGAGCTTCTAAACCATTAGGAACCTTGATTTCTTAGAACCCATTTTAGGACTTGCAAACTCTTAAGCATAAACTAGAAAACATGAGAGCTAACAAAAATCTCCAAATTGACTTCAACATACCTTCAAATCACAAATCCACCTAGAGCATGCTAGGATAAGGTCAAAAAATATTTATATGAAAAAATATTATCTTGATAAATCACAAATCCTCCTTTTCCATTTGGTAACCTTCAATCTAACCCTACAAACTACTTCCATATACAATTATCAATATCATGACATTACCTTAACATAATTTCCATCTGGACATACATGTTCTAATTGAGAACACTCAACTATAGTCTTCTAGTACCATCTCAAGAACACCATAAAAACACTTTCTTCTCCACTGAAAGGAGGCTCTTAAGAAGCATAGATAAAGACATCCTTTCCACCATAATGTTCTTAAAACAAAGTGAAGCTAGGAATGGCCCACATCTCCTCACTAATAATTGGAGTCCTCTTGTAGATATAAGACTTATTTCTCATGTTATTCTTCTTCTTAGTCTGAACTATGATAATTAGTTCTTATTATATATCACTCTCCATTTCTTCAAAGATAGAATTCATAACACATGGAACAACTATGGAATCTTGACCTACCTTTTTATTTGAAGCATCAACCTTGTATCTTGGAATCTCATCACTAGGTATATACAATTGATGTTATTTTCATTAAAATTTATCAACAACATCATGGTGTTCACTTAGATCCATACTTACCTCAAAACTATCCTCATCTATTACCTAGGTCTTCTCCTTGAGCTTGGTCTCTTCATTCTCAACATGAGCAGTCAATGAGAGTCTCGGGACTCTTCAAAACCTTTTATGGAATTCTCCACCATAATAAATATATTACTTAGGCCTATAGACTCATCATAATTCCTACTTACCACCTTATATCTCCATGAGTTCACTTGCCTTCTATGTTGTACTCTAGGATCCTGATAAAACCTATTCTATCTTGTAGGCCTTTGCTTTCAAGATCTAGCAATGTGACCTCTTTGTTCATAGTTGTATCAAACCATACTCTATGATGGAAACTTAGATTGTGTTATCTTAAATGTACAATGTCTTGAAAAGTGTCTTATATCATGACAATTGAAGCACTCAACCTTCCCCACACCTTTTAAATGATGACCCCCATCATAGTTCCATGCAAATTCATTCTTAACAGTTCTTCTAAATTCTCTGTCTTTATGCCCAAACCGATTACAAGTATAATAGTAACCATTGAAATTTGCATACCTCATGGCATTTGGTTATTTGATCTAATTTTTCCTCAATCTATTTGCATCATCATTACTTGTATGATGATTTGTCTTCAAAGGTTGATTTTCCTTATCCAAATTAGTCTTCATCTTGTTTTGATTTGTAATCTTTTGTTCTTCTTTGTATCCAACACTAGTTCTATCACTTGCATGATTTTAATCATTTAGAATATTGTCTAGATCACTTGAGCTCTTTTCAAATCTCATAAATGGCATTACCTTACTATATACCTTTTCTAACTCAAATTTCAATGACTCATTTTTAATTACATACCTTAAACATTCATCTTCTTTAGATTTTAGGCTTATAGACATAATTTACAATTGATAACTAAGATGTTTGACCATATCTTCATTCTCCTTGCCATCTTCATCCATTCTTAGCTCAAAAATACTGAATTGATCCTCAAAGTCCTTGAGTTTAGATTTCATCTTCTTATTTATTTTATTCTCAATTTTTAGTTCTTCATGAGCATTAGTAAATGCAGTCTCAGAGTCTACCCAATCTTCATCATCATTTGAATCACTCCATGTAGACTCCCTTTATTGTGAGAAACTTCCTTCCTTAACCATGAAAAGTGTTATATCTTTAATATGACCATCATCTTCATGATCATACCCTGAGTCACTATCTTCACTCTCATATGATGAGTTGTAATCTTCTTTAGTGTAGAGACTCTTTTTATCCTTGAAATAATTCTTCTTGTTATCAAACCTTTTGAATCCTTTCTTGATTTTAGCAGACCTAAAAGATCTCTTCCCATCATATTGACCTTGATCATGCTCTTCATTATCATCCTTCTTATACTTATGAGGTCACTTATTAGGAAAATATCCTATCTCACCAAAATTGAAGCATTTGAGGGGTAGCTTACCTTTATACTTGCCTAAACCTGTTCTCAATTTTCCTGAAATCAAAGTAATTAGTTCATCCTCATCTATATCAATAATTGCATCCTCCTTGAGTTTATTAACTTGGAACTTCTTTGTTTTTATTTTAATAATTAAAGATGCTTCCTTCTTTGATGGTATATCATCATTCTTCCTCATCTCACAAGTAGTAAGGGTGCCATGCAATTGATCCATCTTCAACAGAGTAAGGTCATGAATCTCTTCTATAGTAGATAATTTTAGATCAAACTTGATGTATAGGCACCTTAATACCTTTTTAAATATAGTAACTTCTTCAAGGTTCTCTCAAAGACCTCTAATGATGTTCATAATCTCATCAACTCTCTACAGAAAGGATGCCACAATATCTTCTTTGTTCATCTTGAGACTTTTAAAATGCCTTATGTGAGTCTACAACTTATGAAGCTTGACCTTTTAATATACTTCATAAATGATCTTCATTTTTTCCCATATATCTCAATAATATTGACAATGGATGACATTGGTGTATTCAGTCTCTAAAATACCACAAGTGATAGCATTCATTACCTTGGAATTATTCTCAAACAACTTCTTATCTACAACACTAGATGGAAGAATAGTAGGAACAACATATCCATCCATAATAGATTGTTAAAAATCAAACCCTATAGACATAATGTATGTCCTATTCCTATCACTCCAAAATACATAGTTGGATCCATTGAACATCAGTGCTTGCTTAGTAGAGAAACCTCCTCTATGACTACCCATATAAAACCCACTCTCAAGCCTGAAACACAAATAGAATACCATCCTATAAGAAATAAAATAAAAATATTGATAAAATAATTTATAATATAAAACCTTGATCATATCCTTTTGACCAAAGGTATTTAGTAAAACACTTGTTTCACAAGGAACAACTTCCCTTATAGAAGACCAAGTCCTGTAGACTCTCCTATGAACACCTCCACCTTAGAAATGGTGTCTTCAACACCTAATGATGGATCTCTATCTATATTACCCTTGAAAAAACTATCTCTCTATATAAAATAGGCCTCTCACATATACATGCCACAATCTCTCTCCTTTTTCACTTAAACTATCGTCATATGAACACTCGAAACTCTTCGCATATCCTCAAATTGCAAGTGCACTATTATAAAATTAGTAACATGACCTATAAGTCATACAGATATTAAAAAAACTAGTATTCTCATTAACTATACCTATAGGCACACTACCTATCCTTCACTCTAAAAACCACACACATAAGCCTCTCACAAATATCTCTCAAGCCTCTCGCTTACAAGTCTAGAAACCAACATATTTGGTTTCACTATATATAGAGAAATCATGAATTAAAAAGATCATAATATTTCCTTATTAGAAAAAAAAACATTAATTCAACCTTAAGGAATCTCATATGGGTCAAACTTAATCACAATCCACTTTTAAATAGGCTTAAGTCACTTTTAGGTCCTATGGAGAACCATTCAGCTCTTTGACATATCAATGAGAAAACAAAGAACATAGGAACACTTTATAAAAGCATGGACCCATTATAAACCATATATAGGTCCTAATTAAGATACAACAACAATCATAGTACCCTTTATCTTAAGCATACATATCTTAAACACTTCTCTTTATACATAGTCATTATGAGCAAACACACAGTCATTTTGTAAGCCTTTTTTCATACTGTATACCATTGGTAAGTCCTTAATAATTAACAAAGATAATCCTTATGGAGTATAAAACATAGATCAATATGTAATTCACAAAGAAACATCAAAACAACATCTACATAAGCTCAAACATTCTTCTCGGGTCACTTGCATAACATGCATGAAAAAATAATCAACTTTGGATCTCAATATATTTGTTTGTGCACACTTTCAAATATTCAAATTAGGTTCATTACATGAAACATGGATTCATCTTAATATTTTATTTTTATATCATGAGTAAATTCATTATAGATAAAAATATATGGCTTGAAAATTATATATTAGTCTTTTATTTACAAATTCAAATATTCAAATGTAAACAGTCATAGTTAAACTTTGAACACTATGGTCGCATCTCATGTCCTCTCAAATTTTGATCAATTATGTACTATTGATCTTGTACTAAATTTGATACATAGGATTAAATTCTCAAACATTAAACCTTAGTAACTTTGACCTCATCTCATGTAATCTTTTAATCTTGACTCCATGCACTCCATTCTCTATAGATCAACAAGGTCTTTAACTATCAATGCTCACTATTTGATCAATTTTTACAAACACCCACTCACTATTAGATCCTTATCATTTACCTTTGATGAGTAATTAAACATCATACACATATCCTCATTTTTTCTTCTTGAATTCTTGTATCAACATGCATCATCAATCTTGCTCAAACTTTAACTTGTGTAAAAATGACTATGTATGGGAACCTTTGAAATATGCTTGGAAGGCCAACTTTGCATAGTCATAAATTTTTCCTCTCTCACTCACATTTTATCAAATTTGAATCCAACCATGTGATAAAATGATCCTAAAACATTCACATGTGTGACATACAATGTCATTAAAATTCCTTCTCAAAATCTTCTATGATAGAGCCAATTATGCTTAGAATTTATCTAGGAGACCAAATTTGCTCTTGCATAACTTTTTCCATGCTTTAGCGAATGATCTAAATTTTATCAAAAATAAACTATGCAGAAAACTAAACAAGCCCATATGATCACCTTCTCCTAAAACATCCACATGTGCAATATATACCTTCATCAAAATTTTTACTTAGCTCTTCTTGTCATATGCAAATTTGGATATGGAAAAACACATTCAAACTACCTAGGATCCCAACTTTGCACATGCATATATTTGGTCATGCTTAGTTTCATGATCTAAGAATTAACTCATAGAAACTAGGCATAAAAATTAATAAACCGATATGATCATTTTGTTTTAACACCTCCACTTCTGTGAATTATTACCACATACAAATTTGGCTAAGTATGGGAAAATAATGAATTCTAATTGAGAATCCAACATTGAACCCTCATATGTTTGACCACACATTGAAGCATGAGTTGAGATTTATCACATATAAAATAAGGAATAATGTGATTAAAACCATATGACCAACTCCCCTTAACTCATTCCCATGTGGAAATGGTGATATCATCAAACTACCTACTCATATTTTATGCCACTGGACCCAAAGGGTACAGATGAAAAATTATGGACTACCAAATTAATTCCACCTATACACACAATCTATTAAACCATATATAACATCTTAGGGACCTCTTTCACATACTCCAATCACCATACTCATCCCTGAACATCTCTAATCATGCCAGAACTAAAAATCAACCAAGCCAACTTCAAGTACACTAGGACAAGAACATTACACACTTTGTCATTATCACTTAGGTTATCAAAACACCTCATCCACTCAATATTACACCTCTGTGAAATAATTAATAACTCTCTAACAACTAAATTTTCACATGATAATGATAACTTGAATCATGACAACATGCTTGATAACTCTCTTGGCTACCAAATAGACTTATACTTTGGTATACCTCTCTTGACTTCAATAACAACAAGACTCAGAGGAAAAAACACAAGAACATAACTAAAAGAAGAAGTAAGAACACCTAACCTAATGAAATGAAACAATAAGGTAACAAACTATTGTTTGTGATAATCACTTATTGAAACAATACAACAAACCTAAAATAACTAAATTGAAGTCAAAATCTTTCCTTCAGGGTCAAATGGAAAACTTGATTGTCCACCATGGTACTTTGAAGCATGATTTCCATCTCTTGATAGTTTATTCTTGTAAATAGAAGAATTTGTATGTTTATGGCCTCTTAGGGATGTAACTAGGCCTTCTTCTTCAATTATTAGGTATATGGATTGTGCATGTGAATCTAAGACCCAATCATACTCCTCCCATATTCTTCTACTTTGCAATATTAATGTTAATTATACCTTATTCATGGGATTCCAATGATTTTATATGTCTTGGTTAATACCTTAACTCTACTCCACATGGAATGGTGACTTGTCAAGACCTTCATGATTGACATCTTGTATCTCTTTAGGCATGCTAAAGGATAATATTTATTCATTTATTTTATCTTTAGGAGGGATTATTTGAGGTACTAAAATAGAAAACATTTATTCATTCCTTACATCATCATGTACCTTCTCTTCTTGTGAGCAAAACTTGATAGGTTCAATAGTTGATTGGTCTTTAACATACTCAATAGGAAGTGTATGACATTGAAGATGTTAATATTCATTTAAAACATTTATATATTACTCCAAAAATTCATCATCATTACCTTGACACTTATCTTCTTTGGTTGGGTTGCACTTATAAGTGGTAATTGATACAAGTTTTTAAGTAACATCTTGATGAAGAACAAATTCTATGTGATCAAGAATCTCTTGAAAAACAACCCCTTTTTAATCAACTAAAACCTCATTCTCATAACCTATCACCTTAGTTGAATCTTTTTCATTTACCTCATAAAGGAGAGGGTCATTCTCAAAAATTGGCACAATAGACCCTTGAAAATATTCAAGAAGATGAGATAGATCTAATGGTGTTGTAATAGATGCTTGATTCTACTCATGGGGCTACTCAACTTTAATAACCATCACATCCTCTTTCTACTAAATTTGTCTTTGCATAGAATTCCATGAAGGGAAGGCCTTGGGATCTTGAGATGGGAGAAGTGGAGGTTGAATGATTTTAGGCTTTCTCTTAACTTCCACATCTTGAATTGTGTGACTTATTTTATTTCTCCCTTGACTATTGCATTTGTTTCCAAGTCATAAACTTGGGTTTAGGAGCTTCTTATTTTACACTTATTAAACCATGGGAATGATTAAAGGATATTTTTATTGATATTGTGTTGCCTTTGTAGCTGCTATTAACTTTTGAGGATGTTGGTTTTCAAGCTCAACTTGTTTGGCAAGGTGATCCTCAAAGTCATAAACCAAATCATTAGAGATATCTCCCTGTTGATAAAAAGATGAAGGCTCTTGTATGATCTACTATGAAACATGAAACTCAATCTATTTGAAACACACTAATTACACCTTTTGAGGTCTCTCTTAGAGAGGCTTCCAAGTAGGAAAATTTGTCAAGGTCTAAATGGAATCTTGAGGACTATGATATACATTTATTTAATATCCATAAAGAGAAAAAGGGGGTTCAATAGGGAAATTATGTCTCTCATGAACTACCAACCTCTCTTCAATGTTTACAATTAGACCACCTATGTTAAGGATATTACCACTAAATTCTGAACGGCCTTATCCTATGAAAGATGCACGCACTTATTTAGCTTGATAAAATGAATCTCTCATTCTCTTAATCTCATGCTTGGAGATATCTTTTCCATATCCCTTTTGAGTGTCTATGCTCACCATTTATTTATCATATCCAAACAAGGTTTGTCTAAAACATGATATGGATTATATTAGAACTTGATTGAGTTGATAGGAAGATAAAAAGGTTCATGAGGGTTATCATAAGATTATTATGAGTCACCATACTACTAATAAGGATATATATATGGGTGTTGAAACTCATCATAAGGCTAATATGGATCATGGTAGGGCTTATAGGGGTGAGGATGAGATGGATAGGGATCATATTATAATTGGGATGGATCATATGGATATTGATAAGGAGATGAATGACACCAAATTTATACATAGGCTTTTATAGCTTATCATAAGATACATGAAAAACTAAATTTGTGAATATGATCTTCCCTTTACCTCAAATATGATTACCATATAAGTGTTTGAAATTGCTTGTGAAAACTAAGATGTTGAAAATGAATACTCTAATGGCTGGATTTGTATCTCATCAGGCATGCTAGAACTATTAACAACTCAAGTTTCACCCCTATTGAAGTAGATTACTTAGATCTCCTTCAAACTTGTACTAACATTGGAATGGTCTAAGGCTATGGGATACCTATGACTAGACTAGATCTCTAGATTGGTGAGGCTAGCTCCTCTAATGTATCTACTCTAGATCTGTTACTAAAACCTAATTTGATTTTTGGGATGAAAAGAGATAGAAGGATTATTTAAAAGGGAAATCATGTTTTATTAATGATGATACACCTATATTATTGGTTTATCTACTCAATTTAATCTCAAATGACTAATATAAAGCAATGTAAATCACTAAATTCTATAAATCCAATGGACTCTTATGGAATAGTATTGCATATAGAGGTTTCATCAAGTGAACAAATCATGAGGACAATGGTGGAAGGCCTGATTCAATTCACTAACTAGTCAATAGATCCATTTTCAGCTTAGCTACCCAACATCAAACATTATATATGACCTGCATAAGATGACATACTAGTAACTAGGTGAGATTAAGATCTGCCAAGGGAGAAGATACTTCCACATGTGAAAATAAAACTAATATAACATACTAAGCCTATATAAAAGAATTTAAAAATATTCATTTTATTCACTCAAGAGGTTTACAAAGCTCAATATTGGTAGAGTTTCATCATGCCCAAGAGAGGGATATGAAAACAAGCCTAAAATCTTGAATTTATAGAAAAATGAGAAGAGGATTAGCCAAGAGAATGACATAGAAAAGAGAAGAGAGAGTGATTTAATCATTAATTCAAGTCAAATTAAATTATAAACAATCATCAAAAGTCCTCAAGACATCTCTCTATGTCTAGTGCCTTGCATGCTCCTTGTATGAGCTCCTTGGCATCAAAAACAAGATGGTGGGCCATATTTGACTTGTCCAAACTCCTTTGAAAGCATTCTAAGCCATATTATTTTCAAATAACTCTTTTTAACAATAAATCAAGTTAATTTAATGATCAATTCTTTTATGAAAACTATGGAATAATCAATGATTACTAGTCAAGGATTATCTTACTCTTTCTTTAGCTCTCCTTTACATTCATTACCACTTAGGTCTAGTTGTGCATGGAATCTCAACTTGAATACTAGATATGAATCATGATAACTCCACATTTTCTCATTTGATAGCCCTTCTACACCATTTTCAACTTCAATTGATTGATAAAATATGAATACTATGCCAATTAGGCTTGGTATCTTAACTTATCGTATTTGATGGCCATAATAACCTACAAAAACTCCTTAGAAAGCAACACGTATAAATTAGTTAAACTAATTGACTAGGTCAGACTATCTTGAATTTTTGCAAATTGGCTGATTTGAATGAACTCACATGGGAATTTTTAGGCATGGTTTTGAGCATTTTATGGCTTGAGGAGGAATAAAAAGTGCCAAAAGTCACTCTACATGGATTTGAATCCATTAAACTACCTTGTACCTTTATTTTTTTCAATTTTTCCTTAAAAACACTATTTTATACCATGTCTATATAGTTATATACATAAAAATACCATTTACATGACCTTATTTGTGTTTAATTCATGTTTTAAGAGTTTCTAATATGATTCATGGGGTTTTAATTTCAAGAAACTTGGCTTTTCTCAAAATTGGTCTGTAGAAGGGTTTGGGAGGGTTTTAGAGGTGAACCTTCTTATTGATGGTTCATAAAGTAAAAAACTCAAAACCAAAACTTATTTACATATATATTTACTCCATATACCCCTTCAAATTTCTTGATAATATAATTTTCCCATGTAAAAGGTTGAAAATATACGTACGTAATGAAGTTTGCCTATAGAGTTGTGCTGCATTCTAGACATGCTTATACTCTTAGAAATTCATAAACCTA